>JARHVA010002786.1:1527500-1662500 GCA_037957365.1 Torreya grandis | reverse complement strand
TCCCTCCTTGGTTTGAATGAAATGATTATACTTATTTGTTTGATCTCTTACATAAAGGAGAATAAGATAAATTTCTTTATTCTACTGATCTTATTATCTTACCATGGTTTTGCATTATCTTCCAAGTATTTATTTGCCTAGTTAAGGCCTTGGAGAGGTTGTGTTCCTCCTCACTTGACTTGGATGTTTTTAGCTTCTTGTTTAAAATGTATTAATGATATGATATTTTGAAAAACATTGATGGTTATATATGAGAATAATCTTCATGGTGGAATAATGTCAAGCCCTCCTGTGTTGGGCATGGTGGTAAAATACTTGACCCTCATGTGATTGTCATACTGTAAGTTGTTAATACCTTTCATTTTGAGACATGATAGTAGACTAATTGACCCTCCAATGACTATTTTATATAAGAAATAGAGTGTGATATCCTCTTTCTATTCCAAAAAATTATGGGCCTCATTTATATTATGAAATCTTACCTTGTAGTTTATATTTTCAAATGCTTGGATTCACTTCAATGATCATTTGAATGTTTATCTTCTTTATATTTGGGACTAGATGTATCTTTGGGTAAGAATTGGGAATAGAAATGTAGGTGATGCATGGTTTATCCCTTGTTTTAAAAAACTTTGATTAGATATCCAATGTTGCCTTTACCAAGTGATTTAAACATGCTCAAAGATGTGAGTCTTGAGCTCAGGGGTGTCTACAGTAGCAACTTGATGATGATAAAAGGTTTGCTAGTGATCATTCCTTCTCATGGTTAGAAGATGATCTAGATTGGATGTAGAATTCCATTACAGACTATTTTATTCTTATATACTTGATTAGAATCAAATATTTATCTCTCAATTTTGATAAAATATGAATGAATCTAATGTATTACTACTGATGTAGCATCTAACATGCTTATAATGTTATTGTTAAAAATAAGGTTTGGATAATATGCCAACTATGGATTAAGATATTTGTTTTCTATTATTGAATCCTAAGTGTCAATTTGAGATGTAAATGTTTATAAATTATTTATTTTTAGGATATTTAGAAGAGTATTGTATATATCAAAGTCTTTAGCCTTTGAGGCACTTTCAAATAAATAAACAGATTGATTTCCTTATATATTATCATGAGTGACTGATTTATTAAGAATTATCCATGTCTACTTTTCTAAATGAGAAGAGTTAATGTAATTAAATCATAAAAAATAAGCAGAAATTAGATAAATAGATATGATATTATTATGGGGAATAACAATTAATCTTGTTGAAAAGACTAAACATTAGTTCTTTCTAGTATAGTTATGCTAGTCATGATAAAGACTTAAGTTGTCTTTATGTTCAACCTTTTTAGAAATAGATTCATAACTCATTATGACAATTTGTATTCAAACCATTGGAATGGACTCATTATGTAAAGGAATAATCCTTAGGATTATGGATTGTCTTATAAAATAATGTGAGTTATTGAATAAAGCTTTACTAAGAATAGTCTTTTGTTATGCATATGTATCTCCTTTTAAATAGATTATGGGATATTATATTCAATATTTCTTGTGCAAGGATGAGTAAAATTCCATTGCTAAGCTATGGATTTTTATTTGTAATAATAATAGAAAATAGTTCATTAAATCTTTGATATTGTTATGGATTAGATGCATGTATTATGTAAGAATTACCTAGGTTGTTACAATTTGGTTATTACGTATTTTATTCCTTCTCAACAACTAGGTCATGTAATAAAATTGATGAAGTTTTATTAAGCTTAGATCTTCAGTGTGGATTTTAGTAAGCCATCCCTTTAGAGATGGCTTAAGAAATATTGCCTTGTATTAATTTGATAAATTGACTAAACCTATGTATTTATTAGTTTAGAATCATGTTCTTTGCTCTACAAAACTTTTGATTTTTTTACTTGATAACAACAACATAGGCATGTATATTTTAAATTTTTGTGTTCTCAAATTATAGATCAATCTCTATGTTTTAATTTGGATATTTCCCTATCCAATTACTAAGATCTTGATGGCTTTTTTCCCTATTCATTTTCCTTGTCGACTAAATTGATGTCTTGATGTAGATGCCTTTTTAAGTTTATTTTAACTTTTACCATAGAAAACTTTTGGGATTTTTTAAATTTGGACAAATGATGCCACATTGCATCCTCTTGATATCTCATGGGATTAGTTGCAAGGCAAATCCTCTAATTCCTTATAGCTATATGAAACTACTAATTGGAAGCATATGAGAGTGCATAATCTAAGAGGGACTAAGTCATTAAGGTTAATACCTCAATGCCTTGATGTTTTGCATAAATAAGTAGGCCAAAATCTTGAAATATTATGTCATTAATTTTGCGGCCCTTTGCTTTGATTTTTCCTTAGTCTATTTTTTAAACTTTCATGAGTGGTTCAGATTAATCCATGTGTTGAAATCCTACTAACCTAGGAGTGACATCATCATGGTTAGATGTACAATCTGTGTTAAGCTAGTATGTGATCAAAGTGATTATACATGTAATTATCCTAACAACCTATGATCTCATAGAGGACCATGTAGAATGCAAAGCCTCCAAACTAGTGGGAAAGTAGGAGTTTGCCACATGGCATCATCCCAACAAGATTCAAACTTGAATATGACCACATAAGGAGTTTTAAAGGTTCAAATCATGAAAATATTAATCGATGGAGATTAATACCCCAACACCTTAGTGATTTTGATGATGTAGGGAACTACCAACTGGTAGTGCCTACTGTATCAAAAATTTAAGCTTGAGTAGACCAATGTTAATAATGTGGAAAGTACTAACTTAATCAACTATTGAATAGGAATTTAATGGTCCTATTCATATCATGAATATAACCCCTTTTGGCACAATTTCATGAAATAATATAGAGTGTTGACTAAATTAATTAGAACTATGTGATTTTGAATTATTGGCTTGCATTTGTTAAAGTCTCATAGTAGTTGTAAAATATGTTTACCATGATTGAATGGATATTTATATATATCCATAATCACGTGTTATATTTATTGTTGTGTTGTGGCTATCTTTCATAGGTAAAAAAAACATGGTCATTACACTATTATTCATTTTTTACATTCTCTTTTGTGGTAAGTTTAAAATGACCTCTAGGGAACCTCTTCCCCCTCACCCAATTGATCATTATTTATTTATTTTTCATAATTATAAAAATTAATGGATCAATTTACAAAAGTATACACTAGCACATGATAATGAGCATGAATCAATTTATAATGATTATGACTATTATTGTTTTAATGATTCATTTGGTGATTACTATGATCATGATAATGAAATTGATAATGTATTAGATTAGATGCATGCTCTTATCCCTCTCCTCTCTCTTCCCCTACTTCTCAAAATCAACTTAAAAACATAAGGTGAAAAGATACCCTTATAGGTACTACTTTTTTTTAGAAAGATCTTAACTTTTCAAACACTTTTGCTACATCCTTATTTCAATTATACCACTCTAAAAGCAAGAAAATCAATTTAATTTTGCATGATTAAATAAAAATTATTATTTCAAATGATGTTCCTATCATAGAAAATGAAAATTAACATTCTTCACCTTTCTTAATTCAATTCAAAAAATCATGGAAATTAATATTATAGCTTATACATGTTTACAGACTAAAGTAGATGATATTGTGTTTTCCCCTTATTTTAATTTTAAATATCAACATATGGATTCCATGAAAAATATAGATAATTTAAATATCTCTAAACCTTCTCTTATATTTCATAATCTTGCCTCCATTATTGAAAATAATGGTAACATGTGCATTCCACTGATAGCTAGTAAAGATACACATTGCATTCCACCTATGCATGATGATATGTTGCCTAGTAGTAAAATTTTAAAATGTTTTTCTACTCTTTCTATTACTAATCATGAAAATGAAAATTCTTATTCCTTACCTCTACAATTGAAATACATTTTGATTTTGATGAAACTTTGAATAATAGTGATTATTATGATTTTAGTGAATAATAAATTAATTCTAGTCCTCTCTCCACTTCACCCATATCTCATGTCAAAATTTATTTCTTATTAAATGTTAATTAAATAAATAATATGTCTTTAGATAAAATTTGTGAACTTATGTTCATAGTTTACATTGTTTCCATTCACATGATAAAAATGTGTATTCTATTCTATTAGCATGTGATATTTTTTTTAAAATTAAAAAAATAAGAGATACCTATGAATCTCTTACACCCCTCCTTACCAAAGTATCACTTTTTACTCATTATAACCTCCATGATGGTCATATCCAATTTCCATCTCATTAGATCCAAGCTATCCCACCTCTAAAGGTTAGAGTGAGCTAACTTACTATCTATAATAATTCTCCATGAAATAGTGTACCAATGGCTAAAATTAATAATAAAATTTAGTTTTTAAATTCACATCTTGATTATTTTAACATATATTATCAAGATATAATCTCCTTGATGCATTCCATGGGTACCTTAGAATAAAAAATACATTATCTCACCTTGGAAAGTAAAACATACTACTCTTGGGTTGATCCTAATGTTATGCATGAAAATCCAATTCTAAACATAATCGTCAATGAAAAACCACCAAATTAGTCTCAGATACCAACATTACCAAAGTTCAATGGACATGGAGATCCATACTTTCACATCAAATCTCATATAAAGGACATGGACCATACCATTGAAAATTTAATTTTCCTATAATTATTTCGTAGAAGTCTAGAGGATGAGGCATTAAATTGGTTCAATTGTTTCACTCCCCATTGGTTCAATACATACATATGATGAGTTAGAATAATTATTTATCATGCATTATTTACATAATAAGTGACCTTGAGTCACATATGAGAGGTTGCCTTCAATACACTAGGGTGAGTTAGAAATAGTAAATGATTACATTTTATGATTCAAAACATGTATTTAACTATTAATCTAACAATAGATAGATTTAGTGACATCGTACACCTTTGATAGGTGCCTCATTTTCCATATTAAAGATAAATTATTATATGAAACATCCCAATCAGTTTGGCAACTATGTTACATAGCTATGACATTATAAAATAAGTTGGGACCAATTGAGACACATTCTAAAGCAGATTTTTTTTAGATTTATCTTAGTCAAGTCATCCAATATGGTATAGGAACCTAATATACTATGATTAAGGAAAAAGTGGATTAAAAATAACCATTAAAGATACTCAAAAAATGCAAAGATCAATTTCAAAAAGCATTTCCCATAGTGAGTAGAACACATGACAATAATAAAGGGGATATATAATTTTTAGATAGAGATAGGCCTTATGATATTTTATTTACATTACTATATAGGGGATGATAACACTTCATCCTACTCATCATCATCTGACACATTATTTTCATATAATAAGTAATAAACCCTATTACAATCATCATCAAATTAATTGATATTGGGACAATATCTGTTGTGCACTCAGAGATCCTATTAACCAGTATGTAGATAGAGGCATTATAAAATTCACATAAGGGGTATAGATATCTCCTTCTCTACACTCTCTTATATCAAATTACTCTATGAGTGAGTTATCCTATGATGTTCCTTTTAAGGATCCATTGGTTACTCATCATATGAGATATGTGGTTTATAAGAAAACTACTTATGCGATATCTCATGTACCATAGAGTCAACAGTGATGGAAACCAATTCACAAGGATCAACCTATTTACAATAGCATGGTGATAAAAAAAGAAAACTCAACCACCAATTTCATCATGACAATTGATTTATGTATTTGGTAGAGATCATAGAGATTAGATCATAGTTTCAACACTACAACCAGTTAAGATATTTTCAATACATTATGCCCAATAAAGCATAACTTCACTATGACAACCAATTAAGTTATTTGCTATAGAGTCTACCAACATCACTCCATGAGCAATATCAGTTCTAGATTCTACTTCTACAACTACATAGTATGGGTAATATGGTCACTTTTTTACTATACCATCAAGATTCAGATAGTGCATGTCATAGTTGAATGATCCATACTCACATATAGTACAACACTTCCATGTCCTCAATAATAAAAATTAACATTCCTAATCCAATATCAATATCTACTAAAACATATATATATATATATATATATATATATATAGACACACATACACACACATATATACACACACACATATGTGTGTGTGTGTACATATATATATACATACATATATATATACATATATATATATATATACATATACATATATATATATATATATATATATATATATATATATATATATATAATTAAAATAAATCACATTATCTAGCCACATAATACATTTCCATATCAACACATAAGTCATGAATATATTCAAACATCTACTAAAGTAAACAATGCCACAATAAAAATGACACATAACATGATATACATATATCAAGAGATACATGTATATAAATCATAAACAAGTTTTCATACAATGATATACACTCAATAATAAGAGTCTAGTCACTAAGACAAACTTCATCACCCTCACTCTCATGAACACTGGATATTGATGCTCTTACGTCCCTTCTAGATCTTGACTAAGATTGAACTCTATGACTATGCTCTCTCTATCATAACACCACTACTTTAGCCACCAGTTTCACATGCTCTTTCTATAGATGAATACAGTCATCCACAATCATGCTACTTGTCCCACCTAGACTATGAGGTAGGGGAATAGCTCACCTTTAAAACTCGATAGATGCCTCATCTTTATCTTTTGCTTTCTACCTATATGTTTGTGGTAATAATGGTCATTCAATGAAAAAAGTGGGCATGGATTCATGCAAGCCCTGTATCTGTCTCTATTAACCCATCATCCACTACATCATCAAGAATGTATCATATAGGCTCTTACACTAGAGCCTCAATGATGGTCTCCTAGTACTCATCATCTTCTACACCTACACACACTATAAAAATACATTAGATATCTAAATTGATAAGACAATACTAAATAATCCAAGCATACAAATCTATAAATGATAACATACCCTCAACTACTATAATGGGCTCTAGATTTAGTATATCCTCTTTAATAGCCCCATCTCCCAGAAATAGTGGCATCCATCTATATCATCTCCACCATTATATGAAGTCATTGGTATCCCCACATCATATACATTAGGTATCTATATATCAAAATCTCAGTATATCACTAGAATCAAAGCCAACTCAACTATTGTGGGTCTCACTCTACTACTTGGCCTTGTTAGAGTTTTATTACTCCTCAACTACACCCATGGTGTAGGAGGCACATCCTAGACCACATAAAATTTCCATGTCACCCTGTCATAATGAAATTTATCAAAGACTATGGTTTATTAATCATTCAACCAATATCTCACTTGAATCCATCATAATCAAATCCCATCCTAGGGACATACTTAAATTCCCTATGGGATTTCCAAATAATATCTTTATCTATAAATCAATATAACACCTATTAATAATGTATCATGTTACTCAACTACATAATATTTGTGTTATTCCATATCTCGACAAATACCTATGGATGTGCCCAATCTGCATGTGGAAAGCCCTTTGGTCTAGTCACCACAATGTGATCATAATCCCAACAATGTAATAGTGTCTATGATCCAATCTTACCACCACACAACTCACAAGTAAAATAGTACAAATATTGTTACAAGTGGGACATCATGGTGAAACCTAATGAGTATATGGTCTTGTGATCCTTTATGTCCTAAATAATACTATATATCCTATATGAAATCAATACACCACTACCATAAAAAGAAACAAATGAAGTCACTAATACCACTAAAAACTTGTACAACTATAGAAAACTACCTGTAACAATCACATATAATAATACATCAATGATACTCTCCCAATGATGGGTCCCTATAGGTAGGGATGAAAAATACCTTGAGGCACATTCTATTGCTATATTTCTGGCTCTTTCATTTAATGCAACCCATTGAATAGTAATGGGAAATCTAAGTATCCTATACACATCCTCCAAGTTAATAATAATATCTTTAGTGGATAACCAAAAAGTACATGTATCAATATTCCACTTCTCACAAAGTGTAGTCATCATATGGAAATCCCAAGACATTAATGTAAGTGATGCCACATAACCCAAACTATCCCTATCCATAATTTCTCTCTTACCATCTATCAAGGGCATCCCACATAATCATTTCATCATATAGCTAATAAAAAACTCCCTCATGCACACATCCACTTTAAAAAAATACAAAAATAAGACACTAGCATTTCTTGATGGAAAATATAAATGTTAAAACAAGCATTAAATGTAAATATAAATTAAAAAACTCATTATTTAGTCTATAATAAATTAGTATTGTAGATAGAACTATAGCATTAGACACTTTCATGGTCTAAAAATAGTAGTGAAAAGCCCAGAACACTAGTGCTATCCTTGGGATAGTAGCACAACCCTCTTAAAAAATCCCTAATCTATCTCAAATGATGAAAAAAATAATTAACAATTAAAAAACATGGAAAATACTAGAATTATTATTAGGGTGACCTTCTTGTTAGCCTGGATAAGTGCATCCACCTCCTTATAGTAGGTCACATTCACACCTCATCTCCTTATTATATTTTCTTCACTTAGAGATATGTAGTCATATAAATAGTGAAATTGGTAACTTGAGTGTGGCTAATGACACCCAACCCATAGGTCCCTCTTGCTTACTTTCATGACCCTCTTAAGCTTATTTTCACTGATTCTTAGTCATCTATAGCCTTCCAAACTTGGTCCCAACTCACTTGAACTACTCTTTATAAGACAAATCAATCCTCCTAGGTACCATTTACTTAGGATAGTAGCATCACACTTGGACTATAGCATCGGTGCCACTCGTATCTAATTTTGATGCTATTGTCTAGGTCCATTTTCGACCTCAATGGTCAATTTCTTCTAGTTCCCTATGCTTATCCTTGTCAACCTAATGTGATTAAATTGAACCCATCACCAATAGATCCATATACAATCCAATTCAAATATCATTTGGAAGAGGTTATAAAATATCACTAAGAAATAAAGAATACATGAAATACTATTCAAGCAATCTTCCCTATTTTCTGCATATAGCCAACCAACACACTTCCAAGCTCATTCAAGTCCTTATACCCATCCCTAACCACATGAAGCACATCCATATTACCTTTATACATCTTTATATACACAAATTACACAAAGCACATAAAGTGGAAGAATTACATATGGCTTGATCTCTCTGTAGAGTATTGGTATGTAGCCAGCATGCCCATAGATGGGGTGTGAATCATGTCTAATGCATCTTACAGAAAATAACCCCCATATTTCACAAAATTGGTCAGATCAAAATAGAATTAAGAAATAATTTTCGCTATAGGGAGATATATATACTTTTACCTAACAAAACCTCATAGATAGGTCACACAGACATAGTGAAGAAAACTCAAAAAGCTTAGATCCTCAAGACAATAGCGATAGAAGTGGACTATAGTGTTGGTGGCACTAATATCTATTTTTGATACTCCTATCCAATCACAAAGTGAATTTTAGATCTTATTTTTTGATAGTGTCTTAGTCTATATAGTGAATTTTAGCCTTTGTCTTAGTTAGATCAATGAATTTCTAGCTAAGTTTTATTTTCTTCTTCTTATTACTATTTATAGAAAAGTTCAAATTACAATTAATTTAAAAAAATTAGTAGCTTAATTATTATCTATTTATTTACTAATTTTATTACTCAGACCCTTTAACTAAATTAATAATAATACACCAATATTCCCAAAATTGTTAAATCATTTGGTGAATCTGACTTACTTCAAACATGCATAAAAACCTTTAACACCATAGGGTAAAATTACTAATAATTTTTATATATTTTTATGATTTTTTACCTATATAGTAAAATAAAAATTTATCTTTAAATTTAAAATTTTCATATTATTTTTATAACAATTTTCCTTCAAACCATAGTTGCCCATACTAGGTCCCAGTAAATTTTTAGTAAATTTCCAATCATTTTATGAATTTTTAATAGCATTTTTAAATTAAAAAATACATTCAAATCTCAAAATTCTATTATAATTTGTCAAAATATTTTATTTTTCAAAACCCTAGTGCATCTACTAGGTCCTATTAAATCAAAAATTCCCTATAATTTTTTTTTTTTACTTGCATATTTAACTCAGAAATTCACTTTCAATTTTAAAAGTTCATAGTAAGTTTTCAAAATAATTATCTGTCAAACACTAATTTCACACACTAGGTCTCATTTATTTTTGAGGTATCACCTTACATTCTAAAATTAGATAACAATAAATGAATCTCACTTATTTACACATATTTCTTGCATTTCTTGCAAATAATGAGACAATACTCAGTTCTATCATGTACATGAATGATGAATTTTACCATATTTTAGTATAAAGGTTCATTCTTTGCTTGTCATGCCTAATTTTAATAATATGGGATGATATTAAGAAACTCATTTTTAAACATAGTAAGATACCTCTCCTTCAAAGCAAAGTTTAATTGTCTTTTATACAAGGTTTCATCTCTTGTTTTCTATCTCTCATATGGAAAAAAATTAAAGCTTATCATGATAAACACATTAGAAATGTCATATCACATGCCAAAGTTTATTATGCATTCATGAAAAAAATTCATGCTTTATATCCCTTGCTTTCTATCTCTCACATGGAACATTTTTCAAGTTTATCATTCTAAATACATTAAAAATGTCATAGCACATGTCAAAGTTCTTTATGCATTAATGCACAAATTCATGTTCTCTCTCCCTTCCTTGTTATCTCTCATGAGAAATGCTCTTTATAAACATATTATTATATACATTATAACACCAATTTCATTCCTTTTATCTCTCTCAAGTACAATCAATTCCAACAACCTGGATTGATACAACTCTGTACTGTTCTTCAACATTCACATACAATGAACTACTACAATAATCACACTAAGCTAAGAAGATCTAATTCTACATATAGAATTAGGAACCTTGAGCATGCACTTACAACAAACAGTTAAGCCTCTTGAATAAGGGCTCTAAAAACAATCTTGCTAATAATAGAAATGTGAACTTAAGACTAAGGCTTAAACTCATCATGCAAACACTCGCTTATGTCCTCAGAAATAGCATTCTGGATGCACAGGTAACCGACACCAGTTCCTGCAGCTTGCTTGTGACCGACGTTGGCCAATCCTCTGCCAACACCGGCGTCTCTTCAACTGCGCTTGACCAACGTCAGTCTCTCATGACTGACGCCGGTGACTGTGTAGAACTGAAACTGTTAAATGCTCTCATGTGTGAAGCTTTTAGGCTCCACACCTTAACAATCTCCCACTTGGAGATAAATAGCTGCACTAGTACCTATACAACAACATCTTCTAGCTCCTCCATCTTCAACTCAATCATGAAGACCAACCGAAGTTGAATGAAGATTCAACTTCTCCTTTATAACTGGCTTGGTTAACATATTAGTAGGATTCATATCTATATGAATCTTCTTTAGCTTCAAATCACCATCTTCCAATACCTACCGTATGAAGTGGTACATTAGATGTATGTGCTTGGTTCTTGAATGAAAGGCTAAGTTCTTAGCCAAATGGATTGCACTCTGACTGTCACTATACAATCTGCAACTTCCATGCTCCCTTCCAAGCTCTTCCATGAACCATGTCATCCATATCATCTCTTTGCTAGCTTCTGTGGCTGCAATATACTCTGCTTCTGTAGTTGACAAGGCAACAACCTTCTGCAACTTAGATATCCAGCTAACCGTTGTTCTACCTACAGTGAAAACATAACCTGTAGTGCTCCTCCTACCATCCAAATCACCTGCCATATCTAAATCTACATAACCATGTAGAGAAGTATCTGAACCTCCATAGCACAAGTGCCTACTGCTGGTTCCTCTCAGATATCTAGGGATCCACTGAACTGCTTTCCAATGTTCCTTACCTAGATTGGCCATATACTTACTTACAACTCCCACTGCTTGGGCAATATCTGGTCTAGTACACACCATTTCATACATCAAACTCCCTACTACGAAAGAATATGGAACCTTACTCGTGTACTCTACCTCATCATGTGAATTAGGACATTGTTCTTTACTCAACTTAAAATGTCCAGCCAAAGGTGTGCTTACCAGTTTAGCATCCTGCATATTAAACCGTTTCAACACCTTGTCCACATAATCCTCTTGAGACAATATCAACCTGTGATTTTTCCTGTCTCTCTTAATGCTCATGCCAAGGATTTTCTTTGCTGCTCCCAAATCTTTCATAGCAAATGTTTGAGCTAATTTCACCTTAAGCTCAGAGATATCCTGCATGTGTGATCCTGCAACCAGCATATCATCTACATACAACAATAGAATAATATATCTACCATTATACAATCTCTTAAAATACACACAATGGTTAGATTGACACCTAATGTAGCCATGCTCAGTCATAAACCTGTCAAATTTCAAATACCACTGTCTAGGAGCTTGCTTGAGGCCATACAAGCTTTTCTTCAATCTGCACACTAACTTCTCCTTACCTTTGACCTCGAATCCTTCTGACTATTCCATATAAATTTCCTCATCCAAATCTCCAAGAAGAAATGTTGTCTTAACATCTAGCTACTCAAGATGCAAATCCTCAGTAGCAACCAAAGACAATACAATCCGTATAGAAGTCATTTTAACAATAGGAGAAAAAATCTCACCAAAATTGATACCTGGCTTTTATGCAAATCCTTTCACTACCAATCTGGCCTTATATCTGATCTGTCCATTCTCATCTTCTTTCAACCTATAGGTCCATCTGTTCTTCAGTGTTCTCTTACCAGCTGGCAATTCAACCAAATCCCATGTTTGGTTTTCTCTTACGGACTCCATCTCCTCAACCATGCCACACTCCCACTGACTCTTTGACTCCACTTGTATTACTTCTTCAAAACTCTCGATTTCTCCACCATTAGTTAGCAATGAATAGAATAATGAAGGAGAATATCTAATTGGAGGCTTACTTACCCTTTTAGACCTCCTAATGGGTGTCTAAGATTCATTCACAACATGCTGTCCACCCAAATTCTCTGACAGTGACCAACCTCGGTCACCTCCAGACCTGTTACTGGCCAACACCGGTTCTTCCTGACTGACGTTGGTTCCTATCTTGCTGACATCGGTCTCTGTATGACCGACCTCAGTTTTTTGTTCTGCCAATGCTGGTTCCTAACCTGCCGACATCGGTCTCTGTGTTTTCCTGCAAGTTATTATTTCTTTTTCCTGTGAGCTCATTTTGGACCATCACCTCATCCAATTCACTATTGCTCTACCCAAATTGATTTAACTTCTTTAGTTGATCATTATACATCACTTTTTCATTAAAAACAACATCACAGCTCCTAATTACCTTGTTAGTTCCTAGATTCCAAAATCTGAAACCAAATCATCTAAGCCATGCCAATAAACGTGCACCTCATAGACTTAGCATCAAGCTTCTTTCTATTTTCCTTATCTACGTGTAGAAAGGCTTCACAACCAAAAACTTTGAGAAAAGAGAGATCTACCTTTTTACCTATCTAAGCTTCTTCTGGAATTCCACCATCTAGAGCTGTAGAGGGTCCTCTGTTAATCAGGTACACTATAGTGTCAACAGCTTCTACCCAAAACTCTAAAGGCAAACTAGCATGTAATCTCATACATCTTGCACGCTCCATGATTGTTTTGTTCATCCTTTTAGCAATACCATTCTGCTGAGGTGTTCTTGGAACCATCCTTTGCCTACAGATTTCATGCATGTAACAATACCAGTTGAACTTATAACTGCAAAACTCTCCACCATTATTTGATCTCAGGCACTTTAATCTTTTCCCTATTTCATTCTCAACCATAGCTTTCCAAATCTTAAAAGTCTCAAATACATCAGATTTCTTCTTAATATAGTAGATCCATACCTTTCTTGTAGCATCATCTATGAATGAAATGTAGTACTGTGATCCTCCAATAGAAGCTACCTGAGCCGGTCCCCTCACGTCTGTGTGAACAAGCTACAACTTATGCTTCTTCTTTGTAGACCCAGTCTTGAGAAAACTAACCCTTTTCTATTTTCCAAATACACAGTGCTCACAAAATTCTAGATCCATGCTTTTCAAATCTAAAAGCTTACCTTTAGACTTAAGAATTGACATCCCCTTCTCACTCATGTGGCCAAGCCTTGAGTGCCACAGTTTTGCATCCACATTTGGAGTAGATAATACAAAAGGAGAATTGTTAGTAACATAATTACACAAATAGAGAGTACCTACTCTCTTACCTCTGGCCATAACAAGTGCACCCTTGGTCACCTTCTAAGATTCTACTATGAGAGTTACTGTACAACCCTCATCCCCTAACTTTCTTATAGAAATCAAATTTCTCTTCAAGCTAGGAACATGCATAATTTCTCTCAACACCCATGTGTTGCCATTCTGCATTTTCAGCTACACTTTACCTTTGCCAATAATTTTACAGGGTTCATCATCCCCTAGATACACTATTCCAAAATCTCCATGGATATAGTCACAAAAATATTCCCTATTAGGGGCAGCATGAAAAGATGCACCAAAATCTAGCACCCAAGATTCTATACTATTATGCAAAGAGAATATTAAAGCATCTTGTGCAATACCTACAACTTTTACTTCTTCTTTTCCTTTGTGCTGATTGTCCTCCTTAGGCTTTGACCAGCAATCTCTGCTTATGTGCCCCATCTTTCCACAATTCCAGCATTGTGGCCTTCTGCTGTTTCTGGATTTAGATTTGCCTTTCCCCTTAGACTTGGATCTTGATCTGCCTTTCTTGCTCTTCTCTTTTTGCCTTCCCCTGCTCTCAAAACTTAAAACATTCCCAAATGTCTCTTCTCTTCTTTTCCTACGAATTTCCTCATTCAAGATAACACTAACAACATCCTCTACTTTTAAAATATTTGATGGAGATGCAGTATTGCTAACTGCCATTACTAAGTTGTGCCAGCTTTCAGGCAAACAACATAATATTAAAAGAGCTTGTATTTCATCATCAAATACAATTTTGATAGAACTTAATTAATTTACAAAAACCATGAAAATCATTCAGGTGATTAGATACAGATCCACCTTCCTGCATATGCAAATTAAATAGCTGCTTCATAAGATATACCTTATTAGAAGCTGAGGGTTTTTCATACAAATTTGCTAGAGTAGTCATCAACTCTACCGTTGTTTTTTCCTATGATAAATTAGATATCACAGTAGATGCTAGACTCAGTCTTATAGACCCCAGAGCCTTTCTGTCAAGAACTTGCCATTCTTCATCCTCCATGTTTGTGGGCTTCTTTGCAATCCCACTTAACAATAAGTATAGATCCTTCTTATACAGATAGTCCTCTATCTGCATTCTCCAATGTTGATAGTTTTTGCCATTGAACTTTTCCATTCTCAATTTACTTTCATCTGCCATTGCTTCTCCCACTCAAATAGAAATCCCTACAGAAACTCCTATGAGCAACCTGTAATCAATACACACTACACAGATCTGAACCACCTATTAGTGAACCTAAGCTTTGATACCAATTATTGGATATCAAACTCTAAACCTATAACCAAGGCTCTGATACCACTTGTTAGGGATCAACCAACAATAGATTACACTTATGCAAGCAATAAATGTGGAATTTAATTAGATAGATAAGTAACTAGAATCAGATAATAGCAAAGAACAAGAGATACAAGAAACCACCCTGAAAACTTGTATTAAAACTCTTTACAAAAGGAATACAATTGAAGAAACTTCTTTCTTCCACACCTCTCTCAGATGCACAAGATCTCTCTCTAGATCTCTATCCCTTAAGAGCTATCTCTCTCAAGTACAATCAATTCCAACAACCTGGATTGATACAACTCTATACTGTTCTTCAACATTCACATACAATGAACTACTACAATAATCACACTAAGCTAAGAAGTTTCCTAATTCTACATATAGAATTAGGAAACTTCTTAGCTTAGTGTGATTATTGTAGTAGTTCATTGTATGTGAATGTTGAAGAACAGTATAGAGTTGTATCAATCCAGGTTGTTGGAATTGATTGTACTTGAGAGAGATAGCTCTTAAGGGATAGAGATCTAGAAAGAGATCTTGCGCATCTGAGAGAGGTGTGGAAGAAAGAAGTTTCTTCAATTGTATTCCTTTTGTATAGAGTTTTAATACAAGTTTTCAGGGTGGTTTCTTGTATCTCTTGTTCTTTGCTATTATCTGATTCTAGTTACTTATCTATTTGATTAAATTCTATGTTTATTGCTTGCATAAGTGTAATCTATTGTTGGTTGATCCCCAACAAGTTCTTTATGCATTAATGCACAAATTCATGTTCTCTCTCCCTTCCTTGTTATCTCTCATGAGAAATGCTCTTTATAAACATATTATTATATACATTATAACACCAATTTCATTCCTTTTATCCCAAATACATGGTTTCTACTTAGAGGATCCATTGCATATGCTAACAACCACCTGTCAAGTTTTAATGTCATATCTTATACATAGGAAAGAATTTCCTTCACCTCCTCTCCCCCAAGAGGGTGATAACTACTTTCCCTCTAACTAGGTCCATGCTATCACCCCTATAAAATGTGAGGCAGCATATACTATTGTTCCTAATGCATAAATTCAGTCTATAGATTCTTTAAATCCTCTTCAACATATGTAATTACATGTTTAATTGAAAAAAACTAGGTTTTGTACTTATGAGGCTCTAAAAGATCAAATCACTATTATGAGTAGATTAATTTCAGATTTAGAAATATAGAACCAACTATTACATGAAAAGTTTATAACATCATAAAATTAGATTATAATACAAATGCCTCAAAGGCACCCTTGTGTCAATCATGTATATGCACCTCCACCTAGTCAATTGGTTGAAATAAATGTTACATATAAAACCATGATATCATAACAAAGTAACTCTATAACTAGTGATTCAAAAAGAATTCATATATAAAATAAGACTTCAAATGAGGTGCTAAGGGATATAATTAAATATAAGTTGATCAAATTACCTTTTCTACATCTAATGAGAAGATCCAGATATTATTATGTGTAACATAGAATGCATGGGCATCACACAAATTCGTGTTTGGAATTAAAACAACATATACAATAGATAATTGCTAATGAGGACCCTATATAAGGTAAATTTTTAAAGCAACCCATAGTGACATAGGAACACATTCATAAAGGCTCAAATTCATAAATAGTACAAAAGTGGTTACCAAAGAATAACTCAAAACAATAAAAGGATCACAAACTAAAACCAAAGAAAAAAATAGTACTACAAGCACAAGTAAAGCATGAAAAAGGTGAAAATTTATCTCTCCAAAATGAGGCTCAAGTTTCAAATTAGTATGGGTTTGGTCAATAATATCTACAATAATTTGATTATCAAGATCAAGGGTTGCGCAAGCTTACTCAAGGCATCACTACTTTTATTCTAGTAGTTGATAATGTTTGTCACCAAGGTTTGGGATTTATTTAACATACCAAGGAAAATCATTAATAGACACAATTTATCAAAGTAAAATATCTAGATATAAGAAAATTCAACACTATCATTCCATTACTTCAAAATCAAGATGATAATGATGAGCAGAACAATATAGGCTATTATGATTTTCAAGATATCGATAATGAATCTAAATATTTAGAGTCATATTCATAACCATTCCCTTGTGCTTCACAATCACACATGATTCCTTTATTTGGTATAAGACACCATGATGGGGAGTCTCCCATGAGACTCATCAATTAGTATCATTCCTTTGTAGCTTACATGTACATAATTTCTCAGTTTCTTGTATGCAGTCTCTTTTCAAATTAATTGTACATAGTTTTTTTTATTTACTTGTACATATTTTCTTAGTATTTACTATACATAGTCTTCCTATAATTGATTTTATATAGTTATAATATCTCAAAATCTAAAAACATTCAAATAACTCAAAAATTAAAAGAATATTCAGATAATTCAAACACATCAAAAACATTTTGATTATATGTATTATCCATGCTTTACATTTATAATATATGTTAAACTTACATTTGATGATCTATGCTATTGTTTATTGATTTGTATAAATTATCATGCTTCAGTTGATCTTCTTTAATTTTGTACAATAACACCTAAATCCTTTATTTGTTCACCCTACCCATTGAGGGGGAGTCCTACTTCTACATTTAGGAAACACATCAATATACATACCCACTGGGGCATCTTCTACATGACTACACCATCCAGGTTATGTCATTCCTCCACCACATACTCTAGTTATCATGATGATGTACATTATTTACTCACTTACATAGATTAATCTATCAACATTTCACTAGTTTATATCACTTATGTATTTCATAGTATATACCTAGTCTAGTACTTCATGTGTTACATACTTTTACTTCTTACTTTGATTAGTTATGTGTGATTGTATTTCTAGTATTTACATGCTTTACTTTCTTGATTAACGTAGCTAGATTTTTTACATTTCTTAGTTCATGTTTGTCTCTTGTATGTGCATTAGGAAATTTGCTAATGTCCTTTGCTTCTATACATGTGTGTGCCTTAGGACATTTTCCAATGTCCTTTTATTGTACTCCTTTATATTGTTGTGGCTTCCATGCCAATTTTTCTTATTTTAATTATATGTGTATGTGGTATTTGAACATACCTTATAGACTTGATTTCTCATTTAAGTGACATGTGCCCATGTCCCTTGTTTGCTTGGCCCCTTGGCCACCCTTGTATGCTTTATGGTTCTTGCCTTGTGTGCTTGTTTCTTATTTTCTTATCATTGTTTACAATTCCATGATCCACATCATGCATTTATCTTGATTTCTTGGATGTCATGATGAACATCATGATCCATCCCTCCAACTAAAAACTAATCAAAATTTCAATTATAATTTAGTACACTACACATGATGTTAGATTGTTATATACATCTAGGCATACCCCTATTGATCTAACAATCTCTTAATTTAAATCATGCTATATCTTGAGATGTATTATCGATTATCATTGTTGTATCATGCATCTTTGCATCATAACACAATTGTAGGGCTCTTTCTTTTGAGGGTAGTCATTGCATGTTCTTCAATCCTACCCTCAAAAGAGGGGGAAACAAACAAGTGTTTTGTTTTAGAGAGTATATATCCTAACAGTTGAAACAATAGTTTTTAAAACAACTAAAATAATAACTAGACATCAAACCAGTTAGAATAGACTAGGTAGACAGTCAAGAATACATAATAGTTACTAGATTTGGCCCTAGACAATAGTGACTAACTTAGACTATAACATTGGTTCCACTAATGTCCACTTTTAGTGCTCATATATAAATAGTATAAACACTATATTTTTCAAAAATAAATAGAAAGGTAAGTTTAGTTAAAATTTTGTCAGCTAAAGTTTAGATGAGATTTAGAAGTTTTAATATAGTTTTTCTTAGAGAATATAGATATAGGGGGAATCATGCACAACATGATGGCTCTCACTTCTAATTTTAGATAGGTCAACTAGTATAACTTCTAGATCAAAATCCATGTTTTAGACACTAGTGATTAGGGGCAATGTGCATGGCACATTTATTTTCTTTTTTTTATGAGTTAAGTATTACCTAGGCATTCTCATTAGTTGTGTGCCTTATTCCATCTATAGGTGGTTGGAATAATTTTGGAATGACTTTCATATAAGCCTAATTTCCCAAGCTCCTAAGTTACTGAGTGGATTTAATACAAGCTTAGTGTAGCAATTCAGAGTGGCTTTCATACAAGCTGAATCTCCATCTTTAAAAGTAGCCAAGAGTGGTCTAGTTTCAAGCATACATTCAAATATCCATGACAACATTTTTAGATCATAGTACATTCATGGGCTCTAAGATCCATCTCATATGACATACATTTCATATTGGTATCATTTCATAGCTTCACTTTCTAGGGTAATGATGGAGCCAAAGGGCCAAGATTTATATTCTTGAGACACCTACCTAGAGGGATTAGACACATAGTCCAAACATCTAGTAATAGATGAATGATTACATATCTTTACTTAGTGGGTGATGATGGAGCCAAAGGGATAGCCTTTGCATTCTTGAGCCACTTCTAGGTAATTGAGCATTTCCCTCCATTCACAATATTACTCTTGGTTTAGGACACATCTAGAATTACTTAACGTCACTCAACA
Source organism: Torreya grandis (assembly GCA_037957365.1). Lineage (NCBI taxonomy): Eukaryota > Viridiplantae > Streptophyta > Pinopsida > Cupressales > Taxaceae > Torreya > Torreya grandis. The sequence goes on along the minus strand of JARHVA010002786.1, from coordinate 1,642,181 downwards.
TTACAATAATTTGTGTATTGGTCTATATACCTGGTGAGGTGTATTCATTACTTTCTCTTCCTATCTCTCTTACCTATCTTTGTATATTCTTATTTTAAATATAGCATATATAGTAAGAACTAATCTACTTTCTATTTTCTCTTTTAGATTCACACTTCACAACATTCTCTCTCTATACACACATAGCATCACAATAACTTCATGAGTTTCTCCCTTACAAGTAAGTTTAGGTATGATTTCTATTTTTCCTTTATCCTATTATTTCAATTTACTACATCATTAGAATAAAAAGGGTGAAAATTTAGTCATATAAAATGTGAAAATTGGTAACTTGAAAGTGGCTAATGACACCCAAACCATATATCCCACTTTATTGCTTTCATGACCCTCTCAGGCTTATTTTCACTAATTCATAGTCATTCATATCCTTCCAGACTTGGTCACAGCTCACCTAGACTACTATTTCCAAGACAAATCAATCCCCGTAGGTCCCATCTGCTCAAGATAGTAGTGCCACACTTGGACTGTGGCACTGGTGTTACTCCTTTCCACTTTTAATACTATTATCTAAGTCAATTTCTATCCCCAATTTTCAATTCCTTTTAGTTCCCCATCCTTATCCTTATCAACCTAACATGAGTAAATTCAACCCATGAACATTAAATCCTTATAAAAGTCCATTCAAAGATCATTTGGAAGAGGTTTCTAAATATCACTAGGCAAGCAAGAATACAAGAAATGCTATTTAAAAAATCTTCCCTGTTCTTTACATATAGCCAGCTAGCACACTTCTAAGCTCATTCAAGTCCTTATACTAATCCCTAGACACCTCAAGAACATTTATTTTATCATTTTGTATCCTCATATACATAGAGTATATAAAGCACATCAAGTGGGAGAACTACATATGGCTTGATCCCTCTTTAGAGTATTGGTATATAGGTAGTGTGCCCACACATAGGGTGTGAATCACATCTAATGCATATTACACACACTAACCCCCTTCCCTTTCTCAATATTTGTTAAATCACAATGTAAGATAGGGTTTGAAGAAGGATTCTACTCTATAGGGAGCTATATATATTTATAGCTATCAAAACATCATAGATAGGGACATAGTGAACAAAATCCAAAAAGATCAGATCCTCAAGACAATAGTGACAAAGGTGGACTATATCACTAGTTATACTAGTGTCTAGTTTTTGTGCTCTTATCAAATCACAAAATGAAATTTAGATCTCAATTTGAGATAGTGTCTTAGTCTTGCACATTGAATTATAGCCTCTATCTCAGTCGAATCAATCAGTTTCTAGCTAAGTTTTGTTTTCTTCTCCTTATTCCTATTTTTAGAAAAGTTTGAATTGAAATTAATTTACACAGATTAGTGACTTAATTATTATCTATTTATTTAATAATTTTACTACTTAGGCCCTTTAACTAAATTAGGAATAACCCAAAATTGTTAAATTAAGTAATAATTATCTCAAATTAGAAATTTCAAATAATTTTTAAAATAAAATAATCAAACCTGTTTAACTAATGTTTAAAAAATGCCACCCACCTAAGGTTGGCCCCACATGAAAATTTCTTCAACCATTACAAAAAATTTCCAATCATGATATCTCAAGAACCATGGCTCTAATTTTTAATCCATTTCTTGCGTGTGGAACTCGATAATAAAATCCCCTACGCTCTACTATTTAGACTTATATAATAATATATTTAATTTTGTAAATAACAAAAATCATTTTTATTAATAAATTAACTATAGACCACAAGCCTGTCTAAGTCTCCATTTACAAATAATTCCTTTACAATTTGTCAAAATAATTGATCCTGTAATCATATTATCAATGCTAACTATTCACTAAAATGTCTACCAATATCACTTTTGATTCGATAGCCTTACACCAATTTTGGATATCTCAACGTACACTATTCACATTGATATAATTTGTCTCATATTTAGTCACTGACTTAGATATAAAGACACAATTTTTACTTAAATACCCATATAATTATATGCATAGTTGGCTCAGATTTCCCAATTTAACAACTTAGACACATAGTTTAACTGAGAACATAAATTGACTAAGATATTTAGATACAATGATTTATTTAGTGACTGAGATATATAAACATAATTTTATTTATTCAAAATTCTAGATAACTATATACGTAGATACATAATTTGACTTATAATTTTAGGGTTCCATGATACTAGTTTAGATTCTTAGATTTTACATAGGTTTTTAGCATAATTCTAGATTCAGATTGTGACTATGGGAGTATGTACATGGTATACCATCCCTATATATATATATATATATATATATACATAGATTTATTATAGGATACATAACTACATTACTTAGATATCAAATTTTTTGGAATGATTCAAGGCACATGTCCTCAACCCCACATAATTTCACTAGGTTATATAGATAAAATGGAAACTTATATGAACATCTATGAATATATTACTAAATTACACTCAAATTATTACCAGGATGTCACCAATATTTCACTATATTTGGTCATATAGTCATCTATAGTAGTTGATCCATAGTTTTCACCAAACCTAAGTTACATAGGTTGAGTGATAGCTTTGACCTTAAAGCATATATTATTTTTCAAACTCAGTTACATATCAAAGTGAGGGCATGTAAGGCTTGTTTTTTCAAATTTATAGTTTACTTCTCATACACAATTCTTATCAAATTAGGGGAAAGTAGGGATTATTTCTCTACATTTAAATATTACTTCTCATATTTAGTCACATATCAGAGTGGTTACAAATTTGGTTTTATTTCTCACAATCTGGTTGGTTAATGAATTTTAGTATAGGAGACACCCACATTATGGATTTTCCTTTCACATCTAATATTCAAATTCCTATCCACTTCTCTGGCAAAGAAGTGGGTTGGGTCCAAAGCACATCCACATAGATACATATAGCTACGCATCTTTCTTTTTATTTTAGTTTAATACTTCCATTTACATTGCATTACTATAATAAAAAGGACAAATTTACACACCCAAAATTAGTCAAGAAAACACAAGTACTATGTCTTATAGCTCTTTCATAAGAAGTTCTTAATGATGAATGAAGGTCTTGTTCACAAGGTCACTTTGGTATTTTGGTTCCTATTAATACTCATTTTCCCATATTTTGGCACCTATAGTGGTCTTATGTCATGCCTATCCTAGTATTGGGAGGCCTTGGCCTATTTATTTCAGTCATAACCCATTTTTTTCCCTATGAGACAAATATTGTAGTCATGGATAGTAGCGCACTTTGCTATTATCCTCCTTAGTGGTATTGTCCAATGACCATATTTTTATCTTATTTTAGGTCCTTACCCTTCATTAGGTCTCTTATCATTATTTTATCTATCTTTTCACCTTATCATCCTAAGAACAAGGATCTTAAATTTAAATTTAAATTCATTCTATATAAAAAGCCTCACAAGTCATTTTAAATATATAAATTACCACTATGGAACATAGCTACATAAAAATTAGTCAATAATATAGCTCAACACTTGACTTATTACTTAACATCACACATATATATGCATGCTTGATCAAATAAGGGCATAATAAAAAGTCATTATAGAATACCATGTGCACTGATTATGCATGTTCCATAAGGGAGAACTACATGTGATCTTGTTGTAAATAAGCCACACCTAGACTAATGATGGACTAGCCATAAAGGGGCTAGTAGCTTAGTTGGTAGATCACTACACTAGCAAATGGAAGGTCTTAGGTTTGAGTCCTAGCTAGTCCATATGAGTTGTAGCTCACATGTGATATCAAGATTAGGCTAGAAGCCCTAAGCACCTATAGTGTGCCTTAAGGGGGAATGTTGGAAATAAGCCACACCCAAATAGATGATGGGCTAGCCATAGAGGGTATAATAGCTTAGTTAGTAGAGAACTCTAGTTACAAATGGAATGTCTTAGGTTCAAGTCCTAGCTAATCTATATGAGTTGTAGCTCACATATGGTATCAGAGCTAGGCTAGGATCCCTAAGCACTAGTAGTGTAGATTAAAGGGGGTGTTGGAAATAATCCACAACTAGATTAATGATGGACTAGCCATAAATTGGCTATTATCCTAGTTTTTAGAGCACTCTGATATTAAATGGAATGTTCTAGGTTTGATTCCTAGCTAGTCCATATGAGTTATAGCTCACATGTGGTATTAGATCCATGATACCACACTATAGGTTCTTGGGGATCCTAGCCTAGCTTTGATACATGTGAGCTACAATTCATATGGACCATCTAGGATTCAAACCTAGGACCTTCTATTTACTATTGGAGTGCTCTACCAATTGAGATATTGGCCCTTTTATGACTAGTCCATCATGGGTCTAGGTGTGGCTTATTTCTAACACCCCTATTTAAGCCACACTGCTAGTGCTTAGGTCTCCTAGCTTAGCTCTAATAACACATGTGAGCTAAAACTCATATGGATCAGATAGGACTCAAACCTAAGAACTTCTATTTACTACTGGAGTGCTCTACCAATTGAGCTAATGACCCCTCTATAGCCAGCCCATCATCAGTCTAGGTGTGGCTTACTTCTAAAAAATATAAGACCCATATAATTGGGGTTAATATAGGAAATGTTTAAAAAAATAAGGGTTATAAATCACACAATCATAATATCCCAAACCCACTTTTCCCTTCTTTTTGCAATTGATGATGTTTTTTATATGTACAAGTGTTCATTAGGGTTTTGATGGGAAATAAACCAAATAGTAATACAAAATAATGATCAAATACTTTTCATCATGCCTACTTATCCCATATCACCCCTCTCACAACATCCCAAAAGGTCCTAGGGACCCTTCCCACAAAAGGGCATTAGTGTGATACCTTGATAATAAAAAAGTACATTACTATCCAACTAACACACTATTGTGCTAAGGTAGTTAGATCTCAATTTTTAGAATGAAAGGACTCTAGATTGTTCTCCAAACCCATTTCAACACTATCATCATCCACTAATGCATGTTTTATTCTAAATAAGTGTATTTTCTCCTTATACTTTCTATTTAGGTTAAATCTATTAAATTATCTATTTTTAATATATATTTATATTTACCCTTTTTAATCAATCCTTTATCAATCTAGGATTTACACTATTAAATGCCCAAAAGGTTAAATGAGTTTTTAAGAGATAGATAAGGAGAAAAAAATTGCTGAACCAACCAAAACACAAGAAAATCTAATTGTTCAAAAGTAAATATAGTCTCAAACAATCAAACATTAGAAGAAGGATGTAACTATGCCAAAATTATAGTCAAAGGGAGCTCAAATACCCTTCAATATAGTGAAAATATTAATTAACCCAATCTTAATTTGACCATGTGGTAGTATCTATCCATCCCATATCAAAGAGACTAATTAAAATAATCCTTAAGTCATCTTGTCCAAGCAAGTAAGGTAAGTAGATAGTTTACCTATATTAGTCTATGCCAACCTAAGGAAGTATATTATGGTGAAATTATTCAACCCCTCTATTTTATCTCTCTTTTCATTATAAAAAACCTTGTCCATAACTATATGATTTACTTTGGGGAAATAAACTATGCCATGCCTAAGAAGATAGTTGATTCACTAGGTTTAAAGTATGATCCTACCTCAAAGGGACTAGTCCAACTATATGATTTAGCTATTAGAACTTTCGGAATCATAAAAGACCTAAATCTAACCCTACATAATTTTCCAAGTTTTTCTATTTTCCAAGACATTTATTACATTGACTTACCTCTATATTTTTCTATATTTCTATCACATGACTTCACTTTTAAGATAGGTAGATACTTGTCTTTTGATTAGTCTCACTTATTATTTAGGATAGGGTATGGCACTAGAGTTACCATCAAATTTGAAACAATCTACAAGGACCACATCGATCCCTATTTATCAAACCCCATGAAATTTAATTGCACTATGTTTGATCAAGGTGAAGGGGTTATTAGTCATGAATCCACCAATCATGTTGAAGAGGTCCTTGATTTATTGCTTGATGAGTGGGAAAATGAATATTATGGATTTGATACATATGATTACATTGAAGAGACTATATTGGGCACCTATTGCATTTTTGAAAAGAATTTCATTTTGTCAAATATTTCCAAGGGATGAGAGGACCTTAAATGCATATGGTAACTATTATTTCATGGTTATAAGAAAACAAATGGAACTAGTTTAGGTATTACCCTGATTTCTCCTCAAATGGAGAAGTATTTTTTATCATATAGGCTATAATTTAGCTACACTAATAATGCAACAAAGTATGAGGATATTATTTAAGGCCTCCAAATGACACAAAGGAGGAGGATAAATTTATTTAAAGTGCTTAGGGATAGTGAGCTAGTGGTAAATTAGATTAGAGGATAACATGCATCTAAAAATAGTTTGTTAAAGGCTAAAAAACACAAGGTATGGGACCTCATGGAGAGATTTGATGCCTTCAACATACAAGATGTGCTAAGAAATTAGAATGTTGATGCATAAATATTTAAATATTAGGATCATAATATGACCTTCCTAATGATGTTTTAAAAGGCTCAGAATAGCTGGTTAAGCTGATTTTAAGACATGTAGTTGATGATAATAATTCTAATTGGTAAGTGGTTGATAATAATTGAGAAATCATAAAATTTATACAATATGAATCTAATTTATTAACTAGAAACCAACAAAGACTCTAATATCACTATGAAGATCAGATGAAAAACTCAAAGGAGATAAGATGAACATGAAGATAAAAGATGATAAATAAAAACAAGTAGCCTATATGATGGTAAGTTTCTAAAATCTAGTAAGATATGTCTCTAATATAAAATTGATTATTGTGTTTGCCTTTGTAACAAATATGATGGCAGATTTGCTTAGAGCTACTAAGAGTTGAGAGGTTTTGACCCAAATTTGACCCAACATGCCTTGAACTTTATCAGAATGACAAATTAGTGAGACAAAAATAGAGGCATATAAATCCCAATGTTGATAAATTGGTGATAAAATATCTTACTAAGCTTATTTAAGGCAATATCATATTCCTTATCAAACATTACTCATGGGTAGAAAACATAGTCACTACTATGAAAAAGAATGGGAAGATTAGGTTATGTGTGGAATTTAGGGAATTAAATAGATCTTACATTAAGGATCATTACCCTAGTCCTCTTATTTATCAAATCCTCAAAAATATAGAATGGGTTGAGAAGTTTTCACTTCTTGATGGATATTCAGGATATAACCAGATTCTTGTACAGGAGTGTGACCAATATAATATAATTTTTACCATAAAATGGGGTACTTATGCTTAAAATAAAATACACTGGTTTGATCAATTCTATTCAAACCTTTTAAAGGGCCATGCATATGAAATTTAGAGGCCTTATTAATTTACTTTGATGACATCACTATTTTCTCCAAGAATGCAATTGATCACTTGGATCACTTGAGGCAAGTGTTTGATATATGTAAAGAGTTTGGGGTGTCCTTAAAAACAAACAAGTGTGTATTTATTGTCTATGAAGGCAAGATATTAGTGGATGTGGTTTCAAATGATAGATTATAAATTTATTCAAATAGGGTGGAATAAATCTTGGCTCTCTCATTCTAAGTCACAAAAATGGACTTCAAATCTTCCTAAATAAGATCAAATTTGTGATAAGGTTAATTATTAATTTTACATCTTTGGTAAAGCCTCTAATTGCTTTGGTAAATAATAATCAGACTTCCATCTAGTTTAAAAAGGGGAGAAATAGTTTTGAATCAATAAAATAATCCATATCCCAAGATCTCACTATAATAAATCCTAGTTTTTTAAAATATTTCATCATATATGCTTTTGTAAGTGATGAAGTTACCTCTTCAATCTTGGTACAATAGAATAATCAAGGATTGAAGTAGCTAATTTCATTCTTCACTCAAATATTTAAGGATTATGAGATAAGGTACACTTTTATGGAGAAAGAATCACTTTTTGTTATAAGGAGTATCATGAAATTTAGTCACATGGTCTCCAAAAATAAAATTCAATTGATGATGTCACACCCAAGTATCAAAGACTTTCTTCTAAGCTAGGATTTAAATGAGAAGAGAGGTAGTTGGATAACAAAAGTTATGGAGTATGATGTAGAAATCAAAGTGACTAGATTGGTAAGAGGTAAATCACCATGTGAAAAAAATAGAATTAACTATATAGGAGGATAGTAAAGATATCCTAGTGTTACAAGATGACCAACAACTATTTGAACTTTCACTTCCTAGGAGTTGGACTGAAGACATGATCAAATTATTACAAATTGGTATCCCAAAAGATTATAAAAAATTAAAAGAATATAATCTAGATTGAATTACATTCCATATGTCCTTGTAAATTGAGTTTTATTTAAAAAATATCGATGGTTTTCTTCTTAATTGTATTGATACAAATTAGATTGGTAAGATATTAAAAGAGTTTCATGATGGCCCTTTAAGAGGAAATTTTCCACCTAGGACTACTACTATCAATATAATGAGGGATGGTTAATATTGGCCCAAATTATTTATAGATGAAAATTTATTGGTTATAATATGAAATGAGTCTACTTTCTTCAAAATAAATAAATATTTAACAACCCTCCCTCTCCACCCCATCTAGGTATAGTAGTCCTTCATGTAATGGGGTTTGGACTTCATTAGAATGATCAATCCAACATTAAGTTATGGTCAAAAGTGGGTTTTTAGTAATATATATAAATTAAAAAGGTGGATAGATGTATTAGAACTAAAATAATCTAATAAACATTTATTATTTATTTATATGAAGGCATTGTCAATAGATTTGGTACTCTAGTTACTATCATATTTGACAATGCATTGGCTTTTGTTACCACTTAAATAACTAATTAGGTAGTCAAATAAGGCATATATATAAGTACCTTATCTATATATTACCAATAAGGTAATGTTTTATCATAGTAAATAAACAATAATATCATAAGGGTCATCAAAATGACAATGGAAGAGAACCATAGATCTTGGCACACTAAAATTAAAACAACCTTATAAACTGATAGGATCATTCCAAAGAGATGTATTTGAGATTACCATTTCATGTTGATATATGGGAGAGAATCAAGGATACCATTATCACTCAATTTACCACATTTATAACTCAATAATTAGTTGGAAATGATGTATAATGATGTTATGACTATGGGATAGTAGAGCTAATGGAATTAGAAGAAGTTAAAAATCATGCAATGCATACAATAGTGCTCCACCAAAATCAAGTAAAGAAGAAATTTGATTGAATTATAGTTGATATATTCTTATAATAATGGTATTTAGTGTTGAATTGGGATGAGGATAGGGCCAAATCTATAAAACATACCAAATTTGATGCCATATAGAGTAGCCCCTATATCATAATGAACTACAACCCATCTAATGCTTTCCAGCTCTCTAAGTTGAATGGATAAGAGGTATCAATCCAATTCAATGGGATTAATATGAATAACTATTATTTAGTTCATTATAGACCTTTTACATAATAGGTTAGCTTTTTTCACTTATTTTAAGTGTTGATTGGACATTGTTTCAATAGACTACCTATTCTTCCTTTTCCCCCAAGTTTTGTTCCATATGTTGTTCTTTTTCCTTTATTTACTATTTTGGAGGCATTTTTAGTCCTATTAAAATATATTCTAGTATAGTTTCATATTAATATTTATTTATTTCTTGAATCCATGCCCAATGTATTTGGTGAGGCAACTGGTCTAAGTGTTTAGACAAGCAAACACCCCTTAGATGTCACAAGAATGTTGGCTATTCTAACCACATTTGGTTCCTAAGACATTTGTACATTTTCAAGGGGTATTTTTTGTTAAAAATAATTAGTGTGATCTCCTTAAAATATATCATGATGATTAGGTGAGTTAAGGATTAGCTATGCATGATTCATTAAGGTTACTTGCACTCTTGCTTCATTGAATGAGTCTTACAATATTTGTTGGAGTCATGGTTTGTATTAGGCTCATTAGAGAGTATATTTAAATTTATGGGTGTTTCAAGGTCTTGTATAATTTTTCCATTATTTTCTAGCCTCTTTTTGTGTCCAATAAACACCCAAACTTCTCCCTAATTCCTAGTTTTACAAGAAAGCCTAATATGTTATCTTGAACCCATGATGTACTAGTGAAGCCTAGTTGATAATTAAAGATATGAGATTTTGTTCAAGTTTGAATGCCTCATAAATGAAAGCCTAGCTAATATGATAAGGTCATACATACCTTGTTTAGGTCCATCCCATGATTAGTGTCTTAAATAATCCATGATCAATGTAATTCAGACATTCCAAAGTTCTTCATGATCCTTCATTTTTATTTAATCGCTTATCTTTTCCAATGAAAATTAAGGAAATAAATAGTATAAAGAGTCTTATACATATCATAAAAAATAAAATAACTCTAAAAAGTGCTCATAAAGATCAAAATTTCCCAAAACTACATTTGATCATATAAAAGGTCAAAATGTCATATTTGAAGCCATTAAAGGAATTTAATGAAGGTAAATATTTTTTAAAGTTTTAAAAAAGGTCATAAATTTCATATAAAGCTCCTCCTTAACCTATTCCATCCATATATAAGAGTCAAAATGTGTTGAACATGATGTTTTCCCTCCATTCTTTCTTTTGGTGGCCTTTCACTCTCTCAACATGGAGGAGTGCACCTTATCGATAACAAAATCATTATCATATAAAGAATAATATGGAATATTCATTATTTAATTGATGTTTTTCAGGTTTTATGAATGAAATTTCCAATATAAATCAACAAGATCATGGTTTTCATGGTTTCAAACCTCTTTGAATGACAAAAATATCCAAAGTATGAGGTCTTAAATAATCTTTTATAGGTTTATTCAAAGATCTAAGGAAGAGAACACCATGGTTTTGGAGATTTATGGTTTAAAAAAGTTATATGTATGTTATCCAATAGAAATAATATCCATCCATGGGAGAAATGATAGGTTTCAGGAAGATCACATGAAGATAATCCATAAATAGGGGTTGAAGACCCAGAAAGCTATTGGTTTTGGCCTTAAAGGCACATAATTATAGGGTTTTGTGAATGTTCATTATTTGGAAATAGATAAAATATCATTCCTAAAATATTTAATAGGTGTAGCAACCTCCTTAATAGATGTTCTAGGTAGAACTAGGCATAAAAGACTTTTAATTATGAACATTTTCATGAAAATGAGGTTTTGGCAAGGTGTTATTCACAATTATAGAGTTGTATAATAGTCATAAAGAATAAAATGAGTTAATTTGGGTCCCTCAATACATTATAATACCCTCATAGGCCTTAAATATGAAAACCATGCCTATGGAGCCCAAAATAAGGTAAACCTAACCTCAAACCTTTCACACTTGTATCTATAGGTAGTTATATAAGATGTGCCAACACTACTTAGGATTTTCATGGTTATATATAGATATTATAGATAAAGGAGGTATTTAATAACAATTTCCATCTTGAGATGGCCTCTAGAAGCCTACACACATAAAAATGAAGTTTTCACTGAATTTTTGGAGGTTTATCTTGAAGGTGAGGACTCAATCAAGCCAAAATAATTTGAAATACATGACAATAATTAGTATTCGAGGTTTATATGAGATTTTCATCTTGATAATAAGACCTACATGAATGTATATGAAGGATGGATCTTCAATGTGTTTCAAGGTGCTAATTTCTTAATGAAAAGACTATTATCAAGTCAAAGAGCCCTCCCTTACTCCCTATTCCTTAAAATCAAGGTTAATACTAATTGGATACATTATCAAAGTGTTATTGATGTTTCAAGCTTAGAGAGACCTATACAGGTCTGTAGATCAATTAGGATATTGTAGATTTGTTAGAATCCTTCTAGGTGGCCTCAAGAGGACCATAAATATGTGCATTTTTGTGGTATCCAAGAGTAAGAATCTAATGGTGTTGAGCCTAAAAAAAGGTATTGAAACATATTAATGAGTTTAAAATAACTTCTTAGGGTTATTGGGGGATTCTCAGGGATATATGGAATACTTGAATAGTTCAAAAAGTCCATCCATGATTGTATAAAGCATCACCAAGATTTTGACAAGGTTTATTATGTCTTCAAGTTTTCATGACAACCAAAGTGTGTTTTCAAGATAAATCAAGTACTTAAAGCTTCTTGAGACCCAAACAAAGATTAAAACTATTTTCCAAGGTCTCCATAGGGGTTTGTAAGGTCATACAATGGTGAAAAATAAAAATTTAGGGTCTTCTATTCTCTCAAACACCTTAAATAGGCTTGTAACAAGGTCTTTTTGATGAAACTTGCAATGTTTAAATCTTCTCTAGGGACATTGAAGAGCCTTCAAGACTAAGGTCAAGTCTCTCAAGATTCTTAAGAACACACACACACACACACACACACACACACACACACACACACAGATATATATATATATATATATATATATATATATATATATATATATATATATATATATATATATATATATATATATATATATATATATATATATTATTAGGTCTATAAAGTTTATTCATAAGATTCTTAGGGATCCTAATGCCAAAGAAGAAGTGTTTGAGGTAATGAGAGTCCCAATATGATCATGAGCATATACAAGTCTCCATAACCTTAATATGGGTTTAAATCATTCCAAGAAACATTAAAATAATATTTTAAAACTTGGTTTAAGAATGGATAGACCTGTAACATGCCTTATGATCTCAAAACATTTTAAATAAAATTACATGCCTTTGAAAATATGGAGATGATAGTTTTAGGATTAAAAAAAAAAAACATTATTAATGGATTGTATAGCCTATTATACCATATGACCATGCTTTAAGTTTTGTGTGAGATTTTAACATTCTACATATTCTCTTAACAATAATTTAACAAACCTGATCAAGTGGTCTATATATCTTAAACTATCTTCAAGAACTCAAGTATAAAAGGTAGGTTTCTTCAAGGCCTTTATAAGTAAATTAAAAGTATATATGGTTAATTATCCACTATAATTAAGTTTAAATATGTCTCAAACACTATTTACTAGGTAATGGGGATTCTAAATCTTGATAGAGCATTCCAATCTACTTAAATGGAATAACCTTGTAAAAAAGAGAAAGTAAATCTAGTTTGTATAACAATGATGAGATCCCATAGTATAATTATTATAATTTTAGGCCTAAAATAAGGCTTGAATAATCTCTTGATGTGCTTAAGAATGTGAGGCTACAACATTACTCTTATTTATTATAAGCCCACATGGTGGTGTTTATAAGTAAGTTATTCAAATTCTTATGGATAGTATACAAGGTCAACTTCAAATTAGATCTCCTCAAGCCCATAAGATTTTATACAAGCTAGTAGGTTTTTGAAATAAGTCATGACCAAGTTGAAGGTCATCTTGAGATAACATAACATAAGCCATAGTTTCATTTTGAATAATTAAAGTTAAATATACAACAAACAAATTAAAGTAGTTGTAAAGTCTTTAGGTGAATTGGAACACCAATTGAAGAGGGAATATTGTAGGAGTCCTAGGATACTAAGACATAGTCTAAAATACTCATATATCAAAGATGTATACCCATGCTTGACCTAGAAAAGTATATGTCTTCTTCCAATTAATATACCTCACAAATTTGTAGGTATAGAGACAAGTTGAAGGCATGATGGTGGTGATTGCAGGTCATAAGGTATAATAAAGGAACTTCTTCAAGAATATTACAAGTCTATGAGCATCATCTACAAGTTTAAAGCGTGTATCAAAAGGATGTTTGTAGGATTATATCCAAATTATAGAGTTTTGAAAGGATGAAAGAGTAAATTAGGACTTTCAATCATGCAAATTTAGGTTTCTTGCTTCTTAAAGGTCTGATATAGGTAGATGTGATGGTGATTCAAGATCATAGGACTCTTTAATATTCCTCCTAATAGTCTCTAAGGTTGATTTAAAACACTTAAATTATATCATATCTCAAACATGGTAGGTATGTTGAATAGGAATGTAAGCATCAATTCAATCCCTTAATGACTCCAAAAGGATTAAGTTGTCATAAAGAGAGTAAATGAGGTAAGGAGGAAACTAGAAAACTTATCTTATAAACATGTAACTCCCTCCATAAGGTCTCAATCATGACAAGTCAACCTTCAATGCTCCAAATAGCGTACGAGGTCTATTTATAAGCCATCCATGTAGTATGATTTGACATGAAAATGAGAAGGGAGGGGTGAGTTAAGGAAATCAATTTAGGATTGTATCAAGTGTGGCAACCTTAAATGATCATATCCATCATCTACAAGCACTCATAGTGATAAAAATAACAAGTAAGCTCCATTCCACCATTTTTACACCAAATTCCAAAGGAAGATCATCAATGTGGCTGGACAATGCATTGAAGAAGGCCTAATGGCCTCATTTCACTTATTTTATTTCTTTAATAGTTTTTAATTATGTTTTAATAGTTGTATTTATATATTTTAGTAGTGATTTTATCCTCTCTATTGTCTCTCATTTTCTTATATATTGGGATAAAAATTCAATTTTTTACATCCCTCCTCTTGGGTATGACAACACTCTTATCTTTTGGATACTTATAATGTTATATTAGGCATTGAAATATTAATAAAAAAAATTACCTCTATTTACTTGTTGTCTTACTATGCATTTTAGAAGTTTAATTGAATTTTATGGTTTCTAGTCTCTTTTGCTTCACTTTAGGTCTATTGTATATGTAACTTAATCTATTTTGGCTCATTTATAAGGAAATTATAGACATTACAATCCTTATTCAAGTTGGTTTCTTAATTATACTTATATTATAGTATGTTTGTACGAGTGTGAAACTAAAATCAATATTTTAAAGGTTGGTATTGTGTTGTTAGAGTTAGTGGAGGAGATAATCAAACTTAACGCATCACCTTATTTTTAGTTTTCAAATTATTTATTCTCCCTTTTGATAACAAAATAATAATTGTATCTTATATTAGGCTTTGTTAGTATAGTTTTTATTGATGTAACCTGATCTTGAATTAAGAGCACTATAATTTGAAAATGAGTTGGAATTATCTAGGGATTTAATCCTACTATAGGTCACCCACACCTATGATTATTTCCTTTGTGTCTTTTGATATATGTTTAAATGCATGGTAGGGTATACTTTAACATGATAATAATACCCACTAGTGTGATCAATGACAACATATAGTAAAACCACACATTATGATGAGATGTCAGTTGAACCTCAAATGGATTTATAACCATTTAACAAGTGGGAACTATAATTTTTGGGACCAATATATCCAAAATATAATAATAAGGACTACTAATTTTCATGGATTATGTGACCAAATGAGATGAAGTGAAAGTCTTAACACATGATGACATGATAATGTTGTAGAATTTCTATAGGAGGAAATATTCACTGGATATGGAGTTCCACAGGTGATTGTTATAAATCAAGGGCCTCAATTCACATCTAATTTAACATCTATCCTTATTCAACAATATGAAATCATACAAAATAATTTTAACTCCATATCATCCTAAATCAAATGGATAGGTATAAATTACAAACAAATCATTGGATAAAATTATAACAAAAATAATAAATGTACACCACAAAGATTGGCAAGCATGTCTTATTGATTGAATATGGGCATATCAGATCTCATGGAAAAATATAAATGTATTTTACCCATATGAGTTGGTCTATTGAAAGACTCTCGTTCTCCCCATTAAATTTTAGCATAAAACCTTAAGGAAAACCTTGAAACATGGCCTATATTTGTCACATGCTCAAAGATATAAAATCATGTAGTTGAATTATTTCAATAAAATCTAAATATAAGCATTACATCATATATAAGTAGTACAATAGAAATAGATTAGATGGCATGATAATTACATTAATACTAAACACTTCCATTTGGGAGAATGGGTTGTAATTTTCAATTTGAAGTATAAATATCACAAGAGGAAGATAAGAAATAGATGGTTTGGCTCATATGAAATAGAATAAGTATTTGATAATGGATCTATCATGTTGTACATAATTGACATAGTACACTACTACTTACTAGTAAATGTTCATCAATTGAAAGTATATAATAAACCACTTTATAAAGAGAGATTCACATGCAAGATTTTGTACGAGAAAACCCTTCCTTCAACTTAGCCTACATGAGACCTTGTTCACACATCAGAAGCATAGTCTAGCCTATCGTTCCTCTCCATAGATAAAAAGTAAGGATTATATCATACCCTAGTCTAGCCACACATTTATTTAGCTAGATATAATATGAATAGATAGCTTGCATGATAAGTTTATCTATTTATCATTCATGATAAAAAAATGATGTAAAATAATAAAGAATGAAATTAAAAAAATTCAACATTGAAAAATGTTAGGCATTGTTGACATATTTTGGTTAGAGAACTAGACACTAGCTGACTAATGTCTATATAAAAATCCATGATGGAAAATCAACTTACTAACCATCTAAGGATAAAAAAATAAAAAATGAAAATAAGCAATTAAATATTCTTTCCATTATCTTCTTTTCGTAGCTCTTGTTAAGACTTGAGTAGTTCTTATAACCCCTTTAGACAACTATAACTTGAATCTTTCTTATTATAGGTTGCAAATTAAGTTATTATTGTATAAAAACATTTATTACATGTTGGGTAGTGCATGTTATAATATCACTAGTAAGTGATACAATAATTATGGATAAGTATACAAAAAAGTGTTAATTACCATAAAATATATGAAGAATAATGCAGGATGGGAATTATACAATATTTAAAGAGTAGAAGATGTTATAGGATGGGAACCAACAAAATGATGAAATGTAGTTACTATAGGATCAATCTCAAACTGAACACATTTGATATAAAATATAGATGAAGTTTATACATGATTATGGGACCTTTGCTACTAGATAATATACATAATCATATGTACTATTTTTCTCCTTGTTGCTTGAAACTATTTCAAGGCACCTCTCAAAATTTTAATAATTCCTTGATATCCTCTTCCTCCACCAATAGTTATAAAAAGATTAAATTCTAGTGACACAACATGTGAAGGATATAAAAACTATATTTCAAGAGTTTACTACAAACACTTCTCTATATAGCATTCCCACTAGTCATCAATAATAATGGACATTATCACTTTAACTAGCATCCTTATGCCTAGACATAGGATGACTCTAGAATGAGCATCATCAAGTTTCAACACACACTCCATCTCATCGTTACTCCATAAAATTCTTGCACATGTTACTACTCTATCACTCACTACATACATTTTAGTATATCCACATCATTAGGTAACCAATGTACTAAAAGGGAATAATGTATTATTATTCCAAAGTATTCATATTTTATTTCATGTGAACATTCATGAATATGTCATCATGCTATTTTATGTGTTGTTTGATTTTTATGAGCTTAGCTCATGGTAATTCATTTACATTTTTTGAAATTCCTTTCCCTTTTGGAAAATGGTCATATCACACTTTATATCTACCTTAAAAAATACGCCACCATAATATTCCCCTTTTTTCACATGTGTCACCTATCTTGTCCTCCACTTGAGTCTGAGTGACATGATAGTTTGGGGTGACTTAATTGCATTGAGATAATTTAGATGTATATACACATAATATTTTCAAACTTTATCAATTACTGAAGCTTTTTATCTTGTAGGAAGCCTATTGAGTTTCAATCTCTTTGAGTACATGCGTCAAGGGGTGAACCAGGAAAGGGGTGGGTATACCATTAGTTCTTAGTAAGATTGTTTTCCTTTATTTTAACTTGTTATTAATATAAGCATCTCTTAAAAACATTCCTTTATGATTTTTATCCTCTTTTGCACCCTCCTCTAGTCATTTTCCACCTTCATTATCCCTTCCCTAGCCTAATTTTTTTTTTTTATGGTTTACATTACACTATTAGCCCCATTGACCTTTTACTCTAATTGATAAAATCTATTAGGTTCTAGTTCGGCCCCTAGATGACCTAGATTTGGACATAATTGTTTTGTCAATAATGATACTAGGTTGAATCAATCAACCTTTTCATCCTAAGCTTTTGAAAATGATTAATATTAAATATGCCTATATTAACACATCTATTTCACCATTATTAGAGAGAAAATAAGAGTTAATTATTCATATGTGATTCTTTACAATCTACTCTCCTTCCATTTTACTTGAGGATTATTAGCTTATGGTTTCTACTTGGACAATAATCTTGTCTTGTGGAGAAGTCTTGCATGCTTTGGACTTTCTTAGTGATACCCAAAAACCACAACAACCTCTTGTAAAGAACCTTTGGACAAGGAATATATTGAGTCTCGATGGGTTCATCTTGAAGGTAAGTATCTCTAACTTTTCTCCTCTATTTAGTATATAAAAGTAGCATAAGTAATGGCTTTTGAATATATTTTTCTCTTAATGCATTAGGGTTTTACCTATACATAGCTTAATTAGGATTCCATTATGCATGTTTATTTTTATGTTTACTAACCCCCACTTTGTGACAAAATATTTGGTGAGAACTAGATTAAACTTTTACTATATTTTTATTAGTTTAGTGAATATGAAAACATATGACCTAATTAGAGTTATTATCTATTTTTACTTGATTGGAGGCTTTGAAACCCTCCCTAGTAATATTATTATGGTAAAAGATCCCTTGGATAGGTATAATGGATATATGTTTGTCACGACCCCAAAAATGTAATATATCCATAATAAAAAATGTAATTAGGATTTATCTTCTCTGAGCTAGGATTGATTTATAGATCTATTGCATTTCCCATGGCATACATTCTAGTGAATCCACTATGAATCCAACCCTTGTAGGTTTTCTTTCATGCAATTATTTTTATCATCTTATTGTATTTATATATAGTTTTGGTATTGTATCTAACCATTCAATATATTTTTAACTTTTTTTGCATAGGTTTAGCACATAGTCACATCAAAATGATTTTTTTCTATATGTACAGGTCTTCATCAGATATAGTTTAATAGATCAATATAGTACTCTTATTTAGTTATAGATAATCATATAGATTTGAATAGGTAAAATTTATTATCGTATTCTCTCTAAAAACATATAGGTCAATAAATGATGTTGAATAGTTCAACTTTGTAATCTTATTCTTCTTTAACACACAAGGTTTTATAAAATTAAAACAAACTAGTCGACTTGGTTTGTAGACTTTAAAACTAGTAATTAAGGCACTTAAGCATAAAATTTACAATATTAACCATCTTCAAGCCCACCAAAGTTCCTCTATTTCCCATCTCTATCATTTTAGTACTTTATTTAGTTTTATTTTGCATAAGTTAGTGGTCTTTAAAACTATAACCCTATAGCCAACTAGGTCAAATTGGTCAATGTAGTTATTTACTTTGTCTTCTATCTAAAATACATAGTTTACTCATTCTAATCTATTCTTAAAGACCTTTCTTCTATAGAATAGTAGTGACCCAATCAAATCTATTCTATACTATTTGTATATAGTGTCACTTGAATTGACTCTATACTATTCTTAAATCAAGGAATTAATAATTGTTTACTAGTAATTAATTCACATTTCCTTTTTCATTTGTTTCCATGCTTAGAGTAATTCATATAGTACAAGTAGGCTATTTTTCAAATTACCATTTAGTTACACTATTTCACTCTTTTTCACACACTACCAAATGACATAACATTCAAAACACATTTAAACACTTATCTTCTCGAGGTCTACCTATTTAGATTTCATCACCAAGGGGGAAGATAACTTGGTTTTCTATCCAATTATAAATACATGGTTAATGGTATATATTGGAAAATCTCTCGACACCTTTATTGTTATAGAATTATGAAGTGAGGGTGTATGACCCAATACTAAGCTAGTACCATTGCTAATACATATCCATTTTATCCCAAATGTCCTAAAACCATCCATATATTAATTTTATAGTTCGCTATTTTAGACAAATATCATATTACACTCAAATAAATACTTTATAATTATCTAATAATACTTAGTATCACCATATAGTTAGAATTTACTTTTTAGTTAATAGCTTGATCTCTAATAATTACATGTTGTATTACAAAAACTTACATTAACTAGTGTTGGTGCAAGGTTTTGTGTTATGTGATTTAATTTAATCACTCACATCAATAAATTGTTTATGTATTTGATTTCATTATTTCTACACTTATCTTGAAAAACATTTTCATTATTTCAAAACACTATCATTATGGTCGATATAATCTCTTACATATTACATATTAATTCCTAATTATAGTAAATAATTGACCAGAATGATTATGTCTCTTATGTTTATGTTCTACCTTTTGTATAGTAGTATATAGTTGACTCAGTACTCTTTTCAACCTATGTCTCCATAGTAATCTATTGATGCATTCAAGTCTCTACCTATTGACTAACCTTACTCTTCTATCTAGTTGATTTAGCTCTCTATCCCTAATCTCTCTTTCTTCTTATTTAAAATCTTATTACATTCATCAAGAATCATGAAATCCCCTATCAACATATTTTTGGATAACCTAAATCCATTTAGACACTATATGGGATATTCTTTTTCTCCCTTTCTTTACCTCCCAAGAGAACTCTCACTCTTGGAGCACTTCTTCCCCTATTTCATCTATGGATTTTAACATGGTTCAAATCATTCCTCAAGATTAATTATGTGGATCCAATCCTTTTTTACCTATTAATTATTTAAACACAATATTGGAGAGATTGACATAAGTTTATCCAATAATACCAATGGTAATCCACCTCCTAATAACCCTCCCCCTAATACCAATTTGGTAATTCCTCCTACAAAGACCAACCCATCAATTGATATAACACAACTTATTAGACAAGTCATTTAATAATTGAACATGATGAAAACATCTAACACCTCCCAAATGATGCAATTACAATGTCATTTGATCAATATGGCTAATCAACCTCTGGTTCTAATTCCTCAAACTAATCAAAATTTTATTCCTCCACCTCTTAGAGATGATTTAAGAAATGTTATTCCCTAACCTATCATGAGTAACAAGATGCTTCAAAACATCTAAAATGATCCTGTAGCTCATTTCATCATTTCTATTGATATTGGTAACATATCTCCAAATATCAACTATGATGGTAGTAAAGACCTTGCATCCTTTGTTAAAGCATTTGGAAATATTTATAAAGAGTGGATCCAAGCTAATAATTTTGCCACCGCTAAACTTCTCATTAAATCCTCATTAGTGAATTATTGTAATGGTACAATAAACTTCCTCAACATTAAATCTTGAAAATAGAGGATTTAGTCAATCCTATAGTTTAATACTTTTAACACAATGACCTTCCCAAAAATTCCCTTAGCCATTTCATCAATTCTAAGCAATCTCCCAATGAATCAGTTCATGATTACATCAAATGATGGAAATGTTTGGCCTACAAAGATGACCATGACATGATTGATGATAATAAATTTAAACTCTCTATAACTCCTTTAAATCCTCTTCAATGTAAGGTTCAAAAATTTTCCCCTTAAACACTTAAAAAATATCTTGACCAATAAAAATATTGAAACTTATTAATGAAGTAATTGGAACCTAATACCAAATTCCTTAAGGGATCTTTCAAAACTTCTACCAATGCCACCACTAAAAATACTCCTCAAACAAAACCAAGAATTTCCAAGGCCAAAAATCCCCCATGTCTCAGATACCATTAAGTGTGAATCAAATTCAATAATTAGTACTATCCTTTAAACCCTTTACCTATCCCAATAATACTCCTAAATGGTATGACCCTAATCAATTTTATTGGTTCCACACTAAAATTTTTCATTCCCATGAAACTTGTAGAGGTCTTACCAAATTTTTTGTTTCTTATATTCTTGGTTATTACTTTAATCACAAATGCTTAATCCAACTCCATTTTCAATAATACCACACCACTTCTAAAAAATAACTAGATCTCAAAGTTTCCTCTTCTAATAACCAAAAATCTTTCCCCACATATACCACTCAACAAACTACCAAATATGTTTGTGCCATTGATTCTAACTATGACCAATATTACAACAAATCTCAGTATGTTAATGCCACTAAGGTTAACTATCATCAAAATTTGTCTCACAAAGATCCTATCACCAAACTTAAAAATCCCTCTTTAGATGAGCAAATTCTCAAAGATACTACAACCACTCAACTAGCTTCAAAATATAACAAGTAACCATCTCCTTCTTATGAATCCCCAAACACTTACATTCATTTAAAATATACCTTACCTTCTAAACCTCACATTGGTTCTTCTTCTAAATCCCATTAGAACTTTATAGAATAACATATCTCCATGCCTTGTAAAATTCCACTTATGTAGTTGGTTTGCACATCCCCCTATCATCACAAGTTTCTCATGAAATAATTGTAATAAATTGAAAATACATCTTATGTAGACAAAGAACCACCATCTCTTGAGAATGAAACTACCAAGGTGCATACCTTTGAATCCATTTTTCCTTATTCCAAACCTTCCATTTAATTCTTTTTCACAAGACATGATTAATGATGAGATCCTTTTTCATGTTAGTGTTCCACCCTTATTCACTAAAATAGCCTTTAATACTACCCTTATTTATAAATTTTTAGTTTATTAAGGGTCTGGTATTAATTTGACATATTTGTGGATCATCCAATAACCTAGCTATAATAAGGATCATATCAAGCAAACCTATCATGGATTTGATAAAACTAATCAAAATCCACTTGGTTGTATTTGGATTCCCTTTACAATTTGGCATAAGACTATTTGAACTAATTTTATGGTTGTTTATTTGACCTTATCTTACAACATACTCCTTGAATGCTGATGGACTCATAGAATTTAGACTATCTCCTCTTCTGATAGACAATGCATCAAATTCTTGAATAATGATAAAATGTATAAACATGAGGTTGATCCCAACCCTTGGAGTATTCAACTTCCAAATTCTAAGTCTCAATATCACATTTCTTCTATTCCAAAAATCAATAATTCTCCCTTATAGGAATTCATCAACATTAATCCAGGCTTACATATCATTCTTGATGATTCAAATGATTATGAACCTAATGACTTGTAACATACTTTCAACACTATTAAGTTACATCCTTACATCTAAAAGCGTATTCCTCCTTTATTATCTTATGATCTCACTATCCCCCTCATTGATGAGATCACTAATTTCCCCCCTCCATGCAATACTTAGGATGTTTCTTACCCAGAGGATTCCTTCACATGTAATGATTATGGAGTGACTAAATTATTCCAATGTCCTTTAATCATGTCTCCACACTAATTCAATAATCTAGGCATCTCCCTTTATGAAAATCCTATTAAATCTCAAGCATGTATAATTTCTCCAACCAAGGATTATAACTACATCATGTCCCAAGCTCATTATTGAAATTTGGATGTTCAACATTATAAGAAAAATTTAGCACAAATACATGATTTTAACCATGATGTTTATACCATTTCCATTGATTTTGAATTAGCTCCTCAAGGTCATGTATCTCCTATTAATTCTCTACTTATTAATAATCCTTGGGTGGTAAAATAAATCCTAGATTTTGAACCTCCAACACTTATATCATCTTTTATACTACTTATGAATTCACTTTATGCTTCCAATTCTTCACCCACTAATTAAATTATAACCCAATCACATCTAATCAATTATCTTCTCCTATTCCCCCTACTCTTGAGATTATATTAGATTCCAAGGCCATAAATGTACATTAGATACATTCTAAATATGATCATCATGGTAATAAAATTATTGATTTCAAAGTATATGTCATGTATTATGGTTATCTTCTTACTTTACCTAATGATGAAGACATTCTAGATTTTCTTCATGCTTGAGAACCTAAACTCTCTCAATAATATCACAAACTTAAGAATTTAAGAAAATCCCCTTATTTCAACATCTTCATTCGCAATATTGACCCTAAATAAAATTCCATTTCCTCTTTACCTAATTCACCATATCATTTACAAGATGAAAATGCTATGCTTATCAAAGAAACTAATTGAATTGAATATGGTACCCCATCATGCTCTCAACCAATTACAATCTCTCACAAAATCACAAAAATTGAACTTGATAAATTTAGCTTATTCTTTGATAAATATCATGATAATTGTACTTGGTCCTACAGGGACATGCATGGTATTAACCCTAGCATCATGGTGCATAATATTATCACTTACCTCGATGCCAAACCCATATGACAAAAGGAATATAAATTTCTAATAGAATTTTCAACTTTATGCCATAAATAAATTTTGAAGCTTTTTTGATGTTAAGTTTATCAATCCCATGGATGTTTATAAATGGGTCTCTAACATAGTCCCTATTCGAAATAAGGTCACCATGGTCATTCACATTTTCATTAATTTTTATAATCTTAATCTTTCTTGTCCCAAAGATAATTTTACCTTACCTTCTATTTATGAAATCATCAATTCCATTTTTGGTTATGAAATGATGTCTAGTATGGATGGTTTTTTGGGTTATAACTAAATTCAAATTACTCCTGAAGACCAACATAAGACAAATTTCACCATAGAATAGGGTACCTATTGTTAAGTTAGAATGCCCTTCAACCTCAAAAATGTTGGAGTTACCTATTGATAGGTAATGACTCACATATTTCATGATCTTATTCAAAATATTATAGATACCTAATTTGACTATCTTATTTCTAAATCCAAAAGATTCGAGACTCATTTCTATGATCTTGATATCATATTCGATCACCTCTTTAAATATAAAGTTAGACTAAATCCCTAAAAATGTGTTTTCAGTCTCACATATGGTAAAATATTAGAATTAGTAATCTCTCTTCATGACATTGATGTTGACCCTACCAATATCCATGCCATCATCAACATGCCCATCCCTTGATCCATTCCATATATTCACACTTACCTTGGAAAACTTGGGGCGATCAGACGGTTCATCCCCAAAATGGATTGCCATATTTATTTTATCAATTATCTTCTTAAGAAAGGTAATTCCATAGAATGGATGAAACCCTACCAAAAATCATTTGATTATATGAAAGAATCATTGATTCACCCACCTAATCTTCATCCACCTTTAAATAATCAACTATTAATCTTATCTACCTCTTCCACACCCATATCAGTTGGGGTATTTCTTTCCCAAAAAGATGATACTAGAAGGGAATATGCCATCTATTATATAGGCCATAGCCTCATAGACTATGAAAAATGTTATACAAAATTCAAATGTGATTGCCTCACCATATAATTTTTTTCTAAAAATCTCTAACATTATATGATATATAAAGCAACTTATGTTATCATTCATTATAATCCCATTTGCACTTATTATCCAAAGACTTTATTTATGGATATCAAATTGGAAATTGGATGGTCCTTCTCATGGAATTTAATCTCTGAATTATTACCCAAAAGGCTATCAAAGGACAAATAATTACTAATCAACTTATTGACACTTTGATCCTAGCTACCACCCACCTTGAAGATAGTCTTCTTGATGACAATATTATCTATATTTAAGGCCTAAATCGATCCATATCTCTTAATGATTACTTTAATAAATTCACTATTGACCTTAAAAGTAATCTAGAAGAGTCCTTTATCTTCCTTGATACTAGTAAACCAAAAGTAGTTATCAAAGAACTTCCTAATATTAATATTGATCTACATGAAGATACTTGGACCCTTCATTTTGATGTCACTAAATACCTTCAAGAAAATAGGGAAGGTTGTATCCTTATAATCGCTCTTGGAAAAATTATCCCATTGTACTTTCACCTGACATTTGATGTCACTAACAACATAGCAGAATACAAAGCATTAATATAGGCATGAGAGCAACCATTGATCTAGATATCACATATTTGAATGATTTAGGTGATTCCCAACTAATTTATCACTACGTTAATGGTGATTATTAATAAAAAATGATAATATCATTTATTATCATCAAATATAAACTACTCTCACCAAATATTTCACTTTTATTACCATCAAGCCTATCCTTCAAGATTAAAATTCTATTACTAGTTCACTCACTTCTTTAACATATTTTTTTCATCCACACCAAGTTCTTACTAATCCAATTTTTATTATCTAAATAATAAAATACCATCTTATATTGAAATAAAAGATTAACTCATCTACCACATTGAGGCCATAAACATTCAACAAATGTCATGGTACAAATATATTATTCAATTTCTTGAACACCAAACTTATCCTCCAAACCTTGATTCCCAAAAAAAGACTCAAATTCAAAAATAATATTCTAAGTATGTATTTCCATATAACAACCTATATTATTGCAATGATAAAAGTACATTGCTCCATTATGTTATGAAATAATAGGGTCCTCCTCTTCTTAAATAATCACATGGGGGAATTTGTGGTATCCACTAAAGCAGACATGTTATAGCCTATAAATTCTTACATATGGGATAATTTTGGCCCACTCTTGAGAAGGATGCCATAAAATTTGCTAAAAAGTGTAATCCTTGTTAGATTTATGATGATATAATTCATGTGCTTCCAGTCAAGATTCAAACTATAGAATCTCCTAGCCATTATCCATTTGGGGGGTTAGATCTCATAGGAAAATTACCTTGATATCAAGATGGGCATGTCTTGATAATCACAACCACAAAATATTTTACCAAATGGGTTAAGTTTATTACCCTTGTCAATGTCACTTGTACCACCATATCTAGATTCATCCTTAATCAAATCATTTTCCACTTTGGTGTCCCTCACACTATCATTTCAGACAATAGTGGTAACTTCAAAAATAGAGATGTCAAATAGCTCTATGCTAAATTTAAAATCAATCACAAATTTTCCACACCTTACAGTTGACAATGTAATGGATAATACAAGACCACAAACAAAATTATTATTAAAATTATCCAAAAAATAATTTATGACACTAGCATGGATTTACATCTTTAACTCTATCTTGATCTTTGAGCCTATTACACTAAAATATGCATTGCCACCAGGGCAATGTCATTTTTTATAGTCTATGGTTCTGAATCAGTCCTCCCATTAGAAGTTGAAATTCCATATCTCTATATATCTCTTCATGGTATCATACTTGATGAATAATTATGTGAATATCTACTTCATTCTCTTGATCTCCTTGAGGAACACCATTTTTTGTTATTTCAACATAATCACCAATACAAGGACTGTATTTCCAAACAACACAATAAATGAGTTAAAGTTCACACTTTCAATTTTGGTGATCTTTTACTCAAATTATACTATACTCATGATAAAGAAGGTAAATATTCTGAAAAATGGTGGGGGCCTTATTTAGTCAAAGATATTATTGGTCCAAGTAACTATGACATTCAAACTAATGAAGGACATATTTTTAAATATCCCACCAATGTGCAATTCCTCAATATGTATTTTACCTAAATCCTTCCCTTCTTTTCATACTTTCTATATGTTATCTATCTAAGACTTTTTGTAGGATACTTACATGGGTCTCACCTTCTATAACAGTTTTATCTTTTCACAAACCTCTGTCCTTCATTTTGGTTTTTTGATTTCCATTTTTCTCATGAGTTGAATTTTAAAATGATGGATATGACCCACTCTTCCTTATGACTTCTTTCTCTCCTCTTTGTTTTCATACTTTTTTCACACTTTTTGGCACCCCTTAGGTTTCTCTTTTGTGATTTGAAGTGTAAGACCATGGACAAGACCTATCCTTTCTCACAAATACCATATTTATCTTATTTACTTTTTCACATGATTTTTACACCCTTGTGGGTTTATGTTTTATTAGTTATAGTGTATTATCATGAAAAGGACCTGGCCTTCCTCATAAAATCAACATCTTTTCATTCCCTATCTAGAATGTGTTTTGCACTAGTTATAAATTTTTGATCTTTGTTCTTAGCTTTAGCCTTTGCTTATTTGATAGATTAAATTTGCATAACAACCTATGTTAGCATTTTTTCTTGCATTTTCATAATTCTTATTGTAAGGAATCACACTTCAATGTCATTGTATCCCTTTTTCACCCTTTGTCATATTTTTTATGATTTGAAGTAATTCAAATTGTTTCATATTTCATTCCTCTTAATTTCCTTTCCTTTAAATACAATTTGGATAAATAAAGTTTTAAGTAAATATAACACTTTTATTTCAAATTCATTAATGAGACTCTTAGACCTCATGATCTATGAGTTCTCTCTCTTAGCAACCAAGTCCAAAGTAATCAAATCAAAGTCAACTTTATCACCCATGTTTGGTTTTACAAATCCTTATGGAGGAGGAATAGAAAAATACATAAATAAAGTTAAAAGATAAATCATTAGAAATAAAATACAATGATATATAAAAGATAACATATAAATTTCAAAAGTCAAAATCACACCAAAAAGATGTTATCACCAGCACGTCTCCTATCTCCAATTGAAGCTTAAACTCCATATTTGGCCTCATGATAAAGATGAATTCCATTGGGTATGGTAGGATAATAATTGTAATAGGATAATTTAACAAACTCTATGGTGATACCTACTTTCTAATGCAAGTACCCAATATTTATAGTAGATTGATGATTCTAAGAGGGATCCTGAGGAATAAGGAACACATTGTGGGAAGGTATGTCTATTTTAATATTTATGCTTATAGCCTTCATGGGATGATTTAAAAACTTCATTTTTTAACCTAATATTTGTGTGGCTAGGAGAAGCTATTTAGAATCATAATGTTGACAGTCCTCTTATTTTGACAAACTTAATTTGAGTGTCTTAACTTTGATAAAGATTTCCTCTACCTTGGGTTTTCCTTTATTTTCCCCTCCACCCATTTCACTCCCCATTTAATATGAACATATAATTATAAATATATTTTATTTATTATATATTACCACAAACATGTTAGCACTACTTTATTTCAGTTTTATCTACCCTTAGAACTAAATAACATGTTTGAGTGACTAGGATTCATTTTCTTTATACCATGGCTCTACATCCCAACATCACTTTGTTTTATTTTACCATTTTTTTTATTGTTTTACTACTCCTTTTTTTTAGACACCTGATTCCATTTCTACTTTCATGTAATTTTTCCATTGTTGAGTGAAGTTGGAATATTACTTCTCACTTACTAATGTTGTTTTCCCTTTTATACACTTTTTCCATTGATGATTGAGTAAGGATTGTTACTAATCACTCCTCAATTTTTTTTTACCATTTTTATTTTAAATATTTATTTAATTAATGATTATTACTAATTTCACATTGATGTTTTATTACCACCATTTTTTTACATGTATCATTGGTTTAACTTGGTTAATTTGCCTTTCTTACTTAAGGTTTACTTGTTTGAATTTTTGAGTGGATTTTTAGTTACCTAATTAAATATAAATTTGAATTATTAATTTGGTTTAATGTACCACTTATCACCCCAAATTTCCAAATTTATAATTATGTCCCATCCACATAGCATCTGTTATCTTGGATTTCTTGTATTTGTTTATTTTTACTCTTTAATTTTATATCCTTGGGTTTGTCAAAAGAAGTCTCTGAGCCCTCCATAATAAAAAATATAAAAATATGAGATAACCTTCCACAAATAAAACTAATTCAAGATACACATACATTAATTTTATTTTTAGTTACTTCTATTTAGTCATTTAATTCTAGTTATGTTTGCTTTAAAATTGTAACTTTTTTTAGCCTTAGCATTATGTGTTGCTCTAATTTTTTCTTGATGCACCATCCCCTATTGTAACTAAGTGACACATGATGATATTAAAGTGGGGAATATGTATACACATAATATTTTCAAACTTAATCAATTATTAATGCTTCTTATCTTTCAGGAACTTGTCGAGTCTCAATCTCTTTGAGCGCATGTCTTAAGGGTTGCACTAGTAAAGGGGTGGGTAAAACATTAGTGACTCATTGGATTATTTTCCCTTATTTCCAACTGTTATCAATCCAATCATCTCCTTAAAAAATTCCCCTAAGCTTTTCCTCCTCTTTTTCACCCTTCTCTAGTCATTTTTTACCTTCATTATCCCTTCCCTAGCCAAAAACCCTTTTTGACAATTTATGTTACTATATCAAACCCATCAAACTTCTAATATAATTGATAAACCTTATTAGGGTTTAGGTTTTCCCCTACTTGACCTAGACTATTACCTAATTTGGTTTTATCAATAATGATACTAGGTTGATTGGGTCAACCTTGTTGGCCTAAAATTTTAAAAGGGATTAAGGTTAGATCTACCTATATAAACATAACCATTTAAACATTCCTAGAGAGATAGTAAGAGTTAATTTTTCATTTGTGCTTCTTTACATTTTGATGTTCCACCATTATACTTGAGGATTCTTAACTTAGGGTTTTTACTTGGATAATAATCTTGTGTTATGGAGAAGTCTTGGATGTTTTATCCTTTCTTAGTGATGCTTATAAACCACAAAAAAATATTACAAAGCACCTTTAGCCAAGGGAGAGATTGAGTCTCAATGGGTTTTTATTCAAATTATCTATAAATCTAGTACAAAGAAGTATCATAAGTAATGGCTTTTGAATATATTTATCTCTCCATGCATTACGGTATTACCTAAACATAGATTAATTAGGATTACCTTATGCATTTTTAATTTTATATTTACTAACCCCCACTTTGTGACACAATATTTGGTGACTACTATATTGGACTTTTACTTTACTTATTATTAGTTTAGTGAATATGAAAGCATCAGACCTAGTTAGAGTTATTTCATAGTTTTGATTGACTTGAGGATTTGGAACCCTCACTAATGATATTATCATAGTAAAATATCCCTTGTCTAGGTCTAATAGATCCATCTTGATCATGACTTAAAATATCTAATGTATCCATAATCAAAAGTGTAAGTATGATTTATATTCTCTAACCTAAGATTGATTTACAGATCTGGTGCATTTACCATTTCATACAACATGATCCATGTCATGAAATAAATGAAATAATTAATGCATATGTAAGTATGGAATCCAAAATAAATAATGGTCATTGAATAAGAACAAATTCAATGCTACTCTAATGAGTTCTAAGAAACATTGATGTTGTTTCTCTACAAATAATCACAAAGCAACCATGGTTGGAGATATTGTTAGAAGAGAATACATAAACCTTACACCATTAATGGAAAAAAATATGTTTCCAACATATTTTAAAACATAAGGTGGTTGATGTATTTTGAAAAGTTGACTAGATATAATGATAATTTAGTATGGAAATTTTCTAGCACCTTCATTGATAATGAATCTACT
Source organism: Torreya grandis (assembly GCA_037957365.1). Classification (NCBI taxonomy): domain Eukaryota; kingdom Viridiplantae; phylum Streptophyta; class Pinopsida; order Cupressales; family Taxaceae; genus Torreya; species Torreya grandis. The sequence goes on along the minus strand of JARHVA010002786.1, from coordinate 1,610,707 downwards.
ATCACAGGGTTAAGAATAAGAGTTACTAAATCCATGATTAGTTAAGTAACTAGTATTCAAAGATTAAGGGAGCTATGGGAAAATGTCCTAATGATAAAATATATATAGATATCATATGTAAAATAAATGAGCACTTAGACTATTCTAAACAACACATACTCCACCTATCTTTACCCTAGGTATGGGTACAAATTTATCTATATATTGTTAAATATTTCACTTGTGAAGGTAGGCACTCTATGGTAAATGCAACTCATTTCAATTTACTCAATCATTTAATCCATGATGATAAGGGTAAATGTGCCAAATGTTTTATTAAATTTATTAAGGATAATAGTGGAATAATATTAAAAATTCAAACCTAAATTCTTGTCTCACCACCATATAATTAAATTAATTTTCCAATGGTGTCTAAGATATAAGATGATCAATTTAGATTGGGGATATTTTAAAATATTTATATCATAATAATAAAATGAATAGGAAGAGGCATAAGAGGAATTTAAAGAAGAATGATCAGAGGAAGAGATTGAATAAAAGGAAGTGGAAGGAATCAAAGTATAAAAGGATAATGAATAAGAGAAAGAACAGGTAGGTGTAGAGGAGGAAGTTTATTTACAAAATAAAATAGGTGGCTATTAAAAACTTAGGTGAACCTAAAGTAAAATGAAATATGATGAATCCAAGGAGAAGTAAGAGAAATTTGATCATTCAATCCTCTTCACCTAGATCTCAAGGATAAGAAAGGACAACAAAACAAAAGACAGAATAAATTACCTCAAATTTTAAAACTCTAGAAAGGCAAATAACTAAACCCATATAGGTCTATATAATAAGATCACATTATTTGAGAGCTAAATTATCTAAAAAATATGTTTTAAAATCCCAAAATATTGATAACATCAGTGATGATTCATCTGGGGAAGAGAGAAAGACTAAAAAATATAATAGTCTAATATAAAGTAGAGTTGAAGAATAATACTCAACTTCACATGACTCTAAATACCCAAATTATGAAAAATAGGAACATGAATCCACTTATTCACATTTAATAGATGAATATGTAAGGGAAGAAAGGTAATAAAATGAAAATATGTATGAATAATTTGATAACATAGACCAAGGAACCCCTAAAATTTCACATCAAGTGAAATTTCAAGAGCTTAAGTAGAATCTTATGGAAATTAAAATCTTTAGGGGTTGGTCAGTGCATTAGAGGAAGGAAATGGGTTAGACAAATTAGCAAAAGTAGTTGTATTAGAAAGTGCACATCTAAAATATCCTATATCACAACATGTAGAACAACTTATAGCACAATCTATGACACCTCCCATAACACAACTTTCAACATAACCAATAACAAAAGAACATCTAACCATTTCCAGATTTATTGAGAATTTTATTTCATCCACTTTCACCTAGACAAATAAAATAGATCAAACATTCATTTATATTGAAATGTATTTGAGAGGAGATTAAAAATTCTAGGATGTAAAATTTTAGCTATAATGTCCAAGAAGGTGAAGCCCAAATCATGAGATTAAAGGACAAAGTTAAATTTATGGGAGAATCGATTGAGAAAATTTTGAATTATAGGCCACCTTCTCAAGTTTACTTTATTTTATTTAGGATAAATGGCTAAATATTCAATTCATGAGTGTATATTGATATTTGTTTCACTTTTTAATTAATCCCACATCAATTTTTGAAATATATAGTAGTTGTGCCCCTAAAGCTCATAATCAATTATGTGAATTTTGTATGCATAGCTATGTTGTTTACTATGATTTGGAATGGAACCCAAATCTATACGTGGGTAATTTTATTCTAAAATATTTTTCTTCATATTTTGTAAATGAAAAGAAGAGATTTTTTTTTTTTATAGAATACCATGTAAAATAAAAGGAAACTAAAGTGATGATCAAAGGATATGCCACTTAGCCTGAATTTATAAGGGAAGAATGGATATAAATAATTAAAATGAGATAGGTTTCTACATGTGTTTTTAAATAATAGATGCAATCTCGAAATTAGTACCTCAAATTGCTAATTGATATTTGCCAAGAAGCATTTAGTGCTTGTATATTTGGATGACAAGAACTAATCCATTAGTTGAGAAAAAAAGAACCATTCTCTATATATAAAATGAAACCTACCCTTAATAGAGTCCATACAAATATTAAAATTTGAATAAAAGGGGAGTTGAAATGGTTAGGATTTACCTTTTAACCTCCATCATTTTGGTATCTCATTCTTGACTGAACAGGGCAAAAATAGGTTAATAAGATGGTAGATGATAGAAAAATAGAAGAATATTGAGGACCATCAAGGATTTTATGCAAAATAAGGGTTTGAATCATTAGAACCTTTTGAATTCAAATTTTTATGTGCTCATGAAATATGGAAATTAATAGTTATCTGAAGATGAATAACCCATTAATCTAGGGGTGTGGTGAAATATCAAAATTGTTTAGTTTGAGTACTTAATAACTTTCTTTTAGCCTTCCATCAGCAATTTATTCGATATAAAATATATTTTTTGTATGATTTTCCTATCAATAGCACTAAAATAATATGATGCATATTTTTCTTATGTTTATATGGATACAATGGTTTATTTTGTTATTAATATTCATTATGAACTATCTTTACTATAATGGTATACATATAATATCATGTATTAAGGATCTTTAAAAAATGGGAATAACCTATAACAATCTGAGTAGTGAAGACCTATAGTAATTTGGGAAATAACAACCCATAACAATATGGGTAATAATAACTCATATTAAGCTCAATAACATTATCTTGTAGCTACTAGGTAGACCTAACCTATAGCAAGTAGGTGAAGTTCACTTTTAGAGGACAGAGAAATTCATCCTATATAAAATATCCCATAACAACATATAGGTTGACACAAATAATCCATATAAATTATTAGAAAACTATCTCAGCCTATAGTTATTGTAATGACATCTTTCATTATTGATAAGAGGTTGAGAAAGTTGAAGAATGGATCATTCAAGTTGGCAACTTGAACAAATTAATGTTGTATACTTTTAAAATTGTTTACCCCTAATGGGTGGTATCTCTTTCCATCAAAACCATGCAACAAAAAAATAATTATCTTCTTATCTCAATTATTTGTTGATAGCATTCTCATAGTTAATATGCTTCAAACTTGATTTCATGATATCTATTTGTATTTTTAGATTAGGTCTCTTTATTGTTGAGAAATAAAGGTGCCTATCTCTATATTTAATATAGTAGGTCATAGGCTAAAGAGTATTAAAAATTAGTGATTGAATGAAAACCAAGTTTATTGAGATAATATCTATAACCTTTGTTGTAGAAATATTTAACTTATATAAGATTATGAGTTCAAGAAAGTGTTTTGAATTAATTGTGTTTTACATCCAAGGGAAGGATTGGCACTCAAATCCAATTTAGGAGGTACCCATCATAAGGAGTTGCAGTGAAAATTTTGATTTGATAGAATAGTCATTGGTTGGGAAGCAAGTATTTATTAATTTAATATTCATGCATGTGTGAGTTAAAGTAAATTTTTGAATTATTTTGATTGAGTGTGAATGTTACTAAATCTCTGAGAGGAATTTTATAGCATAATTAATTCGATTAATTTAAATTATCTAGTTATTTTAAGTGTGATTTAATTTTTTCACTTTCAATTAATGTAATTTAATTTATTCAAAGTGTGATTCCTATCTAAAATTTATAAACCTTAATAAATGAATAGGTTTTGTATAAATAGTGTTTATATCTTGTCAAGCTTAACACACTCTAGGTTGATAATTAGTGAAGGTAGTGTATTTTCATAAACCAAGTGGATAATTTATTTTATTAATAGGGTTGTACGTAAAAATATTTGTCTATGATAGTATAGTTGTCAATTAAAATTATACTCATCAATGCATAGTATTTTTTGTGATGCATAATGTTTTTTTATGTATTTAAACAGGTTTTGTATAATGAACTAAAAGTTCTATTTGAGTGATAAGAGTGTTAATTGAGATAACATATTCCTAGATTATTCATAGAACTATCTTAGATCCTTTTATCACACTTTTCTATCCTTTGTGTGGACCACATGCATCCCTAGTCAACTAAAATATAGTCTCAAACCTTCATTCCTAGATCTTAACCTTTCATACCTAATAACCTACCAGCTAGACATTAATGCCATATTAAAGACACTAGAGCCACACCATTCTAGTGTCCCAAAATTTGTGTTAATTTCCTTTAACCTAACTCTCCAAAATGGATATATTTTTAAAATAAAAACCCTCATAAGGTCAGCCTAAGTATCTTTTATTATCCACACAATCTACAAAACATTATAAATACATTACTTTTATACCTATATCTACTATATGGAAATAAGATACAAAATACCTATTCAAACATGAAACAATTGAAGAAAAATAATGTTATTAATCCATATTATACCCTAATTCTACATACTATCATCTACAGCTTCCCTAAGCCCAAATTTTCTAGGTTTCCAATCTCAAGCACACTTAGGGAATTCAAGACCACTATCATTATAGCATCATTTACACTTGAACTATAACTTAAGTGGGGATAACTATATAAATATTTATACCTCCTTGGAGTATTGGTATATAGGGAACTCTCATTACAATGGGGTGTTGTCTATGTCTAGCCTATCCTACTAACAAACAAAAATTTTTAGGTCATGTCCTACTTGAAAGGAGGATTAGGGTTTGGATCATAAATTAGTTGTTACTTGTACAACATATAGTTTTATACTTTTTACGTGTGAGAATAAAACCCAAAAACATAGGTGTAGGTGTACCAAGGATTTAAGAATAATATTTCATAAAGGATGCTAGTATCATTTTTAGGACACTAGAGACACATGGTGCTACTATCCAAGTGTGGTACTACTATCTAGGAGAGGATAAAACCTATTCATATCTATTTTTCCAATAATTAGATCTTCTATTTTATGTGTTTTCTAGATAAGTCTTTATTTGTGCATATATATTACTATTTTTAAAAAGTCAAAGCAAGTCAAACTTTATAACAAATCAATGGTTATTTATTGCATATTATTTCACTAATTTAAATAATAAAACCTTTAATAAAACATAATATTTACATTATTAAAACCCTAATATGTTAAAACATTTGGTGAACTCTACTTACTTCAAATATTGCTTAAAACCCTAGTTTACCTTCTCAATTGTTTTGTGTACTAAAACATGGTTACAAACATCTATTTTTTCTGATTTTGTGGCATAACCTAGATCATTAAATAAATATAATATTAGGTTTTCGTTTATTTAAATATTTTTTTTTTTGAAAAATAACTGTTATTCAAAAAACCTTAACCCAAGACACTCTTAGGGTTTGTATCCTTTTTCTGTTTATCCTCAGATTTTAGTTCTAAAATATCATATTTGTTTCCATATTTATCTATTTTCTTTGAATTTTTTTTGAAATATTTATTATATTAATATTATTCAAAGGTTAAAAATATACAAAAACTTGTTTTCCTACTTTCTAAACTATAATGGTAGAATTCAACAATAGATTTGATGAGACTGACAAGAAAAATTACAAGATTTTGAGTCCAAACATGTGAATATACAAGATGACTTCATGACTATTATTTATGAAGGTTTACAAAAAAAGAATGATCAACCTTTAACTCCCCCATTTAATAACATTGTTACACCTATAATGGGGCCACTCAGCTATCACAACCTAAAATTTTAATTCAACAACCTTTAATGATCACTATACCTCATATAGCTATATCTTCCACTTTATATGTATAATCCCTTATGCACAAGATTCATACTCTATACACTAAGGTGTTACATATTGATAAGGGAACAACTAAGCCATCACATGCCTTATATTCTAATTTTCTCTTACATAAACCATTGACACATCACATAGTGGCAACTCCATTTCCATTTCATGGCACCCTTTACATTATATGATGACAAGGGTAACCCAAAACATCATCTCAGAGCTTTTCATGCAACATGTTTAGACTATGTGTCCAATGATTAGCTTCTATAATTTTTTATTAAATTTAGTTTTAAAGGATTATTCCATAAAATGGTTTTATGATTTAATAATTCAATCTATCAAATCATTCAATCCTTTGTCTAACAAGTTTTTAGTGCATGTCTCCATCAATATCAATGACAAGATATCATATTCCCAAGTGGAATAATTTAAAAAAAAATCAAATGAGCCTATCATAGACTATGTATTATGATACAAAACTATATTAGCCAAATTTAATAGCCCCATGGCAAACAAAGAGTTTCAGGAAATATTTAAACAAAGTCTTTTACCAACATTACACAAAGTTATCTTGTTGAAGGAGTTTCCTACATTCATAGATTTGTGCCACATAGTAAAAGAAAGAGAGGTCAAGATTATATCAATGGAAAAACTCAAATACACCAATAGATAAAAATCAAATTCTAATAGTTTAAATAATCCTACATACAAGGTAAGGGCCACTAATAACAATAGTGATCAAAAGGCCAAACTCAACACACCTTTCAATCCATCTCCTAGATTGGTTTTATCTATCCTCAATGTCGAATCTTCACCAACCTTCCAAAGTCACCAAAACCAATTTTATAATAGATCTTGGAATGAAATGTCATATCTCTCCCTCCAATTAAATAATTTTATATGACATAGCCTCTTCCAAATAATTATGATTCTAATGCATTCCATGAGTATCATAGGGCATAGGACCATACAATAAACATATGCATAAACCTAAAACATAAGATATAGGATTTGATTGAGAAAATTATTATTTATGTAGGTACACCCATAGAGGCACCAAAAACATATCAAATATAAGATAAGGCATTAAATATATTCTTATATCTATTCTAAATCACATGACATATGAGGTAAGGAGCACATCAAGTGTTCACTATATGTATCAGGCACATCCACCACCAACTTCATATCATACTATTATAGGGGAGGTACACCCATTATATAATATTACTAGAATCTACCATACTATAGTTACACCTAGACCACTCATCATATTCTTAGATAAAGATATTGTTGATGATGATATATATTTACATGCACTCTTTATATGAGCATACATAGATCATCATCCTATCTAGTGTTTTATGATTGACAATAGGTCAAGCATTAACATGTGTACTATGATAATTTTACAACATTTAGGGTAATCAAATAATGATATATTCCTAATATATATATATATATATATATATATATATATATATATATATATATATATATATATTCATTAGTGGTTTCAATGGTCATGTTTAGATTTCCATCAGGGAGATTGTGCTTCCAATATAGGTTAGACTAGCACATATAGCCACTCAATTTCTAATAGTACCTAGTGCAGGAATGTTTGATATGTTATTGGGTAAGAGATGGTTATATCCAATCTAATTCATCCCATATAAATTTCATATATGCCTATAATACATACACATAAACTTGGTGGTTAAAGTTGAGGTTCTCCCATGTGAGTATCCTCTATCTATCCCATAGATAGTTACATCATAGTCACTAGTTATAGTTCCAACATCATTAACAGATATAATATAGTTATCAATTATAGATCTAAGTATAGTTCCTATGAATACATCATAGAGTTAAGTAGATACACTAGCGCAAGTGAGGTCTAATCCTATAGTATTGACACATAGACATACTCTCCCATGAAGACCATTATTAGAGATACCCTTGTGTTAGAGATATGTCATAGATTGTAGAGTACCTTCCTCCACTTAGTTTATAATAAGATCAGTATTATTAGGCTATCAAAGTTATCAACATAGGGAACCTATGTCACCTATATAATATTCTATTAGATGATTTCCTAAAACCCCTATAATTTACAGAGCACCATAGTTAGTGACAAACATACATATCACCCTTACACAAGCAAATACAAACACAAATTTCTCACTATAGTAGATAATGGGATCATAGTTTCCCTTTTACATAGAGCACACACTCACAATTCTCATTTTTGACCTAGGTCACAGTGATAGTGAGTTGAGACTCATTAGTTAGTATGGTTCTTACCTCTTCGTACATACTTTCTTCTCTCTTTATCCTTTTACATAGTTTATTTTCATGTGCTTGTACATATCTTATTAATAGAAAATACAAAAATAATATAACATGTTGAAACAAAAAATATTCAAATTTTAATTAGTAAACACAAAATTTATGGATTATATGCATTTATATGTTTACACTTCTTATACTTTCCAGATGCTACATATGATATCAATATTATTATAGCCAATTGTATCATACATACATGCTTCTTTTTTTCTTGTTGAGTGTTTGTAGATTTCCTACGAGAATCAAATCCACTACACTAATTTAGACTTCCTATCATCTACCCACTAGGGTCATACGCTGATTTAGGTTTATTCATTTGACATTTTTTCTCACTTGGGGGCATCTTATATAAATTTTCTATTTCTAGGTTCTATTCTTACATTCTTTACATTCTAGTTTAATTATTGTTATATCTTGATATTGATCATTGCTACTCACAGTCATATCTTTTTTTCCAATTATCACTAGTTTAGAATCAACATATGTACATCCTATCTCTTACATATATTTTTACTATGTTCATGCATGCTTTCATTTGTATATTTACTAGTTTAGACTTGATTTTATTTATATGAGTCTTATATTCAAGGGAAGTTGGAAATGCCATTGTTCTTTGGATCTACACCACTTTAATTCATGTATGTCTTGCACATGTACTCATGTACCTTTTGTGTGATTTCTTGATTATGTATTCATACATTTGAACATGTCCTTCTATGTGGATCTAAGATAAATTTATTATTGGTTGCATATGTGTACATTTGAACATGTCTTTTTATATATTCTTTTATAATATTTAGTGACATGTGCCCATGTCCCTTGTATTATGTTTACTTGGCCTATTTTGTGTTCCTCATGTGTTATGTATATGTGATTTCATGTATGTGTCATTAACATGACACTTATATTTTATTGTTACACACATTAATTTTTTATGCCATGAGGACCTCATGTATATACCCTTACTACTTGGGTGCCATGATAGACATCATGCCCCATCCCCCTAGGTAGATACTTAGATTTGTTGTTATACACATTGATTGCATATATCTTGACACCCTTGTGAAATGCTAGACATAACATACATTTTAAATTACATACTTATGCTCAGATTTTATTACATTTTGATGTTATTTTTTCACATTTTGTTGGACTATCACATAATTATCATATATGCTCTAGCTAAAACATTTTGTAGATATATTTATTTTGAGGATAGTTATTTCATAGTTTTAACAACTTCCATAAAAATAGGGAGAATTCATAGGCATTTTTCACAAATATCAAGTTCCTATATTGTATTCAAAGAACATTTTCCATCACACATGCTCAATTTTAAAAAATTAAACAACATTAAAACGTAATAAAAAATAGGGAATCATAAATCAATATAGTGACTCAAATTTTAGACCAGATAGACATTAGCACCTAAAAATATACACTAGCTCCACATGGTGATACTATCCAATACATGGAACTAATGTCTACTAGCCCTAATTTTGGTGCAGGTCATATTATCTAGAATAATACCCCAAGTACAATACATGTTTGCACATATATAACTACAAGTTTGATAGTTATAGTCAAATTTTACTCATATTAACACTATTTTAGCTCATATTCATATAATTTTCTTAGATATGGGGAATCATGAATGTCATGATCATTCCAGTATTCAATTCAAATATGTAGATACATTTATTACAACTTATTCTATAATCAAATACTCAAATATTAGAATAGGTGCATGTGCATAACACATTATTTTTATATACTCAGTTACACATAGGTTGATTAGATGGAATGGAAAAATCCATGTAATTATATACACTATATAAAATTGACATCATATTCTAGGTTGTCAATAGTTTCATGCCTTACTCCATATATAGTGGTTGGCATTCTTGACTAGCCCAGAGCTACCTAATATACTCGAGTGGCTATGGAGATGAAATACACAATTAGATATACCTAGTTAAATATTTACATAAATTTGTGCAATTTAGTTTTATATGAATCTACTACATATGGGTGGGTAATAATGGAGTCATAACCTACTTGAGTTCCTGATCCACCCACATGAGTGGGTTGGACACACTTTCAATCCAATCCAAGTTGCTCAAAAGTCATGATATACCAAGAAGGGGTGGGCAATGTGTTAGCAACTGAGATAACACCCATTTAAAATCAAGATGCTCAAATATAACTCATATATGAATTGAAATTGGAATGATATAAGGCTATGGGATACCTATTTATATATTAGACCTATAGTTTTAAGGCTAGCTCCTATGAATATAATAATTTAGGATCAATCACTAAACCTATTTGATATTGGGATGAAAAAAGTAAAGAAGAAACTATAAATAAAATCTATGTTATGATGGTGATACACCTAAATAGTGATTGATCCTCTATAGACTATGAAAATTAGGCATACATGAATCAAAATGGAATAATTTATTGGTAAAACATTTTAGACCAATCTTAAACATCAGTGTTTCAAATGAATGTTTGCAATAAAGTTTTTAGATTGAAGGTATGTGAATGAAGGTCTCTGAAGACACTACAAACTACCAATCTTCAACACAATTTCTATTCTTAACTCTTCAAGTGACCTATAAAGGATGAAACCATAGTATTAGGTGAGGAAAAGACATCTAAAAGGAGATATATATCACACTATATGGAAATCAACAATCAAAATTACACACTACAACCATAAATTGATCTTTAAACAAATTTTCTTTATTGATTTCTAGTGTAAATTAAAATTTATGTAGTCTCTCTAAAACAACCTAGGGATCTTGAAAAATGGCTTGAAAGATGAAATATATCAAAATATAAGAGCTCTAGCCAATGTGGTATAGAGGTGATAAGGAGAATTCAACTTGAATTAACTCAAAGTTGATTTCTTTTTATAATTACAACAATAGTTTTTAAGATATCTCCTTGTGTTTGGTGTCTTGCATGATGAATGCATGAATATTCGATGATCTCTGATGTTGGAAAACAAATTGGTGGGCCAATTTTAATTTTATAAGATCCTTTTCCAAACATGATATTCCATTATTTATTTAGAGAACTAATGTGAAGTGAGTTGGCTCATGAGTTAGAACTCAAGATGAGTTGTGCATGCTATTGGACCAATTGAAGACTAGTTAACGTATCTAAAGTCATATTTGAACATGTAAATAACATCAAGGATGAGTTTTCATGATTTATAATAGATGAATAGGAATAAAAATCTCACTTATATCTTATCACCAACTTCTTATGCCATTATCTTCTCCTCTTGATTGATTAGATATGCCTTCTAGGCCAAATGAGACCTAGTAGCCTAAATTTTATGCTTGATGGCCATTATAATCTTTAAAAAAATATTTAAAACCTAAAATAATGATTGATTTAAGACATTAAAAAATTACTCATGTCATGATAATAGTCCTCCTCAAATTGAAACATCTAGAAATAAGTCCAACAAGTTGACTAGGCTAGTTTTTCCTTGATTTCTTATAGAGTGGCTTTTTTGGATGAGATCCCAAGGACACTTATAGTCATATTTATAAATTATATAAAATTTTAAGGTGAATATAAACTCCTAATTTTTTATTTCAATGTATTAGATTTCATGTAAACTACCTTGTACCTCATATTTTATGTTTTTTCCTCTCAAAAACCTATTTTATGCGAAATCCATACAACATACGTACAAATAATGGACATTGACATAAAGATATGAAAGTTTAATTAATTATAAAACTTATATTTAAGATTTTCCAATGATTTTGGTAGCATAATTCTTGAAATATTTATAAATATGTGTGCTAGTGGGGTTTTACGAGGGTTTAAGAGTGTTTTGGGATCTTAACGATTGTTCATAAAGACTTGGCCATGAAAATATGAACTAGTGAATAAAATTATAGTCTATTATGTCCTTTAAATCCCACAAATTCCTAATCTTAAAAGCTATGAAATAGGCTAAGCATGTGAGATTTCATCTCAGGGTGGAAAACAAGCTTCTCAAGCATTACTTGCTACTCCTTGGCCAAGATGATCAGTTTTAATACTTACCTATAGCTAAAAAATGTAATAAATTTCCATTATTACATTTTTATGGTGTTCATGATGATTTAGAGTGCCCTTATGACCTTGATTTAGCTCTTTATACCCTTTTTTGGTGGTCTTATCTTGAGATGTCAAGAACAAGCATAGGTATATGCATAGTTTCTTCAATATCATAACTTCATGATGATTTTATAGGTTCATATTTATTTTTTTAAACATTAATTACTTGTAGGTGATGATTTAGAGTCATTATATAGGCTTGATCAAGCCATTCCTCTTCACTATGCATAAATTTAGCTATTTATTTTGACATGTAGACCTATTTACTCTTGAAAATGTACCAAATGACCTCTGATTATGGTTTTATAAGTTTTTATGAGATATTTTAAGATTACACTTTTCTTATAAAATCTTTTTGATGTGCAATTACCCTTTCTTTCCTTGATTTCTAGCTCAAAATTAACTTTTTTTGTCTAGTCCATGTAGCTAATGTACTATATGTGCCAACCAATTGGTCATGGTGAGTTCAAGGGAGTTAATAAGGCCATAAAATTAATTCAATTTCTCAATAATTACATATTTATACTTAACTTATCTCATTTATTAGTTTGGGTGGTAATGAGGGGTTTTCAAGTGTTTTAGAGGCCCTTGTCTTCTTAAGAATTATTCATAACATACAGACCTTAAAAGTAAAACCAATTTCCATTAAATTCTTATATACTAACCCTATCATCATAATTTAAAATCATGGGCTCCCATGAAAAATTTTCCTCAAGTTCTTAACTTGGTGAAGTTTAGCTTTGAGAGGCTACCAGGACTGCATGTGTAAGGAAAGAACCTAATAAATGGTGTAAAAACCAAATTTATGTAAATTATTCACTTTAATAGATTCTAAAATGTATAATTTACATTTAAACATTCCTCCAAGTCCATATCAAAAATCATACGTTCATGAAAGAGTAAAAATATGCGACTATGTGCCTTGAGGGTTTTAGGCCTGCCTACTTGCATTTACCCTCAAGGGCATGATTTTCTTGAATAATTGAGTTTTAACACATTATATATATGTTTTTAATATTTTAAAACAACATATAATTCTTATATAATATTATAATTAACTATAAACCTTTTATTTCACCTTTAAGTACCTCAAGAACCCTACTTGATTGGATCTTGACTTTGTTTTGATAGGCCAAGGATTGTGTAAAATTAATGAGTATATCCATTTATAAAATAAAAATAAAAATATTTTATATGGGTTTATAAATTCCTTATAACCAATTCCACAAAATTTCATGCCATTTATATGTATACTTTGTCCTGTAGGCCCTTTTTATTAGAAACTAGTTTGAGCTACCTGCTTGGTCTAGTCTCACTAGGCTTGATGGTATTTTTATCTTTTCCACCTTATATTGGGATATAAAAATGTTAATATTAATTTAATGAATATTTAAAATCCTCCTTTCATTTTTTTTACCTTCAATTATTCAATCTATAACCTCATGCCACCTATGTATGACTTTACACCATCAAGAAGCTAGCACTATGATTGTGTACAAATAGTGTTGTAGGTGACAGTGATGGACTTTAATATGTTTATTAGTTAATTAAACATTATTTAGTTATATATGATCCTTCATACCAATTTAAACCATCCTCACATATTCCTTTTGGCACATTGACTCTTCAAGCAAGCTCTTTAGGCCTTGAAACTATCATATCCATACAAGTGTTATACCTTCATCTAAAAAAGCATGTTTGTGCCTTAATGGTTTAATCATGGTGTTGTATATGTCCATTAATCACTATGAATTACTCAATATACTAACACACTTAATTTAATATTAGTTTTTTATCCCTTTATCCTTAGGGCATATGACTATTCTATTGAAGATGCCATGTATGGCTGTAGGTTGTGTTCTTAGTGACCTTGACTGAATAATCCTTTAGAGCCCCATGATATATTTATCCCATGATCACCACTATATCAAAACATATTATTGAAATCATTATTTAACTCATTAATAATTTATCCTCTCGACTTTGTATACTTACTTGAAATATGCCTTTAGCCCTATGATGGCTATAGGTCACTATTTGGTGTGGTCTTGGCTGAGTGATTGGATATTTGGAGTGGTTTTCAACATGTTCCCTTGTTGATTTTACCTTTATTTTGTTATACATAGTCATTTAGGTCTAAATAATTTCCATTTATGTCAAATTCAACATGTCCCATCATGCATTAATGTCAAAGGTTGAGTTGAACAACTTGTGGTGTAAATCAGGTTGTGAAGTGCTTTTACTTATAAAATAAGTAAAGCAATGTAGAGAACCCAACTTAGTCTTGTGGTGCAAATCAGGTTTCCAAAATGACTTTAATTATCTCATGTTTATAATTTGAGCATTCTAAATAATTTTAAATGGTCTATCAAAATAAATTAGGTTTCCAGAATAATTTTACTTTATTCAATTTCATAAGCTAAGTAGTCTCAAGAACTTGAATGGGTCTAACAGAGTTGAATAGGTTTCTGGAATGACTTAACTAATCTCATCTTTATAGGTCAAGAAATGTGAATAAATTGAATGGGTCAAGGAATAGTTAATTAGGGCTATGGAATGACTTTACTTCATTCATTTTTATAAGTTGAGCAACGTCAAGAACCCTAATGGGTCTAGGTGAGTTAATCAGGTTTATGGAATGACTTTACTTCTTTCATGTTTATGATTTGAGAAACACCAAGAATATGAATGGGTCTAATGAATTTAATCAAGGTTATGGAATAACATAACTTATTTCAAAATTATAATTCAATCAATATGGAAAACCTGAAATGGTCTTGAATAATTTCTTTTAGAAAAATGGTTAAGTCTTTTTTGGAAAAATTGTCTTGAAAAAAACTTCTAAAGGGGTCGTTGTAAAAAGTCCAAAGGGCAAGTGGACCTGAATAAAAATTTTGAAGGGTAAGTGGACCACTTAAAAAATTCTGAAGGGATATTTTCAAGAATTTTGAAGGGTAAGTAGACCATTTAAAAAAGTTAAAGGGATTATTTCAAGAAATATGAAGGGCAAGTAGACCATTCAAAAAGCTGAAGGGATCATTTCAAGAAATTTGAATGGAAAGTGGACCATTCAAGAAATCTAAAAGGATAATTTCAAAAAAATTGAAGGGTATGAGGACCATTCAAGACTTCCAAAGGGACTGTTACAAAAAACCTGAAGGGTATGTGGACACTTGCAAATTTTTTGAAATATCCTTGTGAAAAAATACAAAGGGTACGTGCCAAAAGTTTTGAATGACATTTCATCAAGGAAGTTGTCTAAAAGCATTTTTTTGAGAAAATTGTCTAAGACTAAAATCCCAAAATAATTTTTTCAAAGGATATGCTCTGAATGGTATATACCACAAAAAATCTTGAATGACCATTACAAATCTCTGAAGGGTAACTCAAAAGAATCTTTAAGGCAAGTTAAAAGTCAAGCAAGTTTAAATAGATCAAAGGAGTGAAATCATCTCAAAGATACTGAAGAAAATGAGATGAGGTCAACATGCCAAAGTTTAAAGACCAAAGCTAATATAAATATCATACTTTTTTAGAGATTGAACATCACATGGAAATATTGATTAGAAATATCCACCAAAGTGAAGTGGAGTCAGAGAAGAAAAGTGACCGATGGTTATCATCAAAATAGAAGGCTAAAGATTGAGCATATCTAAGATAATCGAATGGATCAAAATATTTCATGAATTCCACAAAAAGTGAGATGAAATAACATTTTCCAAATGTTAACATCTGACTTGGTTAAGTCATGCATCTTCAAGAACCTGATGAAGTAAGTTAGTTTAAAAAGTTTGGCATGATGGTTAAAGGAATTTTAATAGATTCTTCTTGTAAAAATTGTTAGTATTTTGAGTCACCTATGTATTTCAAATATTGTAAACAAAGTGAAGTGATGCAAAATTTTAATGTGACAAAAAGTAGGGAAGATAAACAATCATATTCATTTTTTAGAATGAGAGAAGTTTGAGCTGTAGGTGTAAAAATATGAAACTCATCTAAGCATGGAGGAAAAGTGTCAAATTTAAGAACATCTGAGTGTCAAACAGATAAATTTAGACATAGAGAAAGGGTGTAGGAAGAGTGAAGAATACATGCAAGTGTATTGAAGGAGAAATGAGTAGTTGTAGATTGGACCTAAAATAAAGAATAGAGACTTGGATTATTTTATGAATCTGATTCATTAACTTGAATTGTAATTCAAGTATCCAATTGGTTAGTGCCTTTAGATTAGATTGGGTTGGTGCTCAGAATAGGGAGTGGGTGCTTCCTTAGAGTTTGTGCTCTTAAAGTTAGGGGATTGGTGTCTCCCTAGGATGGGTGTCCTTAAATGTAACTAGTGAGGTTTAGTTAGTGAGATAAACTTTGTGAGGCTTGATTAGAACTGTATATTCTAGCAGCATTCTCACTTTGGTTTTTCCCTTTGAATTTCCATGTATAAATTAGTTGTTATGTGCTTAACTTCTATGCATGTGATATCTTTCTTTATTTTTTTTAAAGTTTACATTTGTTTAACATTCATCTTGAATGTTGTAAGTAACCAGTTTTTGAGATCTACTAATCTACCCCCCCTCTCAATAGATAGGTGTGTTCAACAATTGGTACTAGAGTGAGGCTATTAGAGAGAAGCTTAAATAGCTCAGGTGATTCTTGGAGTCTAAACACAAAAAGACCAGTCATGAAGGAACTTCATCAAACAAGGCACCTTTATTTGATGGGTCTAACTATTCCTTCTAGTGTATAAAGATGGAGGTGTATTTGAATTATTTGGGGTTTCATGTTTGGATGTTAGTCAAAAATGGATAAACACCCCCTCTATTTCCTCCTACTAATCAAGCAAAAAAATGACATGTGAAAACAATGCTAAAGCAAAGAATGCCATTCTTTATGGATTGTCAAATAGTGAGTTTGTCAAAGTGACGTATTATCAAAGTGAAAAATACATATGGGGTAAATTGAAGAGAATCTATGAATACGATGATAAAGTAAAAAAAATAAAAGCTTCAAACTCATATGGGACAGTTTAAAATCCTCAAGATGAATGAGGATGAGAAGATTGCAGATTACTTTCTTAGGGTAGATAAGATTGTTAATGCAATCAGAGGACTCAAAGAAATAATGGATGAAATAATCATTGTCAAAAAGGTTTTAGGATCTCAAATAACAAATTATGATTCTAAAATATCTACAATTGAAGAAGCAAGAGATCTAAACAAGCTCATAGTAGATGAGTTACATGGAACTTTCACTGCATATGAGATGAGGCTAGGAGATGCTTAGTCATCCAAGAGAGAAGTTGATTTCAAAAATTTTAAGTAGACAAAAGAAGAAGAAGCTCCTAATTCTAAATCTAAGGAGGTTGATGATGTAGAGGCTAATTTCATTAAAAATTTGAAGAAGGGCTCAGGAAAATACAAAGGTAAGTTACCCTTTAAATGTTATAATTATGGAAAGATAGGTCACTTTGATGCTAAATATCCACATAAAAGGAAGGATGACTTTGATTCAACTAATAAAAATCAAAAGGATAAATCCTATTATCCCAAGAAGAAGAAAATATTATTTAAAAATAAAAAGGGGTTGTACTCAAAAGAAGATAGTGACTCTATTGATGACAACAATAGTTCAAGTGATGAACATGATAGTGCTTTTATGGCCAAACAAAATGAATTTCTATCCATGAATTATGAATCAAATTATCTAGGGCAAGAAGAAGAGAACTTAGATGATGGTGAAGAAGAAGGAGAAGTAGATTTGGAATGTGAACTTATCTATTCTTTAAAATAAATTGATAATGTTAGAAAAGAAAATTCTAAACAAAATAAGCTTAGTCAAAAGGAGTTTGAGAAATTGAATAAAATAAATGAGGAATCAGATCAAATGATAGTGAGCTTGAAGACTCAAGTTGAGGAGGCAAGAGGATAGAGAATGTGGTCAAAATTGATTTTCAAGAAAAATCCTTAGAATGTTTGAAGATAGGGGAAGAAATCATGTACCTAAGAGAAAAGCTCAAAAAGGCCAAAGAATAAAATGATAAAGGCCTAATACTGAAAGGAGGATCTACTATATTTTATGAGATGATTAGATCAAAAAATCCCTCTAATGAAAGATTAGGTCTTGGATATGAGAAAGGAAAGAGTCCCATGTTGAGTACAACTGGGAATCTATATGAAAACTTTAAGGCTACAATAGAATCAAGAATCAGAAAAGAAAAAAAGCACATACCTGAAGAGAAGAAAATTAATAACTCTGCTCCTACAAAGACCAAGGTTTCTGCTACAAAAATAAATATAATAAATAGGAACATTAATAAAATAGAGATCAAGAGATCTCATTTATATTATCAAATGAGAATGATAACCAAGTATTCTTCATCATTTTATGGTTATTGTTATAGTTGTAATCAATTTGGGCATAAATAAATTGATTGTAAGATTGTACCTAAGAGAAGGATAAGTTTCTTAAGTAATAATTCATTCTCCCCTCTACTAGATATAGATATTTTATGTTATAACTATAATAATATTAGGCATATAGAAAATCATTGAAGAAAAAATATTGTTAAATCAAAGTCTAACAATGTAAAAAGGGTTGAGACTCCTAAAGAGAACAAAGTCTCACAAATCAATATCACAACAAATAAAAGTGCAGTTGAGAATCCAAAAGAGATATGGAAAAAGAAAAATCAATCTATGATCGCCCCAATAGTGCTACATGCTAAAGAGAAAAATCTATGGGTCATAGATAGTGGCTGATCAAAGCATATGACCAGTGACAAGAGTAAGTTCACCCATTTGAGTTGATGTAAGGGACTATCAGTCTAGGAGATAATACAACAGTCAAAATTAGAGATAAAAGAACATTTCACATTAATGGTAATCTCCCTACACATTATGTTATTTATGTTAAAGGACTAAAACATAATCTGCTGAGTGTCAGTCAGATGTGTGACAACGTCTATAAAGTCATATTTGATGTTGAAGGCTATGAGCTAAGGTCTAATAAAATAGTTTCTCAAGGAAAGAGGATTGAAAGAAATATATATAATTTGATTTAATTAAATAATATAGATTGTCTCATGGGAAAGATTTATGAGATTTGGTTATGGCATAGAAGGATGGGCCATTTTAAATTTGATAATTTAGTCAAAGTAAGTTCTAACAAATGTGTAAAACACATGCCAAAGATATTCAAGCCCATAGACACATCATGTAGAGAATGTCATCTCAGTAAGTAGACTAGAGTCTTATTTCAAACTAAAGAATATTCAAATATAAATCCTCTACAAATAGTTTATATTGATCTTTGTGGACCGACCAAGATAAGAGGATCCAAAAGAGTGTATTACTTCATGTTGTTTGTAGATGATTACACTAGAATGACATGGGTAACTTTCTTAAAGGACAAGTCTCAAGCCTTTAAGAGATTCAAGATCTTTAGATCCATGGTTGAAAATGAAATTGGTAGAAAGATCAAGTGCCTCAGATCTGACAAAGGTGGTGAATTCACTTCAAATGAATTCATAGAGTATTTTAAGAAACATGGAATTAAAAGACATTACTCAGCTACAAGAACTCCACAATAAAATGGAGTGGTTAATAGGAAGAATAGGATTGTCAAGGAGATGGCTAGAATAATGCTAAAATAAGCTAACTTGTCAAATGGTTATTGGAGAGAGGTAGTCAAGATATCTATATACATATTGACCTGAGTTTAGTTAAGAGTAAATAGTGATAAGATTCCATAAGAACCATGGTATGGAAATCTTGCTTCTATCAAGTACATCAGAGTCTTTGCAAACAAATGTTATATTTAAAGGAAGGAGAAAATCCCAAGAAGTTTTGAATCAAGGTGTGACGAGGGAATATTTCTTGGTTATTCTAATCATAGCAAAGCTTATGTCTACTACAACAAAAGACTTCATAAGCTAGTAGAGAGCATTCATGTTAAATTTGAAGAGAATATTAATGAAGTGACTAAGCCTGTAAAGGAGATTAGTATTGAAGAGATGAAAGAAGAAGAGGAGGGTGAAACATTAGATAATGAAGAAGACTTAAATAAAAATGAAAATATGACTCCCAAGTTTGTTCAAAAGGATCATCCTAAGGATCAGATCATTGGAGACATACAAGAAGGAGTCCAAACAAGGAGAAAGGCATCAATGAGCAAATAATAGGTAAGTTTTGATTTACTATCTAAAATTTAGTCCAGAAATTATGTTGAGGCTAGCAAAGATGAGAATTGGAAAAAGGCCATAGATGAGGAACTAATTAAAATAAAAAATTATAAAACTTGGTATCTAGTTCTAAGATCCACAAACACGAATTCCATAGGCACGAAATGGGTCTTTAAAAACAAGTTGAATGAAGATGGAGTTGTTGTGAGAAATAAAGATAGAATTGTGTGCAAAGGATATGCTCAGGTAGAAGGAATAGACTTTGAAGAGACATTTGCCCTAGTGGAAAGATTGAAATCCATCAGAATGTTTTTAGCATTCTTAGTCTTTCAAAATTTTAAAGTTTATCAAATGGATGTTAAGTCATCTTTCTTGATTGGAACCTTGGAAGAAGCATATATTGAACAACCTGAAGGTTTTTAGCTGACAGATGAAGAAGACTATGTGTGCAAATTTAATAAATCACTATATGGTCTAAAACAACAACCTATATCATAGTATTCAAGGTTGGATCAATATTTACAACAACAAGGTTTTCTCAAAGGATGTACCGACACTAACTTGTATGCTAAGTATATAAATAGACATATGTTGATCATAGTTGTCTATGTTGATGACATCATTTTTGGTGGAAACAATAATAATATATGAAAAGAGTTTGAAAACCAAATGCAAAAGGAGTTTGAAATGTCCATGCTAGGAGAACTTTCATTTTTTCTTAGACTACAGGTTGTACAATCCAAAGAAGGGATATTTATATCTCAGCCCAAGTATGTAAAGGAGATGCTTGAGAAATTTAGTATGGATGACAATAGACCAGTTACCACTCCCATTATAACTAGGTGTAAATTGAGCAAAGGTGATGAATCACATAAAATGAATCATATATTGTATAGGTCAATGATCAGTAGTTTGCTATATCATATTACTATAAGACCAGACATTATGCAATTTGTGTGCATGGTTGCCAGATTCCAACTGCACCAAAAGAAACACATGTAAATATAGTAAAGAGAATTTTTAGATATATCCAAGGTACAATAGACTATGGTTTATGGTACCCTTCAAGTGATGATTTCAATTTGTTAGCATAGACATATACTGATTGGGCTGGAAGCATAGATGATAGAAGAATGACTAGTGGTGGTGCATTCATCCTAGGTAACAAACTTGTCTCATGGTTAAACAAAAAACAAGAGTCAGTTACTCTATTTATAGCAGAAGCACAATATGTTGCAATAGTGGCATGTTTTACACAAGTGTTGTGGATGAAACAAACACTAAAATACATGGATGTGGAGTTTAAAGGACCAATTTACATTATGTGTGACAAATCAAGTGACATAAATATATATAAGAATCTAGTGATGCATTCTAAGACAAAGCATATATCAATTAAGTATCAGTTTTTGAAAGAGAAGGTTATTGATCAAGAGGTTACATTGGAATATTTACCAACACAAGATCAAATTGTATATATATTCACTAAACCTCTATCTAAGGACTAATTTGAATATCTGATACAATAGTTGGGAGTAGTGGTTCCCACACCACACCACTAGTTTCTAGTGATAAGGAATGAATCTAGGTGGAGTACTGAAGAAACATTATTAACTCCTAGATTAAGAGAAAATGTAGCCTATTTAGAAATCTACATTACCTTTTCTAGTTGATGACAAAGGAGGCGACAAATGGGAGCTAATGTACCAATGCCTAAGGGGGAGTTTCTCACAAAGTATTCTTGCCTATCAGGTCCAAGAATCAGAACAACCAAGATACAAAAAAAAAGTAGATTGTTGACAAATTATGGTAGAGACTCTTTGTCATTAATGTCAAAGGGGGAGATTATTGGACATAGTCATTGAGGTTTGAATAATTGCCATTAATGTAAAAGGTAGTATGTGCCATCATGCATAAATGTCAAAGGTTGATTTGAACAACTTGTGTTATAAATTGGGTTCGTGAAGTGATTTTACTTATTAAATAAGTAAATCAATGTAAAGAACCTGACTTGGTCTTGTGGTGTAAATCAAGTTTTTGGAACGACTTTAATTCTCTCATGTTTATAAGTTGAGTAGTCTCAAGAACCTGAATAGGTATAGAAAAGTAAATTAGGTTTCCAAAATAGCTTTAATTCATTCAATTTCATAAGCTAAGTAGTCTCAAGAACCTGAATGGGTCTAACAGAGTTGATCATGTTTCTGGAATGACTTAATTGCTCTCATCTTTAAAAGTCAAGCAATGTGAAGAACCTAAATGGTTCAAGGAATATTTAATCAAGGTTATGGAATGAATTTAATTAATTCATTTTATAATTTTAGCAAAGTCAATAACTTGAATGGGTTTAGGTGAGTTAATTAGGTTTATGGAATGACTTTACTTCTTTCATGTTTATGAGTTGAGCAATGTCAAGAACCTAAATGAGTCTAATGATGTTAATCAAGGTTATGGAATGACATAAATTCTTTTGAAATTATAAGTCAATCAATATGGATAACCTAAATCGGTCTTGAAATAATTATTTCAAAAGTATTCTTTTGTAAAAATGGTTAAGTCTTTTTTGAAAAAAAATATCCTGAACAAAAATTCTAAAGGGGTCGTTGAAAAAAGACTAAAGGGTAAGTACAACCATTTTTTTTTTTGAAGGGTAAGTGTACCGTTCCAAAAATGACAAAGGGATATTTTCAAGAAGTCTAAAGGGTAAGTGGACCATTTAAAAAATTCAAAGGGATTATTTCAATAAATTTGAAGGGCAAGTGGACCGTTCAAAAATTTGAAGGGATCATTTCAATAAACTTGAAGGGCAAGTGGATCGTTCAATAATTTTGAAAGGATCATTTCAAAAAGTCTAAAGGGTATGATGACCATTCAATACTTTTAAAGGGAATGTTATAAAAAAAAACCTAAAGGGTATGTGGACACATGTAATGTTTTTGAAATATCCTTATGAAAAACTCTAAAGGGTACATGCCAAAAGTTTCAAAGAACATTTCATTGGGGAAGTTGTCCCAAAGCATTTTATCAAGAAAATTTTCCCAAGACTAAAATCCAAAATTAATTGTTATAAAGGATATGCTCTAAAGAGTATGTGCCAAAAAAAAAAGTCTCAAAGGACCATTACAAGTCTCTGAAGGGTAACTTGGAAGAAGCTTTAAGGCAAGTTAAAATTTGAGCAAGTATGAAGATACCAAAGGAGCCAAAGCATCTCAAATATGTTAAAGAAAATGAGATGAGGTCAACATGCCAAATTTTAACAACCAAAGATAAGACAAAGATAATGCCTATGACTATGTACAAAGGAGTGACTCTCCTAATAGTAGTACTTGAGGAACATCCCATTCACATTAATATTAATTTCCTCTCCAATAAATTTTTATAATTATAAATCATGACTTTCCTTACAATCAATGATAACATATGGGTCACTCCAAAGGTTATCAAATTTGGAGTGTTTTCCTTAACATGTTATTCATCCCATTTGAGTACTATGTCCCTTTGATGAAATGTCTTAGATGAATATATTTTTTCAAAGTATTTCTTGAATTTATAATATTTTTATCACATGGCATTCATGGCATCATCTCTTGTTTCCTCCAATTCTCTCATTTCATTCATTCTTACCTCCATCACATCATTTTCCATAAGTTCTAGATGATGTGCAAGCTCCAAAGATGTAAGTTGTAGTGAAATTGGAAGCATTGATTCTCTTCCATAAAATAAAATATAAGTTTAATGACCAATTTCATTCTTAAGATTGATTCTATCTTCCCATTAGGTAGTCTTCAAATTTGTATGCCATGATCTCTGATTGTCTTCCATTATTCTTTTGATGATCCTAATCACATTCTTGTTAGTGGAATCTGCTAGTCCATTACCCTATGGATAATAATTTGATGAATATTTAAAATAAATACCATGATTAATAACCCATTCATATACATTTTCACTTTTTAATTTTAAATTATTATTTGATATGATAGTTGAAGGTACTCTAAAATGAGTGACTAGGCTATCATAAAACTCCAAAACTGAGTTCTCATTTGCCTCTTTCTTTAGAAATACATCCACCCACCTAGTAAAGTAATTTATGGATGTAAAACTAGATTATTAATATTAATTTATGGAGTATTAATAATTATAATTAAGTATAAACCCCATTGCATGAAAGACTGCTCAACCTAAATAGGCTTCAATGGCATAGAAGCTAGTCTCTATTTTCCTATAAACATTTCACATTTTTCACATTTTATAACCCATGTATGTGCATACTTAAACAAATTACACCAAAAATAACCATCTATAATTATTTTTTATACTTTAGTTTTAGTTTCAAAGTGGCCTCCTAAACGACTATCATGAAATTGGTCTAAAAGTGTATCAATTTGACTAGTTTCAACACACCTTAAAAACATACTTCCAATGTCCTTTTTGAAGATAACACCATAGATAAAGATGTAGGGAATTTATTTCAAATTTAAGTGTCTCTTATTTTATGCATTTTAACCCATTGGACACTAAAGTATTTGGAGGAATCTATAAATGTCCTATGTCTATCTAGAAGAAGAGATAGTTTTAGTTGCCTATTGAGTGTCTTGTACTATCAAAATCACCTTTTTTATTATTCCACAACTACTAAAAGATGTTCAAAAATCCCTCTACATGTAACCAAATTTTTAACCTTGAATTCAATATAATATTACATGTACTTGGTGACCTATCCATCCCTCTTTTTAATTAAGCCTCTGTTAAGGATATTATCCTTCACACTAGGATGATTTACCATTAAAAAATCTTATTATTGGAAACCAAATGTTTGAATTTTTTTAAAATTATTATAACACCAAACACATAATTTAAAAAAAAATAATACCTCTCTTCATAGCGCTATAAATATTGACTAAAAAAATCAATGGGCTACTCCAAACCTTCAATATTCTATTGCATAAGCATGGTTGAAATTGTACTACATGTAGAGAAAGCATGCATAAATAAATCCTTACTAAAATCAGGATTGAAAAAATTAGGAGCTTGTCTAACAACCTATTTTATGGCCTCAAAACTTATCTTACCTTATTTTATCCAAGTGAGCTCTTGATGTTTCTTAATTATATGAGTGAGTGTCCTTAAAAATTCTACAAAACCAAGAATGAACCTTTTATTGAAATTTAGCTTTCCCAATAATCTCTAAAATCCTTTCTTATGTTTAGGTAATGATAGATAAATTATTTATTCTATTTTATTTGGATCAATAGAAAGTCCATATTTGGACACAACATGTCCAATAAGTCTTACCTCATGGACTACAAAGATGAACTTCTTTGGATTCAAGAAAACTCTAAATTGTTTACATCTATCAAAAACCAATCTCAAGTGAGTTATATAATCTTTAGGATCCTTTTAAAATAAGTTAATGTCATCAAGATAAACTAAAACCATTTCACTCAAAATACCATGAAAAACAACATCCATTTCCCTTTCAAAAGTAACTCCAGCATTGGAGAGTCCAAAGGGAATCTTTTTATATGCATAAATACCCTATTTGGTGGTGAAGGCTATTTTGTAATGGTTTTGATATTTCACCAATATTTCATTATAACTTGAGCACCCATCTAGTACAAAGAACCTATTTTAACCTAATACTATTTGAAAAAAATTATCCATGGAGGGAAGAAGATAGTGATATTTCAATGACACTTTGTTCAGATCTCTAAAATCTACATACAATCTTATCTATCCATTTTTATTTCTCACAGGTTAAATTTTTACAACCCATCTTGAATGATTGATATGAAATATTATATTAGATTTAGTTACCTTTGTAAGTTCTTTTCTCATGAGGATTTAGACCTTGGGGTTGGTTGGCCTTTACTTATGTCTTATTAGTTTGGCATCATATTCAAGCTTAATAATATGCCACTAAGCTAGGATAAAAAACTTTCAAATCATGAATTCTCAAGAGAATACATTCATGAACTCCTTAAACAATGATATCAAATCTCCTCTCTCAGTATTAGTGTTAACTTTTTCCAACTTGAGTTGCTTACCTTTAGCTATGGTAATTTGCTCATAATATTCTTTCTTGGAAGAGATACTTACCTTGCATTTTATTATCTAATAATATTCATTAAAAATTCTTTCTAAATTCACCCAACCTTTAGGAATATTGTTTGATCTTAATTTCATAATCTGATCTTCATATTGGTGCTGCAATTTATCATGATTCTTTGGGTAAAATTCTACCTCATTATGTAAGAAACAAGCTATCTATTTGTCACTATGAAGAACTTTCCAACTTATATAATTATTTGGTATTGAATTCCTACATAAAACCTTGATTTGTGACTAATATTTAGTGTCCTTGATTTGATGTACAATGTCATATTTTACTCATATGGTAGCTAGTCCATTTGCATGTTGATTGGCTCCTCTAAGAATGGAGTGGATATCAAATGCCTAAAAATATTCCATGAGGTCACAAAATCTATGTCTATAGGCCTTTAGAAGAGGATTTTTTGATTTACTTAGACCTCTAACTTGTTTTACTACCAACTCACTATCACGTTTCACCTACAAAAGGTCAATAACCTCTTTATAGCCCATTGTAGGCCATGAATAAGATCTTCATACTCTATAGTATTTGATTTATAACTGAACTAAAATATAACAAAAGAGTAATAAATTTAATTTTTAGGAGAAACCAACATGACACCATCCCCACTTCCATTATTTCATCTAGATCCATCAAAGTATAAATTCCACACTTCTTGATCCTGCATTAAGCTAGTGACACTAAGAAATAAGTCACCTTCTTCATGCATACATTAGACAACAAAACCTAATTATTAAATACTTATGTAGGGGTCATATCCATATTTTGAAGAAACCCACTCATTATGGAGTAGATCTGGTATGCCTTTAAGTGACTTATAAGGTTTTTGATCATTGATGTTCTCATCTTCTTATAAAATACTACAATTCACATTTGGCATGTTTGTCATATAAGGTTCTAGGTGAAATCTAGAAATTGGATTAGACCTTATTATGACTTTAGTTCCATACATAGTTATAAAAACTATTTAGGACAAATCATAAGAAATTTAACCTCTTATTTTAGTAGTAAAATCTATGGACAGGCATAGTGAAAAATAAGGAGGTAAATTAACAATAACCATGTCTTTTGTGATGGTAAAATTGAGACAAGTAGCATTTATGACTTTAATATCTCTCAAAACACCTATAGTCTTTGTCAAAGACCCATATAATTGCAATATTCCTTTCTCATGGGGTTCATACTAAATGTTTAGTTTGTCAGCTATTGACTTGGGCATGATAGAGGTATTAACATGATTGTCAATCATACAATTGTCAACTAGACAATTTCCTATGATAAAAGGAAGATAAAAGGGAGAAGGATTAGTCAGCTTTGGAGATTGAGACTCAATAACTTGATTTGAGTTTGTTATAAAAATTATTACTGTTTCATTTTTAGGTTGTCTATCTAAGACATTAATCTTTGAAATATCCTATTGTATAAGGTCATTTTGACTTATAACCAGTAATGTATCCCACAAAGAAATTGACACAAAAGCCTTCTTCATTTGATCCATAATACTGAGTGGTGAAGTCATTGTCCTAAGCTAAAATTTAGGAGAAGTGATACATAAATGTTTTGTGAACTAAGGAATGTAATCAATATTCAAGTTTTGCCTCTTTAGATCTTGTGCTTATTGATTTGATGTATTTTGAGGCACATTTTGAGTGTTGGTATTTTTGGTTGGATGAGAAGGAAGTTGAGCTACTTTTTTAGGACTTGAACCTTCACCAATTATCATTTTATTGGATCTAGTATGGGATACAATAGAATTATCAACATTGGACATATTTTTGCCTTGATTTATAGCCATGTGCTTGAATGAATTCTCACCTTCCTAAAAGTTAACAAATGTAGTTTCAGTAGGTGCTTTACTACTACCTTTTCCTTGTTGATTTGGCATCTCAACTTGAGTGAAAGAAAGAATGTATCCATGTGGTAAATAATCTTCCTTATGTTGAGAAGATGGTTGATTATCATGTGGAGGAGGAGCTAAACTCTACTACATATTAGATTGATAATAAATCTCACCTCTTAAATCCATTACCATGTTATTTGTTTGATCCTACTGATTGTTCCATTGGCCTTACTAAGCATAGTTGCTCTAAGTTATCACTATAGCTTTGAAAATTTAGAGCATTAGGATTTTATTACCTTGATTAAGAATTCTACCCTTATCATTATTGATTGGACTAATAAGGTGGCCCATTATACAAATAATTATGATTGGGATTCTGATAGGGCCTATAAGGTGGGGCTTGTTGCCTTTCCATTGCAACCAACTTGTTATTTTGAGGTTTGAAAAGACTATCTATCTTTCCCAATCTATCAATTTGATTAAACTCTATTTGATAAAGACTTAATGAATCTAGAATTGGATCAACATTAGCATAAGGAAGATGAATTTATGGAAATAGATGCATAAGTGGCCTTGGAGACAATTTACCTATTTGTATGAAGTAAGTTTCATCCTATATGGCTACTTCATAAGCCTCTAGTAAAGTATTTCCTCCCATTTATTGGATCATGACAACCACATCTAAATTAAGAGCTTTTAGATACTATAGAAATGTGTAGTTTGGAGTAGGCTTGATAACTACAAGGATTTTGTTCCAAGTTTTCTAAAACCTATTGTTAAAATTGTCCATGAATTCATGAGTAAACTTCTTGATTATTTTAATCTTCTCCACCAATGAAATATGATCACTTTTGTCCTCAAATTGCTTGCATAAGACTTCTCTAAATTCATCCTAGTTATTATTTTATTAAGGTTTCAATCCTCTCTACCATTTAAGTGATTTACCTTTGAATGAAGTTTCTAAAAACCTCATTACTACATTTTCATGAGTCACATGGTGCACTTAAAAAAGGTTAGATATATCTACAATATGTTATATATGAGTAACTATATTTTCTCCTATAAAATAAAGATGAGACTTCAAGGAAAAAGTTTGGATATTATCCCATTGATTTATGTTCATGGGGTTGCCACCATTTAAAGGCATAAAGGCTTATCTTCTTGGCACAACCATCTAGGGTATGGGATTTACAACAATGTTTGGTTGAATAATATTTGTTTGAATAGGAGGATTTATTTTGAAAAAAGAGAAGTAGGTGGTGTAGGATTTATATTGGACTAAGAGGCTTTTTTTTCTTTGTTAATTGAAAAGATAACTCAATGAACCCTATCTATTTACCTTTTACAAATGATCTTGTAACCACTCTTGGTGGAATGAAATTTATGTAAATTTAAAAATGACACCCTAAAACATGATATTGTATTAAGATATGTAGATATACACTTCAATTCCTATGAATAAGTAGTCCCATCTGGTGTGCTATAGCTATTAGCAACCTAGATAGCACCTAATTGAAATTAGACTCATCAAATTTGACTCATATCTAGACTAACATTGGAATGATATAAGGATATGGGATACATGTATCTAGATTAGACCTTGGGTTATGAGTATAGCTCCTTTGAACATAAGAATTTAGGATCAATTACCAAACCTATTTGATTATGGGATGAAAAGATTAATGAAGAAACTAAAAATGGAATCTATGCTATGATGGTGATGCACCAGAATAGTGATTGATCCTTTGTAAACTATGAAACTTACGCATATATATGAATCAAAATGGAACAACTTGTCAAAAAAATTTATTAGACCAGTCCTAAACATAAGTGTTTCAAATTAATGTTTCAAATAAGATTTTATTATTGAAGGTGTGTGTATGGTCTCTAATGACACTATAAACTAACAACCTTCAACACAATTTATCTTATTAACTCTTCAAGTGATCCATAAAGAATGAAATCATAGTAGTAGATGAGGAAAAGATCCAAAAAATGAGATATATATCATACTTATATGAAAATAAATAATAAAAATTACAAACTAAAATCATAAATTGATCTTCAAACAAACTCTATTGATTTCTAGTGCACATTACAATTTTTGTATAGTATCTCTATACCATCTTATGGGATCCCAAAGATGGATTTAAAGCCTCAATATATCAAAATATAATATCTATAGCCAATGTGGCATATATGTGACAAGGATAATTCAAATTGAATTAACTCAAAGTCAATTTATTTTTACAATTATAACAATAGACTTTTAAGATATCTCCTTGTGTTTGTTGTCTTACATGATGAATGCATGAATATTGCATGATCTCTAGTTCTGGAAAACAAAGTAGTGGACCCATTTTACTTGTCTAATATCCTTTTTAAAACATGTTATACCATTCTTTATTTGTATAATTGATGTGAAGTGAGTTGGCCCATGAGTTGGAATTCAAGATGAGTTGTGCATGTTATTGGACCAATTGAAGACTAGCTAACTCATCCAAAGGCCTAGTTAAAAATGTATATGACATCAAGGATGAGTTTTAACTATGTGTAATATATTAATAGGCATAAAAAATCCATTATATCTCATCACCAACTTCTTATGCTATTATCTTCTCCACTTGATTGACTAGATAGGCCTACTAGGCCAAAATAGACCTAGTAGCCTAACTTTTATGCTTGGTGGCCATTATAAACTGAAACAAAGATTGAAAAACTAAAAAAAGTATGAATTAAACACATGAAAAAATGCCTAATGTCATGAAAATATTTCTCCTTGACTTGAAACATATGCAAATTAATCAAATAGGTTGACTAAGCTAGTTTTTCCTTCTTTTCCTATAGAGTGTCTATTTTGGATGAGCTCCCAAGGACAATTTTTGGCATATTTATGATCAAATGATAATTTTATGGTGAATAAAATGTCCAAATATTTGATCTCCATCTATTTTATTTCATGTAAATTTACTTGTACCTAATCTTTTATGGTTTTTTATCTCAAAAACATGTTTTCTAAAAAATCCATACGACATCCATATAAATAATGGCCATTTACATGAATATATGACAATATAATTCATTATTAAAGTGAAATTTAGGAGGTTTAAATGATTTTTTTAACATAATTCTTCAAATCTTTACAAACCAGGCTGCTAGTTGGGTTTTGACATGGTTTAAGAGTGAACTAGACTCTTAAGGATTGTTCATAAAGCATGGGCCATGAAAATCTTAACCAGTGCCAAAAAATTATAGTGTATTAGTCCTTCTAACTCCACAAATTTCCTTATATTCCCATGTAAAAGGTATGAAATCGGTTGAGAATGCAAAATTTCATCTCAAGGTGGAAAACAAGTTTCTCAAGCATTGTTTGGTACTCCTTGGCCAAGATGATCAATTGTAATACTTACCTCTGGCTCAAAATTCTCATAAATGTCCCTTATGACATTTTTATGATGTACATGATGATTTGGAGTACCATTGTGACCTTGATTTATCTCCTTATATACCCCTTTCTTATGGCCTTATTTTGAGATGTCAAGAACAAGCATAGGTATCTACATACTTTCTTTAATGTCTTAACTTCATTATGAGTTTATAGGTTCATATTTACTATTTTCATAATTAATTACCTATAGGCGATGATTTTATGTCATGATATAGGCTTGATCAAACCATTCCTCTTAACCCTATATAAAATAAACTATTTATTTTGACCTATAGACTTATCTTCTCTTGTAAATTCACTAAATAACCTCTAATGATGGATTCATATCTATACATGATATATTTAAAGATTCCACCTTTCTTCTCAAATATTTTTAATTTTCAATTACCCTTTCTTTCCTTGATTTTTAGCTTGAAATTGACTTTTCTTCCCTAGTCCATATAGTTGATGTATTATATGTGCCAAAAAATTGTTCATGGATGCTCTTATGGGAGTTTATAAGGAAAAAAAATTAATTTCATAGATCAAACATGCCATCTAGATGCATAAATTAACTCTTTTTCTTCATCAAGTGGTTATGAGGGTTTTGCAATGGTTTTAGAGGTCTTTGTCATCTTAAGAATTATTCATATCAAAAATAACTTAAAAGGAAAAATTATTTACATTAAAATTTTATATACTTAACCCCTAATAATTAGTGAAAAACATTTTCTCCCATTCAAAATACTCCTCAAGTTCTCTATGAGGTGAAGTTTGGCTTTTAGAGGCTATCAAGACTGCGTGTGAAAGGAAAGAGCCCAAGAAACGGTGTCAAAACTAAATTTATGAAAATTATTAACTTAAATATCCTATTAAATGTTTAATTTACCTTTAACCATGACTCTAATTCCATCTCAAAGATCAAAAGTTCATGAAAGAGTGTAAAAGTGTGACTGTGTGCCTTGAGGTTTTTAGGTCTGCTTGCTTGCATTAGCCCTCAAGGGCATGGATTTATTGAATAATGGAGTTTAAAAAAATTATATATATATATATATATATATATATATATATATATATATTAAAAAATCCTCCCATTATTATATAACATTATAATGAACTTAAAATCTTCTGTTACACCTTGAAGTACTTTAAGAACCCTGCCTGTTAGGATTTTGATTATGTTTTGATAGGCTAAGGAATATGTAAAAATAGTGAATATCTACCATTATAAAATGAAAAAAGAAATATTATATGGGTTTTATAAATTCACAAGGACCAAATACACAAAATTTCATTCCATTTTTATGTATACTTTATCTTGTAGGCCCTTTTTACTAGAAATTAGTTTGAGTTGCCTACTTGGCCTAGTCTCACTAGGCCTATGACTA
This sequence comes from Torreya grandis, assembly GCA_037957365.1. Lineage (NCBI taxonomy): Eukaryota > Viridiplantae > Streptophyta > Pinopsida > Cupressales > Taxaceae > Torreya > Torreya grandis. The sequence goes on along the minus strand of JARHVA010002786.1, from coordinate 1,577,488 downwards.
TATTTTTATCTTTTAATAATTATATTTGGATATAAAAAATGTTAATATTCCTTTAATACATAATTACACACATTATTTAATTGGTCTCACCTTCCATTGGTCAATTTACAACCTCGTTCCACTTATGTATGACCTTACTCCTTCAAGAAACTAGCATTGTGACTTTGTAAAAATAGTGTTGTAGGTGATAATGATGTAATTAAAGATGTTTAGCATGTAATTAAAAATTATTCAGTGATATATTAACATTCATAACACTTTAAATCATCTTCACATACTCCTTTTGACAAATTAACTTTTCAAGCAAGTACTTTAGGACTTAAAACTATCATATATGTACATGTGTTGTAACTTCACCTAAAAAATCATGTATGTACCTTAATGATAAATCATGGTGTTGAATATTTCCATTGATAACTTTTAATCACTCAATATCTTTACACACTTCATTTAAATTTAATGACTTAACCCTTTCTCCTTAAGGCATATGATGATTATATTGAAGATGTCATGTATGGCTATAGGTTGAGTTCTTAGTGACCTTGACTAAATAATTTTTTAGAGCCCCATGATCTCTTGATCCTATAATAATTATTTTATTTCAACATATTCTTGAAATGGGTATGAATCTCCTCAAGTATTATACCTCTAATTTTTTTATACTAGCTTGAAAGATGCCTTTAACGCTATAATGGTTGCAGGTCACTATTTGGAGTGGTTTTAACTAAGTGATTGGATATGTGGAGTGGTTTTCAACTTAATAACTTGATGATTTTACATTTATTTTTCATAAAAATAATATAAAATCATGTAACTCCATAATAATGACAACTTTTAAATTATGCTCCATGAGCTTAAAATAAGCATGCATTTTTTATGACTGTAGGTGGACTTCTATAAGGTCTATGACTGTATGATGAGTGTTTGGAGTGATATATCATTATATTGAAGAAATTTATTCATATTTTCTCATTAATTACCTCTTTAATCAATTTTAATCCTTAGACCTCCTTATAACATCAACTTGCATTCTAGCTTGAAGGTATGGACAATGTCCTTAAGTGGTTGTAGGTGTTTATTTGTTTAGGCCTATATCATGAAAAGAGTGTGGGTTTTACGTGAATTATCATCCTATACATTTTATATGCATTTTATCTTAAACTTATATCCTCTTAACATGTTCAAACTATCATGACATCACTAGGTAGATAAATTCCTCTTGGCTATGCTTGACTTCCCTTGTCCTGTAGGTCCATTGTACATATTGAGATATGGATTGATGATGATTTGGGATTCATGACCATGTACAAGGTGTTTATGAGAATTTATATTATTATTGTCTCATTACAAATTCAAAATCCTCTTTGAAATAAGTCTATGTAGTTTAGGTCTTCTCAAGAACCATTCCACTTTCTTGACTATAGCATGTTCTCAAGTGTGGTTGTAGGTCTCCATTTTTTCCTTTTTATCCCTCCTTGAAGCTTGAAATGACTTTTTATATTTCATTATTATTTAGGTTTCTAATATCCATGATATTTATGTATTTTTATGATAAACTTAGACTCCTTGAGACTTGAAAAGTCCTAAGACTACCAAGTAGGCCTTCTTTGAAATGGCACAGGGCTATAGGTGGTCTGTAAGACACCTAATGGTTTAACCAAAGAAATATTATATTGTTTATGAAAGGAATAAGATCCAAACATAAGCTCCTATCATGACTAAATCTCCAAGTATTATGCCCTTTATCATTGTAAGCAACTGTGTGATGTCACATTTATATGGACTATCTCTGATTAGGCCCTAAGGAAGGATCGAGATAGTTTATTTTGAACTTGTGATTTAAGTCAAGACAGTTGATATTATGTTTGAAACTTCATCATGTGATAACTTATGTTTTCTATTTTTCTCAAGACAACATTTCTTTAAAACACTTCTTGATTGTATTATGATTACTATAAGTCATCATTTCCTGACTATAGTTGATGATGCCAACATGTGCATAACATTTATTGAGTAACAAATATGAATTTAAACTTCTCTTTCCTATTATTTATGATTTATTATGGAATGGATATGAATGGAGAGGTTTAGAACCATGAATTAGGATTGAACACTTTGAATGAAGGATGAATAAAACATGAAACACAATGCAAAGATAGTGTAAAATAGTGACCATGAAGATAAATAATATGGAGGTGTTTGTAACATGTATATTGATATTTCATGAAAATTTTTAAGGTAAAATTGAAACATAATGTCATCCCCTACCTACTGTATCAATTTGGAGGCCATTGGAGGAGGACAAGAAGGCAAATTTGAAACCTAGGAGTATGCTAAGTTCCTTAAACAATGTTAAGAAACCTTAGTTTTTGATAATAAAAAAAGAATTTTTATATGCTTGAGAGCATATTAATGGTATTTATATGAATATTTTGAATAATATCATGTGAAATTTTCATGAATAGCATATGAAAACATGAAAGAGATCCCTACAAACATGAAACAGATAAATCTATGAAGATATTTCTCTCTCCTTGACCATATAATATTATTTAGATAATTTTACAATGTATATTTTTAATTATTATTTTCTTGAGATTTTTATGGATATCATTCATGTGAAAATACCTGATGGTCTCCATGGAAATGAAGTAAATGTCCTAAAGAATCCCTGCAACTTGAATTTTTTTGAAATGATGCCCTGGTGAGGAGAATTACATAAAATCAATTGCCTTCATAGATGAAAGAATTTTTTTGAATGCCCTAACTTCAAAGGGATGGTTCTTGAAGGAAAGGAGAAAAAATTCATATACACTTTGTATACCTAGAATCTCTTTGAGTATACTTTCTTTGACCAAAAAAATTAGACCTGGATTCTCTCTCTAATGGTCATACCATCATGAAAATTATAAGGTAGTCCTTATGTGTAAATAAACCAATTATCTATAGGGGACCAATTTTTGGCCTACTTTTCCTAAAACCATTAAAATTTTCTATATCCTTTTTTATTCACTACTGCACCTATTCATGTCCTCCATTTTACAGATGGTTGTTTAATTTTATACTTCTCTTTGAAAATTGCATGAAATAAGCTCTTAATTTACCTTTTATTCTAACTTAAGCTCATAAACCACAAAAATTAAAATGTAATATAAGGTCCACAAGTCAAATACATGTTAATAAAAGATTTTTTTATTTATTTTTTCACCTTTTAATTACCAAAATTGGCATGTGGGAGAACCAAAATAGCCTTTTTCACACTTGAAATTGCTTTAAATGACCTTTTTCTCAAAAAAGGAACTTTATGAATAACATAAATTCATATAAAAAAATGTATTAAAGGATATTTTTACTATTTTAATGGTCTTTTAATACAATATTTATCATTTCAAAATCAATTTTTAACCTTTTCTTGTAAAATAATGACAATTTTTCAAAGGACAACTGACACTGATTATCAAATAAGCATGTCATAACATTGTAAAAGGCTTAAAATGAACTTTTAAATATATTTTAATCATGTTATTAAGTTTATATCTCATTTCATGCCTTCATTATACCAAAATATATTGGAAAACTTCACGATTAGTCACCAATTGTCTTCTTTTCACCATCTCCTTCAAAGCACTTTCAAACCAAAAAACCACTTGAAATTATATCAAAACCTCATAAATATTCTTGAAACTATGAACAAGACATTAAACAAACACATTATTCACATGAAAAATGAGACACTATTATGATTGTGTAAATTTTTTGACTATGAGGGTTGGAATTTGACCTTGACAGCCAAATTACGAACATGATGATGGAGTCATAGCTTACTTGAGTTCTTGATCCATCCACATGAGAGGGTTGGACACACTTTTATTCAATTCCAAGTTATTCAAAAGTAATTATTCACCAAGTAGGGGTGGGTTATGATGGAATCAAAATTAGATTAAGTTCTTGATCCACCCACACATGAGGATTGAGTAAGATATCGTATTTGTCAAATATATTTTTAATGATTTGATCACTATGTACATGTACACACACATGTTATCACCAATTTCGTGTATTGGTTCATGTACCTAATGATGTGTATTCATTCCTTTCTTATTTCCCATATCTTTACTTAGTTTTACTCAATTAATTCTTTGCTCATCATAGTCTCTTCCTTTTGATATCTCTTAATTAAGGATTGATCTATGAACATTTCATTGAAAGTCATGTTTTAGATCATGCTTCACATACCTAGACATAGCTTCACATACTCAGACATAGCTATACAAGTTCACTTCCTAGATAATTCTAGGTATGCTTCTTTTTTCTTTACATCACTCATTTCACTTTGATGAATTTATAGGATAATGGGGGGGAAATGTAATCACATAAAGTGGTATTTGAGTGATAAGAGTGTTACTCGAGACAAAATATTCCTATATTATCCCTATACTTATCCTAGATCCTTTTATCACACTTTTTCAACCTTTATATAGACCACAACCATCCCTACTCAACTAAAACATAGTTTTAGTCCTTCATTACTAGATCTTATCCCTTCATGCCCAACAACCTACTAGATAGACATTAGTGACACATTAAGGACAATAGAGCCATGTAGTGCTAGTCTCCACAAATTGGAGCTAATGTCCTTTACACTAAATATCTCAAATAGATATATTTTCAAAATTAAAATACTCCAAAAGTCAGCCTAAGCATATTTTATTATCTAAAAAATTTAAAAAATACTTTAAAAACATGATTTTTATATCTCTATCCATTAGATGTCAATTAGATGCAAAATACATATTCAAACATGAAACAAGTTGAGAAAAATCAAAGTTATTAATTCATATTCTACCCTAATTTTTCATAATACCGTATATAGCTACCATAAGGATATATTTTATAGATTTCAAATCTCAATCACTCTCAAGGCATTTAAGACCAATATCATTATATCATCACTTTCACTTGTACCAGTACTTAGGTGGGGATAACTAAATCAGTCTTGATCCCTTCTCAGAATATTAGTATATAGGTAACTCTCTTCACATTGGGGTCTTGAGGATGTCTAACATATCCTAAAAATGAACACACATTTTGAGTTCATTCCCTACATTCAAATAGGGTTTTCATCATAAATCATCTATTATACACACAATACCGAGTTTCAAACTTCATGTGCATAGGAATACAACCCAAAAAATAAGATGTAGGTACACCAAAAATTTATGAATAATCCTACATATAGGACATTAGTGCCATTTTTAAAGACACTAGAACCACACAATGTTACTATCCAAGTGTGTCACTATTGTCCAGGAGAGGATCTAACATAGGGATCAAGTCGATAACACTCAGACCTATTTTTATCTCAATTCTTAGCACTCAGATATTTTACATTAACTATTTTTCATATAATTCTTTATTTGCACATATTTATTACTATTTTTAGAGATTCAAATCAGGTCAAAATATATAACAAATTAGTGGTTATTTATTGCATATTATTTCATAGGTATATACTACTCAGCCCTTCAATCAAACACAAGATTTACATTAGTATAACCCTACAAGGTTAAAATAGTTTGTATATCAAAAACCTATAATAATATGAAAAGACTCCTTCAAGATGAAAGTAAAAGGTTTAGAATGTGAAATGACAACTATATTTAAATCTCTATAAATGTTTTTAATATAAATAATGGATAGTTGTAACTTTAAAATATAATAATATAAATAATTTGATGGTTACATTAAATGTTTTCTATGTTTTTATGTGTGTATTTACTTATGTGTTGTATTTTAATTTATGTATTTAAGATTAAAAAATATGTATGATTTAGGTTAATAAACTATGTTTAAATAAATATTCAATAAATATGAATGAAAGGAATTTCCATATCCCCATCTAAGTATTATAATTTAGTAATAAACTCACACAATACAAACCTTAGAATGTTTTGATGGTAATTTATAAGAACCTCTACTAAAAATGGTGAAGTGAGCATGAAAACTGAAACATGTTACAATGGTCACCTAGTAAAATAGCTTTAGAACAATGGTTAGATGAAAGAATTTATAAGTTAGCAGAAGAAGGTAGGATAATTTGAAGCACTATGAAATAAATTGTAACTGGTCACATTCTTGGTGAAATCTATGATATTTTTAAGTGTGTTTTTCCTTAGCTATTATCCAATTAGTTGTCAAGAATTGAATATTAATACTTCAGGCCTATAGAAATAGAGAATTTTATCCAGACTGAAGAATTTTTTAAAAAACTAAAAACTTGGGCACTATTTGGAATTTATGATAGATCATTGTATTAAGACCATAATGTATGGATATGTAATTGAATTTTTTGTGCAAGGATACATTGTGTTCAAGGATACACACAATTTATTAGTAATAGGCATCATAGTAAGATTTATATTTTGTCTACCTATACTTATGAAAATGTTAGTTGTGGAGAAGGTTATGGTACCAGTCCTAATTGATATGGAGTAGTCATCTAGGGAATTATGGGGGTGTAAAATGGAGGTGAATGATAAGGAACTAGAAGGAATTCAGACCTAAAATATAAATATGGACAATTATAGGGCTTAAGAGATAACTTCAATAAAAAAAAAAAGATGGAATAAAAAAAATGATCATCATATAACTAAAATTAGGAGTATAATAGAGAATTTAAATACTATGATATGAGTTAGACCTCAAAAGGAAGTTGGAGACTACAAATATGTGTAACTTAGAGTACACAAAGGAATTTAAGGAGCCAAATATATTGAAGAGAACATATAGGACTGGGAAAATGATTTAGAGAATTTATAAGAAAGAGAATGAAGAGATCATGGAAATGTTGCATACAAGAAATAATATTTATTAGATGGTATTTTTTGGAAGCAGTTACAATGTAAAATATTGTTTAGATATGAGGAAGGATAATCTCTTGAATAAGTTTTTTTGAATCATAGGATTAAGTCAGGTTGATGTTCAAGTTGGTGATATACCTCATATAAGGATCATTAATTCTAATGGGATTTATCCCATGTGCCTAGTTTGTTAAGAAAAGGAATACATTTATAATTTGAGAGGCATACTGAGTGGTTTGACAATTTGATATAAAAATTTAGAAGGCTATGTGTATAATTACATAAGTATCTATAAAACAATAGTACCTATACACAAAAGACAATTTCAACCAATTTTAAGATGCCTATTGAGTTTATTACAAAACAACCAATTATTTTAGGTCTGAACACATGAAACATGGATCTCAATAGGAGTTTTTGTTATCCTAACACAAAATGAGGGGTCATCTAACCTCTAAAATATTAACCTATCAAATGAAGTGGTGGATAAAATGTATCACCACTGATGATGCAAATAAATCCAAGATCATATGGGCCTTGACAATAAAATATATATAATTTATGTACTAGATTAAATAAACAAAAATGTCCTTATAATATGTCAAAAATATATTCATTGGAGAGATAAGGATACAAAAAGGTAGAAGCCTAACTATTCAATACCTAAAGGAGATTTTTGACAAATAAAGAGAATAATTTTAGGATTTTGATCATAGACTATTAGATTCCATAAATTAAGTGATTTTATAGTGTAAAAATGTATACAAATCTACTTAGTTTGTAAAATTCCTAATACCTAAGATTAGGTTTTTTATTGTACAAACTCAATTTCATAATAAAGCTTATGATGGATCTGTTACAATCTAGGTTAGATAAAAGACTATGGAGAAAGTTTGTATCTTGATAAAAGAATTAATACTAAGATATATGTTATATTACATAACAAGGATGAATTATATGATATAAATAAACCCAAGCTATATTTATTGTGTACTTAGTGTAGTTTGAGGGACATCTCAATAATAAATGGCCAAAAATGAATGTAGAGTTATGTGAAATCTATTGCATAGTGGGGAATCTCAATACCAAGTGTCACTTAATACAATAATATATACTATATACACACAACATATATTATACTTTTTTAAATAACATAATCCTAATCATAATAATTGTAGATAAATTTAGGAGTTGAAGTAATGCATCACCTAAAATGTCTTCATAGAAACTATGTATCAGGATCCAATTACCAAACTATGAGTACCAAGTCTAGATGTGGAAAGGGAAACAATAATATTGTCTACTCATAGGAAAATGATCTAATATACTTAGTATCATCCTTAATGTCTCTAAGGATGGATATCATAGCCACCTTGTTATCAAGCTGGATGAAGACCTTGATACCCACAATACCAATAACCTTAGAATTATATGTTTCCCCCACAAAAATAAATATGGGAACCAACTTTCCCTTAGATAAAATATGTGGGATATGAAATCTAAAATAAAAAGAGTGGGTTATCCAAAAATATAGGGAGGATGTATTGGATGATATCAAGGAGGATATCATGGAGGCATTCAAAATAAAAGATAAAATGATAGATATGTTAGATAGTTGATTATTTGATACATGTGTGGTGAGTATCATCATATTGCATGAAATTATCCCTAAAACCTATGAAGAGAAACCTATTTTATCTATTTAAAAAACCTCAATAAGTGGACAAAATGATGAACATTATAGGCAACTTGAATATGGTGGAAGCAATCATATTGAGGCTAGAATAAACCCCTAATATAAAAGTAAATGACATCCTCACTATGACCCTAGATAGTTCCAATTCAAAGAACAAAAAAGAAAGAGTGAGAAGGAAAAAGGATCAACAAAGCATAGGAAAAACTTGGTAGAAGGTCATGACACTCAAACAAGAGTCATGACCAATAACACAAAGAAGAAGACCAAAGGCAACAAGAAAGTGGCTACTTCTAAATAAATCTAAAAGGTGTTTTAGTTGTTAGTCTTGTTTTCTTGTTCCTATCTTTTGTTGTAATGTTGTTGATGTTGGTTTTTGTTAGGCTGATGTGTCCTAGTTTTACTTTATCTATTTTGAATAGTTTTATTGGATGTTAAACTATGGTTTTAGGTCCCTATAAAACCTAATATGTACATATCAAATAAAAAAACAAGAAGACAAAAATAATAAGAAAGATGTGGAGCATAAAAATAAAATGGAGGAAGAGGACAAAAGGAAAAAAAAACAACATGAAAAATATGTTAAGGATACATATAAGAATAAAGTAGAGGCTTATTAGGAAACCAAGTATGTTGAGGAAAAATATAAGGAGGAAGTACAATAATAAGAGGATAAGAGGAATAAATTTGAAGCTAACATAATAGATAATGAAGCTAAAGACAAGAAGAAATGAGAGTCATGAAAGTAGGAAGAATTAAAATAAAGTGTCACCTAAGATAAAATAAATAAGAATATTGTGTAAAAATATATAAAATCTAAACAAGTGATGAAGCAACAAGTGAAAAATGAGGTGAAGGCATAGATAAAGAGAGATACCAAACCAAAATAGGAGATGAAGATAAATAAAAATGTTGAATTCATGGTATAAATCAAAAGAGTTAAAGGACAAGAGAAAGATGTGTAAAAAATAAACTAATGCAAATAAGTACATGATTGCTGAGACACACAAAAACCATCAAGAATATTTATAGGATTATGATTAGCATAGGGAAGGGTACATGAATAAGAATCATATGGTAAACTACCTATTACCAGTCAATGACTATGTGATGTCCAACATCCACCTCTATGACGAATGACATTCATGCTCCCTATCACAAATATTTGACACTAGCCAATGCCAATAGAAAATGTTGTGACCTCATGCACATTGGCATCAAGAAGTCTAGGGGCCTCACTAGATGTGTTCAAACTAACCTTGGAAAATTATATTGAGGGAATTTGTACCTTATATGTGTCCATTGCATAGAAAAAATCTATGATTTATTAGGAAAACCTTCACCTACAATAAGAGAATATAAAACTTCATGACCATTTAGCCAAGGCATGAAATATAATTGATGATATATCTATAACATTGGTCATTCAAGTTTTGTTATAGAAATAAATGATGGAAGAGAAATAATTCATGCCACTACTAAATTTGATCTTTGATATCCTCATATAATATGAAAAAATAGTTGGAACTATAATTCACCAAGACATATATATATTTATTATAGTATGCTTGATTTGAAGAGCCAACTATAGGATGCATGGAATGAGATAATGACAAATCTCTCCAATGATTACAAATCCAAGGCTATAATGGATATTCAAACATCCCAACATATTGAACTTTAATTTTTACTCAAATACTATCTTGATCAATGAGACAACATAATTAAAAGGTTATACACATAAGATAATAAGCTACTTATAATCACATTCACTTTAGTTAAAACACAAAGATATATATACTTAATAGACCATATTATATACAAAATCCAAAAAAAGGTAAAAACATAAATCAATAATTGAAGATATAGAGGATGAACATATCAAACCCATAATACATTACCAAGTTACATTGTGAATACTGATCATCATAGTATGAAATTTATTGGTATATTAGCATTATTTGGTGAATTAGGACACTTCAATTGAAAACATGGTTGATGAACCAAAGTTGATCGCACCTACCCATCTTATTCAAGATATGTGAGAAATGAAAACATCACAAAAAACACCTATACCACAATACACTCTTCCATCATACGAATCCATAGTAGCATCATATTCAACAATATCTCCCAAAAAAAGCTCAATCAACATTTTGAGTTAATTTTTCATTTGTAGTCCTTGCCTCCACCTTATCAGTAGGTAACACGAGTACATACTTTTGACAAATTTGAAGTCTATAAAATTAGGAAAGGCCACAAGTTTTTGGAGTGGGGATAGAAAGGTTGAAAAATGTAAAGAGTACCCTTATGATTACTCTAATTTATTGAAAACCTATAGAGGGTGTTAGATTAGTATGCTACTTAGTTGTAAACTTGAAAGATTGAATAAGTAGTGTGAAAGAGGTGAAAACTAATAAATGACACATTAAGTGATAACTATAATCATTACTTTTGGACCAACCCATTAGTGTAATGAAAGAAACTCCACTAGATCAAAAATTTGGCACACTTTTTGTGACTTTTTATTAGGACAAGATACTTTTTTAAGTTTGATAAAGTGATGGTGGTAGAATTTTAAGTGTAAAGTCATAAAATTTTCTATTATTGACATGGGTGCAATGTATATTATTTTGTGTGATGCATATTATTTTATTTGTATTCTGGCATGCATTTGTATATAAAACAAGTTTAAGAAGATTAAAATACTACATGATGAATGTGAAAGGTCTAAAATGTGAAATGACAGTCTCTTTGAAGCTTAGTTTCACCATATTCAACAATATATAAAAAAGTTCAATCAACATTTTGAGTTAATTTTGGAGTTGTAGTCCTTGCCTCCACCTTAGTAGTAGGTAATGTGAGGACATAATTTTGACAAATTTAAATACTGTAAAATTATGGAAGGCCATAAGTTTTAGGAGTGGGGATAGAAAGGTTGAAAAATGTAAAGAGTGGCCTCATGATTACTCTAATTTATTGAAAACCCATAGAGGGTGTCATATTAGTATGCTACTTAGTTGTAAACTTGAAGGATTAAATAAATAGTGTAAAATAGGTGAAAACCAATAAATGACACATTGAGTGATAACTATAATCATTACTTTTGGACCAACCCCTTAGTGTAATGAAAGAAACTCCACCAGATCAAAACTTTGACACACTTTTTATGACTTTTTCTTATGACAAGATAATTTTTTAAGTTTGAAAAAGTTTTGGTAGTAGAGTTTTAAGTGTAAAATCATAAAATTTTCTATTATTGACATGGGTGCAATGTATAATATTTTTTATGTATTGTGGCATGCATTTGTATATCAAACAAGTTTAAGAAGATGAAAATACTACATGATGAATGTGAAAGGTCTAAAATGTGAAATGATAGTCTCTTTGAAGCTTTATAAATATTTGTAATGTAAATAATGAATATTTATGACTTGGATAGATAATAATAGAGATCATTTTATGGTTTCATTAAACATTTTTGTGTTATTTCATTTGAATTTATTTCACTATTATATTTGAATATGTGTATTTAAGATAAATAATATGTGACATTTGGGTTAATAAACTATTTTTAAATGAATATTCAATAAGTATGAATGAAATATTATCTGAGTAATATAATTTGGTATTAAAATTGCACCATAGAAACCTTACCATGTTCTAAGAATTTCTTGTAACCTATGCTAACATTTCAAAACATGGTAAATGGTTTTTTGTTACTTCTCTTTCATTATCATATTATATCTTATTTTCCAAGTTGTTATTTAGATTTATTATGTATTGATAAACACAACAAAAGGGTTTAAATTAATAGTATAAAATATCACACTTTACTCAATTCATATTGTTGTAATATCCAATCTAAGCTTTTGAACATCACCACTAAGTTCTAAATGATATTCATGACTTAAATTTTTCTTCCTACTCCTTGAACATAAGGTTATATTAACCAACATCATGATCTTATTATTCACAAAAGGCTCATATAATATTATAATAGCCATGTGTTTAAAACTATATGAGGATGGTTACTTTACCTACCATATTAGAATGAAGGTGCTCAACATGTTACTCCACAACCCCCACCACATCCCAAAAGGTAATAAAATCAATCTAAGAGTTATGATATCATTGATAAAGTCAAAAATACCATTTATATAGCTTCCATTTTAGACATTATTAAAAATATCAATAGTTTACAAGTATGTCCCATATGATTCTTTACATGATACAACTCTTCTTAGTGATGCACAACCAACATCATTTTATTCAATCATGAACACCATCAAGGATGTCATCAATGTCATCACATTCAATAATGAATATTTACCTCCAAAATTTATCATAGAGAAAGAACTTCAATTATTAACTCAAGGACAAATATATGGAAATGTCATCAATCATGTATTGGTTGATAATAATTCAGGAGTAAATACTTTTAGCTCTATTTTCCTACAACATTTTGGCATTTATATGAAAAATATTAAAAATTCATTAAAAATTTATCATGGGGTTTGATAATACTCCTCATCAATCACTTGGAAATATCACATTGAATGTAAAATTATGTTCCAAAAAAATGATTACTTATTTTCAAGTCATACCCAACTAATTATAGTATAATTTACTTTAGTGGAGACCTTGGATTCACACCATGTAGATTGTATCTTCTAAATTTCATTGATATATCAATTTTATATATGATTAGTATGAATATTCTCTTCCAATAGATGATACACCTTTTAGATACTAAAAATGACTCAATAAAAATGAAAAGATCAATCTAGTATACCAGATACACAACATATCATAATTGATCATATAAATATATATGAGTTCAGTGATCCAAACACATGATAAAGTTACAATAAAAAAAATTAAAGAAGAAGCATATAAATCATTACTATTCACTATACAACAGCAAGACACAATACCATATCTCCCTCTTTTATTAAATTTTGAAGAACATAATTGTATAATTATAAATTAGTATGGTAATGATGATGATGTTATGAAAAATACAATAGATGACAAGTTTATAAACTAAAATTCAATCCTATTTATCCCAAATATTACTTATATCATACTTTATTCACACCCATTATAGTGGAATATATAGAGAATATTTAGTAAAAAGGGATAAATTAGACACTATTATTGAGGCACAATACTCTAAGGATAAAGGGAAATCTATTTTTAAATATAATCAAAATACACATACTTGTTGTAATATTAATTCCAAATAACAAAAAGAACACATTCAAGATTTATGTTTAATGGCTACATAACTTTAAGACAATATTGCACATAATTTCCAGATTTAGAATGTTATAGCTATTATCGAATCTTCTCAAGATCCAGTATAAGTGAACCAACAATAATTAATGATAACATAATTTGAATAGAAATGGTTAGAAAAATAACATATCAAAAAATAATATTTGTAAGTACAAAATTTAGAACAAGAAAGGACACAAATATAATATGATGTGAAAGATAAGTCTCATAAAGATAAAATACATAATAAATATGTCCAAATTGAGAAAATCCTACACACACAAAAATAAAAAGATATTTTTTAAAATCATACTTAATCTAATAAAGAAAACATATTAAAAAATGGTTTCTTACAAAGCATAGTCCAAAATAAGATGCATTAAATAAGGTTAATGTGGTTGCAAAGGAGATAATAAAAAATAATTCATCTTATCTAGATCCTTTGATCCTTAATCTTGACATTGATGGTAAGAAATGAGCATAGGTCAAAATTTCATCTTTTCATGAGGTTAATATATGTAGAAAGACACTTCACAGATATATTGAGTGTGAAGAAAAAAGCATGTGTAATATTATTGGGACTAAATGCTACACTGGATCCATTGACGTTATTATAATACTTGGGAAAAAACATGTTCTTCTAAATTTCACATTGACCTCATCTTAGATAAATGCAATTGAAATTCTTAAAATCAATGATAAGAGTAATGGGTGAATCATTAAGTAGATATTATGATTCTATCATATTTCAACATGAATATACAATCGTAACAATCTCAAGAATAGATGATTACATCATGTTGTTTAATATATTTTGACTTTAATGAATCAAAAAAATATATCTAAATTACTAAAATTGATATACAATAAATCTACATATCTAGAATTAAAATACACAATTTTCATAATTTGAAATTAGATAAAAATAATAAATTTATAAATAGATATGTGAACCTCCCTCAAATGTATCTTATGTTTATTATGTACGATATGACTAGAAATTTCTTGAAAATACCTGAAAGCTATGTTGTTTCTAAAATCAAAAACTTAAAGTATGCTAAGATAAGCGTTTATTCAAAAAATAAGGCCACACTACAAGCTTATCTATTTACTACAGTTGTGTCCTAGTGAATTGTGTGACTAATTTTTAGATCTAGGTCTATGTGCTTATTTGTGAGGGTTTATTTATTTCTTACATGTGTCGATTTGTTATGTGGAGAGATAAAAAATTAAATAAAACCTAACTAATATACAATAAACATAATATAAATCAAATTTAAAAATGGGGAAATAGGGTTAGGGGAATAAATTAACTACCCTCATTAAAACCCATATAATATAAGTGCTACATACACATCCTAAATGGTCTAATCTGATGTAGTTCTCTCTTATAGAATGAGTGTGTGAAATTTTCCTTTGATTTAGGAATGTAACTTTATAGATTATTTTGATTTATTTGAGTACCCTTAGCATATAATAAAATATATTCATACTTAGCCTATGACTATTAGAATTATTTATAATTATAATTAGAAGAAATAGTGTTATTTTAATCAGTCTACGAACAATTGCAAAGTGATTTCTAGATGTGTTTTGATAAGCCTTGATGTGTTTATATAGAGTAATCTTTCAAATATTTCTACTAATGAACATTGATAAAAGTGTGGGAGGGGTTAAGTACAACATATCAAATTTAAAAACTTATAATTGAAGCATGGGGGACAAGGTGACATTAGTACAAAAGGCCATAGTGTGACCCTATTCAACCTAGCATGATCATCCTAAAAGCACAAAGACTAATAGAAAATATCTCATAGGTTCCTATAAGTAGGTTAAATATGTCTAAATGATCGTATAAGTATTTTCAAGAAAGTTACAATGATAGTGTATACTCCCATATAGATTATAATTCAATGTAATGGAAAATGGGACAAATGAGTTAATGCTATCAAGATTAAACATTTTCAATAAGTTAATGATTAATTTTATGTGTATACACATGTAAGATAAAATATAATAAAATTAATTTTCAATTATTATACTAGTAAAGATGGATAATTCAATCACAACAAAATAATATGATATGACACATGTGAAAAATTGTAAGGTTTAAAAACATTCAATAATACACTATGGTGTGGTTGTATTTACATATATAGATATAAAAATAAGTAGAGTAATACTCCAAACTTATAGTCTTAGAAAGGTGATTATAATCATGATTACAATTATGTATACGATTGGTATGACATACCTAATAATATAAGATCTACATAATTAAATATTATTTCATTAGTTGTTTAAAATATAATTAAGAAGGTGATTACATATTATATACACATAAGTTAACATTTAGGCTAAAAATGTGCACTTGTGATTACTATTTTACACACTTAGCTTTAGACCTATCTCAAGGCCCTTTTGATCACGTTCAAACACCTTGAATACTCCTTTGAACTAATAAATGACCCTTGAATGTACTAATCCCTATTATTATCAATATTAGAGACATTTTAGGCCCTACCTAACACTCATCATGATCAAATCACCCATTATTCAAGATCTCCCTAGGGGATTATAGCACATTGATCTAATGTCCTTACCACCTCTCCTATCTTCTGACCAAATAATAATTAATTTTTAAAATCAAAAGCTATAATGAGGTCAACCTATATACCTATTGAGTGCAATTCAAATTAATTTCAAATAAATTAATATATAAACAAGTTTAAAACCATTTTACACACAAGAGGGTTCCACATCAAAAAACATTAGGATCATAATCACATATTAAGAGCAAAGAACTTATTTATGTAAATTAGGATTGCATATAAATATGACTTATGACCCGTGAAACATATTCATACTTTAGATTTGGGATACTAGGATTGCATATAACCCTAGTATCCCAAATTTAAAGTATGAATATGTTTCACAGGTCATAAGTCATGGTTAAGTCACTAATCACATCATAATTACACCATCATCTAACATATTTCACTAGTTATTCACATATCACCAAATCATTGGATAACTACATGAAGTTCGATCTATCCTTTGAGTATTGGTATGCAGGCAATGCTCACCATATGTGGTATTGAGGTCTCACACAACTTCAACCACTGACCCCTTTTTCTCCATTTTATTTTAATTTTTATTCATGTGTCAATTATCTAGTGTTTTTAAAGTAAATTCCATCATATAGTTGTCTTTATAAGTGATTACAAGCTCCTTTTCTAGATATAGGCTCCACAAACAAAGATACAAAGAACCTAGAAATCATGATTTCCTCACTGTAATTAGATAGGATAAATGCATATTGGGAAGGAGCACCACCAATATAGTTTCCTACCCATGGCATTGTTGTCTAGGCCTAGATCCATCTATTTATTCCTATTTCTAATCATCGGATCCCCTTGCACAATAAGTTTTGATCTTTGAATCCTCCCAGAGATATAATTTCTAACCAATTATCTATTTTCTCATTAGATTCTTATATTTTAAATAAGTTTTCATATTAAAATAGTTACAAATCATTGAATGTTATTATTTTTATATTATTCTCCTAATTTTTCATATAACTGTTGTCACTTAGGGTTTTACTTAAATTCAAAATTTGATAAAAACATATTGGTGAAATCAATTTATTCTTTGAATGTTACCAACCCCTAACCATATATGTTTCTATGGTTTTATTACTTATTTATATTATTCCAAATATTTATTTTATAACTTTAAAATATAATAAATTATATAATAATTTTAACATTCCATCATCTTCATTTTTTTAGAGTTCAAGTCTAGAAAAGTGTTTATTCCTACTTTAGTCACAATGTTATACCAAAGTATTCCCATGTTAAATATTTGATAAATTTTAGTTAATAAATTCATAATGTAAGAAAAAATAAATTTATATGATTACATAAATATGAAAAAATTATAGGGGTTTCTCTCAAATAATAAGAATATGTAAGATGATTTTATTAAATTTGTTAGAGAGTAACTTAAGAAATCATCCGATGGATAATCATTTGAGACTTATATCCCTAATATTCCATTAGATACAAATTTTACACCATATATCATAATGGGATAACTCAAGGGATTTAACATATTACCATGCTAATTTTTACTCCATCACTAGGAACATTTCCTTTGATTATCACACATTCCTCTTCTCCTGATGTACAATCCCTTATGCAAGAAATCCAATCCCTAAAAACTAAGGTGTGAAATTTATATCAAGGCTATTGAAGGCTAAATTAATCATTAGATTGTCTTGTTTTATTACAAAATCCATTATCACAATATATAGCATTATATTATCTACATAGAGAGTGTGTGGCACCCAATCTTACATTATGTGATGGAAAGGGTGATCTTGAAAAACATCTCAGAGCATTTCATGTGGCATATTTGGACTATGTGTCCAATGATATAATATTGACTAAGTTATTCGAAATAAGTCTCAATGACTATGCATTACAATGGTTATACAATTTACACACCAAAAGGTACATGCATTCAATCAACTAGATGATATGTTTTTGGCACACTTTTCAATAAACATCAATAAGAAGGTTTCCTATGCTTAGATTTCACTATGAAAAAAAAATTAATGAATCTATCTTAAAATATATTTAAAGATATAAGACCATGTTATCCAAAATGAAAAATCGTATGGAAAATAATGAATTATAGGATGCAATTCATCAAATTATAATTCCATCATTTCATGAATCCATTATGTTCAAAAACATCAACCCATTCACAAATTTATGCCATATAATAAAGGAAAGAGAATTCAAATTAATAGCAATGAACAAGTTTAAATATACAACTAGCTCAAATTCTAATACAAAGAGCTAAATCAATACACCATACAAGTTAATTCTAAGTAATAATAATGATAAAAAATAACATTACATGTATTCTCAAAGCCTAATCCATGCATTATATTATCAACCCCTCCAAGATGAAAGTTCACTAACATACTAGAAGATATGTATAAGGTTTTCAAAACACTATTGGAATCCAATATCATATATCTCCCTCCCATTAAATAGGTTGATGTGAATTATCCTCTTCTAAAATATTTTGAATATAATTCATTTTATGACTACTACTGGGCACTAGGCCATAATACTAATAGACGTATCAGTTTGAGACACAAGATTCAATATTTTATAGATGAAAACATAATTGATGTGAGAAAAAAACAAAGAGCATAATAGTCCAACCAATTAAAACTAAAGCAATCAAAATATTCAATGATATTTTTCCTAAGAACATCACTAATGGAATAATAGATACATAAAGTGTGCATTATGAATATAATGTGTATCTTCCACTAGTTTCTTACCATTCCCATGCAAAGGACCAACATCTTTTAAATGGTGTCATAGGTTTTTATCCTATAACAAGGATATATATGCCACTCGTCACATTTATAGAACATGAGATAGTTAAAAATGACTCAAATTTACATTCTTTGTTTGATAGAGCTCACATTTATCACTAGCACATTTAGAGTGTAATGGTTCAAGTGTGAATATGTGTGCCAACACACTTATTTATCAGCCAAGTTACATAGATTGGGATATGATTACAAAAACCATCATCATAGAAGGATTCAATGGCCATATTCAGAGCTCCATCGGT
Organism: Torreya grandis; assembly: GCA_037957365.1. Taxonomy (NCBI): domain Eukaryota; kingdom Viridiplantae; phylum Streptophyta; class Pinopsida; order Cupressales; family Taxaceae; genus Torreya; species Torreya grandis. The sequence continues at coordinate 1,557,994 of JARHVA010002786.1, read as the reverse complement.
GATATTACATTATAATTACAAATTATCCCCATACATGTGTCCACTAGATTATAGTTGTACCGAGTGCAAGGTTTTTGACATATTATTAAGACACCCTTAGATTCAAGAAATTCATGTATTTCCTTTTATAGTCCATATATTATTAAAATACATATATGCTAATGAGGTTATTACATTTTTGGTTATTAATAATGAGTACCCTATATCAAAAACATACTTTATTACCACATAAAATCATTTAGTTGATCTAACTAAAAAGGTGAAACCTACTCAAAGATTTCCATATAAAGATTTACATTTATATGGAGACCTAACATAGAGAGGCTACTTCAATAATGGTTTACCACATATTCTAGGGATCCACTCTCTACTCCTACACATCCTCAATTTATTTTATAAAGTGGCAAGGTTAATTCACATAAGGCACCCACACATGATTCACATTCTTCAATATGGGTTCTAAAATCCCCATAGTTCATTATCATCAAAGGCAGACACAATATGCTATAAATTATAAGTATCACAATGACAATTATAACATAGTTGGTGTTTCATATTCATATTCTCCATTGAGATAAATATAATAATTGTATCATAACCTTTCCCTTTCAGAAATGTCACCATTCCTTTTCTCAACATAGGGCCAGTTGATTGTGAGTCCCTTGTAGGAATCATCAGTTAGTAGATTTATTTTAATTTGTACATAGTCTTTACCTACATATGCAAAAATACAAAAATAGTATTTTTTTTAGAAAATAACAAAACTATGACCTATGCATGCCTATATGTATTTTATCATATGTTAGTTTAGTCATGCATAGTATTCTCTACATTATTTACCCAATTTTATATCATATATGCTTCACTAGTCCACATGAGTGATTGTAGATTACATTAACATCATTTATAAATTTAGTTGCATGCACATTCTCTATTACACACTTTGAACATACATTTACATAGGAGCATCGTGGAGGATATGAGCACATTGTTGTAGTGTACCTTATCCTAATATTGTCATAGTGAGCTTATATTACCATTGCTTAGTCTAAAAATACACACATGCTTCCTAAAACATCAACATTCATAAATTAGCTCATTAGGGGCATGGTATAGATAGGTTTTATCATTCTTTACTCACATAATATTACTCACAACTTAGATATTTACATAAAATTAAATAATTTGATACTACTTATTGAATAACATTGTGATATACTACTATTTATCTAATTTACTGAATATAATCAATTTATAACTAAAATCCTTAATATAAAATTATATAATCATGCATGATTTTATATTTCTTTTTTCTAGCTTCATATATTGTATGAATTCTTTGTTTTCTTTGAGGACATTTGAATATGTCATTTACAAATGGATATAATCCTCCATGCCTTTTATTATATCCATGTGAGGACATTTGAGTATTTTTATGTGTGTATGATCTATGTTCAAACATTCTAACATGTCCTTATATGTGTCTCTAAGCCTCCTCTATTTGATTATATGCCTGTGAGGTAATTTGAACATGTCTTTATATGTGATTTCCATTCAATTGAATTAAATTTAAACATGTCCCTTATATGTGGCCCCTTTAGTTCCTATTTTGTGTTTTGTATGTTATGTGTGTACTATTTTATTGTATGCATCATGGCCATGACACTTTGCTTATTTATTTTCTCAAATTTAGATGCCATGATGGATATAATACACTATTCACTAGGTACTTATAATCAACATTATATACTTAGTTGATATATTATCTATGTGCTTCATTGCCAAATCTATCTAGACACACTTACTATGAATTCTTGTTTCCACATGCATCTTATATTTTTACTATCTTTAGTTTACATACACAATGTTGACATGTTTTTCCATGTTGTCAATATTACTCATATTTCCATTTTTACATCAAAACAACCTATTACATATTTTTATATATGTATTTAATCTATTTTGTAGTTTAAACAACTCACCTCAAAATATGAGGCATTCACTAAGGTCTATATTAGATATTATACTTAACAGATTAGTGGACAAACATGATTTAATAGAGATTACACAATTAACATAGTCTCAGAATTAGAAAATACATAGAATTCACTTTGGATAGGGACACCACATTGGATAATATAGAACTAATCTAGTTTCATTCCCAACATTTTTGTCCAAGCACCTAAAAAATAAGCACTATCTAGAATTTTTTGGAACCTCAGATTACCTAAAACAATACTCAATAGTTTCATAGTCTCAGTTCCATGATTTACTCACTTTGTCTTAGATTTTATCAATTTAAGGAAAATCATATGTGACATGTTGTTTCAATTAATGACAAAAAAATTTATCAGTATAACTATTGTTTTACTTAGTTTCAAAATCTAAATGCACCGTATATCAATTGGGGGAATTGCATGGCACATTTTTTTGCTCATTACTCAATTTTTGTAGCAATATTATAGATGAATGTCAACTTCATGTCATTATCTATGATGTATAACTAGACCAAAATTATAATTATTATTTACACTAGGTTTTCACTAGTTATTCACCATAATTGAAATTTATTCCATCTACAATGGTTGGTTCACTATTTACACTAGTTTTTGCATTAGAAATATCTATTTAGATTCATACATGGATTACAAATTACTTAATTAATCTAAATAGGTTATAATGGATTTAATAACACCTTATGTTATTAATCATACCCACTTATAGATGATTATTTGGGAATGCATAGTTGAATCCTATTTATTCAATATTATTCAAACTATAAGTGGACAACTCACCACAGTCACTAGTTTTGCACAAGTTTTGCACCAAGAAAATCATAATGGTTGACTTGCCTAATTAGGTTTATTCATTACTTATCACTCTCTAGTTCATCTTATTTAACTTTTTGATATTCATCTTAAGTAAATACTAATATTACCTATGTTTTATTGGAGGTTTTTTCATGGAACACACTTCAACATTGTGACCTACATCCAAGACTCATCTTCACAAGTAAGTTTAGGTATGCACTCTTTTTTATTTTATTATAGTAATAATGATTTTATACATTACTAGAATAAAAATGCTAGAAATGTGGACATATAAATTAACATTTAAGCTAAAATTGTTCACTTGTGACTAATCTTTTAAATACTTAGCTATAAACCTATCTTAGGTCCACTTTTGATCTATCATTAGTAGATGGTTGTGAGGTGGATGAAGGAGGAAGGAGGTTGTCATTACGAATATATGTCATATTTAAAGATGTGAAATGACTAGGGTCAGCTTGGATAGTCACAACTTGCCCATCGTGCTTAAATTTGACACATGAATGTAAGGTGGAAGGGACACAACTCATGGCATGAATCTAAGGGCACCTAAGTAAAACATTATATTGGAATGATCCATACACAACATAAAGAAGTTCAAAAAAAGTATGATTCCATATATAGATATGAAGGATAACTATTCCCATGTAGTAGCCATGGTATCATTGAAATAATGAAGGACTATTGTGCTTTTAGACATGATGTTCATGGGTTAGTGCAACTAGTCATAGGTGTGGGAAGAGATAATATTGATGCTATCTCCTCCATCAATCATCACCATTTTGATGCAAGTTTCATTAATGTATGCCATAATGAAGAGGGGGGAATCAGGATCCTCTAAATGAATAGAAGGTATTTTTGAATCTTTGAAGGTGATAAGGTTGGAATTTCGAAGGGCCATAACAAAGGTGGTAAGAGGTTGAGGGTCATTAGTTTGGACCTTGATGGATTTCAAGGCTTATATGTGCACTTGGAAGTGATGGGGAGAGGTAGAGACTAACTCATATAAATTCATTTTTTCTAAAGTTTAGTGAAGTTTCTTGAGGATAGCTTTCCAAATAGATTTTACATGTGAGTAAGGGTATGGAGGGTTAGATGGGAGGCACCTAAGATAGACACCTTATGTTATTTCAAGGATATAAATGGTTGGATATTATTTGTTTCTGAGTTTGGGGATGGGTAAGTCCAAGGAATGGATTCCTTAATCTTCCCTTTATCCTTTTGTTGGGCTCGAGATCGGGTAACCATGTGAATAGTGTGGATAAGGGGGTTTTCTAGATTGGGTAGTTGTTTTGGTTCCTCCTCTTTAATTTTGGATGAGATTAAAGATTGGATGGGTTGATTTAATGGTTATATTGGAAATGGGGATGAAGGAGGTTGGTCTGATCATCATCTTCATACATTTTATGAATAAGTGTTTGGAGAGCTTTACAAAAAAATTTGTCATGTCTTGGTGCCCCATGGTATACACATATCAAGTTATCATTAAACTAAGAGGTATTGGTATATTAAGGTTCAAAGGATTTTATGGGTTGTAAGCTTAAGGAAGAAGTTTTCAATAACCATTGGAGAATGGTTAAGTAAGATTAAGATAAAGGTGGTAGAGGTTTAGCAGTTCTTGTTATGGGTGTTGAAGTAGAAGGTTGTGTGGATGTAGGTTTGGTGGTAGGTGTCTTGGGTAAAGTGGTATGATTGGTTGATATTTTTTGGATAGATAAGATGGTTGACAAGCTATAGGTATAGGAGAGTAAGGTAAGTAACTTAGGAATTGTTAGTGTAGTGAGGAAAGGTGTCTTAAAAAGCAAGTATGAAGGTATGACCAACAAAGATGGCAGGGTTTTGGTAAAAATGATGGACTTGATGTTCAAGGTAGAGGGATGAGGACCCAAAATGAAGGGTAAGGTTAAGGGAGGTAAAAATTAGGGTTATGGGCCTTTTGGTGGTTTTACTTCTTTGGTTGTTTTAGTTGTTGGTTTTGGAGGGAATTTGGTTACTTTAGTTATCTTTGTGGGTTTAGGTTTTTGAGGGTCAATTAATTTAGAGGAGGTTTTGGTTGGTTGGGTGGAGGTTTTAGTTGGCTTAGAAGGGCTAGGATGGTTTGACAAAGAAGGGGTTAGAAGTTCTAGTTTGGCTCCCTTACTTATGTCTTAACCTCTAAAAAAAGGTTCTAAAATTAGAGGTTTGGTGTATGGAGTTATCTTCTCTTGTGAGATATCTTCCAAAGAAGGAGTGGATGTTTTTATAATAGGGGAGGTAGGTATGGTATCCTATAATGTAGGTATGGGTATATTAGTTTCCATTTTTTGGGTGTCTAAAAGAATAGAAGGTAGTTTCTTCCCTTTTATTAGGGGGATGGGGAAAGAGGTGTTTGAGGTAATGTTTTATTCAACAATGGGTTGTGTCAGTAACCATATTAATAGTATGTGTCTCATTAAATGGGTCTAGTTTGTTATCATGGTAAGGGGTATTAGGAACATGATTAAGGAAGTGCTTGTCGAATATGTTAAGATCTTAGTTCAATGGTGCATTGGGATTATACAACATAAGCTCCCCCTTGTCAATGAGGGATTGGACAAGGTATTTGAAGGTCTTTCACCTATTGATGTCATGTCTTATGACTGGGTGAAAGGTGCAATGGTCATTCTCATTATACCAACCTAGTGTGGGGTGAGAAGCATCAAACTATTGGGTTGGTTTAATTGGTGGAAGTTAGATGATATTGGATTTTAGTAAATTTTCCAAAATAGAAGGATAGGGATCCCTAATTAGAGTTAATTGCTTATGATTATTCTAATTTTGGTTCCTTTGGTTTTAGTTTGAATAATTAGAGGAGTCAAACATTTGGTTATTTGGGCTCTATTAGTTGGTAGATGCTACTGGTGTGGCTTTGAGAACAATGTCATTGGTGGTTTCTTTGTTTTTAGTGTGAGGATTGGTTTAGTTATTTGTTCTAGAAGAAAATGGATCATTGGGTTTTTAAGTTGGGTTCTTGCTTTTAAACTTTAACCTTCATTTATTAATGGCTCTATTTTCTAGTTTGTGAGCCAAGGTAAAATATTCATCGAAGGTTTAAAAGCCTTAGAAATGCAATGTGGATGAAATATGTTTTGCACATGCTCGACCAAAGAGCTCTATAAGCTCAAGTTGAGGCAATGAAAAGGAAATTTGGTTGATTAAGCTCCTGCAATGAGCCATGAAATAGGTAATAGATTCATCTTAAAATTATGGAATGGACTAGAGGTTGATAATAGAAATTTTCTTGGATATATTGATTGAAAAGTGATCAAAAAATTTTTGGGCTAGTTGGGTGAAAGAGAGGATGGAATGTTTGGGTATGGCACTATACCAATCCAATGTTGATCTAAATAATGACATAGGAAAGGTATGGAGGATTAGAGTGTAATCATGGGAAATCAAGTAGCATTAATTCTTAAACACTCTTAAATTTTGTTGAGGGTCTTCCTATTTCTAACTATTTTTTGCTTTTCTACATTTAGAGGAAGTAAGAAACTAAGATAAATGGTCAGGGGTTTGTACGTACCCAGATGAAGTTTACACACAGTATCCAGATGTTGTAGGGACTCCTCTTTGGTTGTGGAGGATGACACCTATAGAGAGAAAGACTTAAACAAAGAGATTGTTAGATGGATATAAGGTGGACTGCTAAGCAAAGCTCAGTCCCAAAAGTGCAAAGGCTTCCTTGAGGGATGACAGTCCACTAGTTGATACAAGAGTGTTGCTAGAAAGAGAAATAATGAAAGGCTAAACAAAATAAATAGAGACAATGTGTACCTATATTCTATTGTTGGTCTGTCACAGTCACTGATGCTAATTAGTCTGCCATCATCAGTTTGTTAATGTTATCGATGTCGGTTAACCTACTAACATCGGTAGGGGAAATGGTCGATGTCGGTCAGGGCAATGGCCTTAGATGGGTTCTAGATGAGTTTCAGCTCTATCTGTGATCAATAGAATGGTTTGGGATGTTTGTTGGAGTCTAATGGTTTGTGCAGGGGTTTACAGGGCAAAGAGTATGGCCTAAAAAGGGGATCAGATAGAGGATAGGGGTGAAAGGGAGATAAAGATGAGGGAAGGCTTTTCAGCCTTTCCAAGAAGGACAGGTTGGGTTGCATCAACAGAGCTTAGAAATGGATAATGGACTAATTACTAATGTATCCTAAGAGTATTGAAATAAAAACCAGTATAAATACTTTGCTCTTAGTTGCTAAAAAATTAGGGGTGTGAACACTGGTGCCTATTATAGCTAATGTCAAGATCCCTGTACCATGCTCCAATCTGATCTGAAGTCACTTGGGTAGAGTCTCTATAGCCAAGAGAGTGTTGATAGAATGCTGGTACCTATAAAGTGTCGATGAGCAAGAGAAAATTGATCTAGGTAAGAGAATTAGTGTTTAGGTCTATGATTCATTTTCCATTCAACTTGCAAGTTGGTTTTAAGCAACCGTCATCAGCGATTCCACCGGTGTTGGCCGATGGTTGATCGACATCGGTGGTTAGAGGATGGGTAAAAAGGCTATTTTCAGCCTTTTGTCTGTTCCTTCATCTGCTAAGTTTAGTGGTCATGGTAAAGTGGTCAAAGGTAGGTTTAATAGGCATGGGGATTAGTGAGAGAGTTGGAATGATTAGTCATAGGGTAATGAATGAGGGTATCCAAGGGTGAGGAATCCAAGGGTGATGTGTCAAAGGTGGTGTGTCATAGGTGAGGTGTCAAGAGTGGTGTTATTAATTTAAAATAAGTTATTATTTTAAATTAATAAGTGTGTGTGTTAGGAATGTGTTAGAAGTGGACCAAGGGGACCAAGGGGGAGTTGACCAAGGAGTAGACACAATTTTGGTGTCTACATTTGCCCCTTTTTGTCTTGTTGGTTGTTCTGATGAATTGTGAGACAAAAATAGGAGTAAGTTGCCCCAGGTATGGGATGAGGTCCTTTTTGTCCTGTTGGTTGTTCTAATGAACTACAAGACAAAAAATAAGAGTTAATTTCCCTAGGTATGGGATGAGGTATCCCACCTCAAAGCGGGAGTCGAGGGAAGGGAACTTGAAATCAGGGGCTGATTTGATAGATAGTGGATGGATATGGTGAAGTTTGAGTGTGAACACTGCAATAGTTGAGAGTGCATGCATACCACTTCACAAGATGGTCAAGTCAAATTGTCACAATCAAAGGTTGAGGAGTGCTAAAATCAAAATAACTAGTCCCTAGCATTTAGTCGTAGCTGATTAGGTTATTTGATCCAAACTATAGCTCTAATGGTCATCATGTTCCAAGTATCCTGGGCCTAGGAAGTGCTCCTAGAAAACATGAAAATGTCACAAGTAGTGGGGATCAACTTGCTCATGATCCAATACATGTGAGGGTCGTAATGTGGGTTGTGGATAATTTGGCTAACTATTCATGAAGTAGCCTACATACAATCAAAACAACTAAGGCAAAGTTGCCTCAAAAATGGTCATGGTTTGAGGAGATAGTCACAATCTCCATAGTCATTGGTCGAGTCAAGTCAAGATAGATAATTGGTCTATTAGATGGATGGATGAAGGAATGGCTGAGCTAACCTTAGAAGACCCCATGTCAACTGAGTGCTTCCTACATATCCCTTGTTGGAAGGGCCTCAGGCCAATGTAGTTCTCCTTAAAAGGGAGGAAGAGGGTTGGTTATGGATGGGTTAGATGAGGTTAATCTATGGTTAAAGTTAATATGGTTTGTCCATTAGATAGACGAACAAATGGATGTGGCCGAGCTAACCCCAGAAGATGTCATGCCATCTGAGTGCTACCTACATAGCCCTTGTTCAAAGGGCCTCAATCCAATGTAGTTCAGGTGAAGAGTCAAAGTGGTTGATGATTGGTTTGGTCATGTTATAAATGATGAGGGTATGATGATGTTACAACCTTTTCCATATTGTGTGATGGTGTATTCTGTAACATTGGTTGAGTGGTCTTTCATCCCTAGCAATTTTCCATATTAGTAATGGTGTGTGCTAAAAATGAATTGAGATTATTTATGCTTCAGCAAGTAATGGTTTATGCTTGACATAAATTGTGTGTGGTTGATAGTTTCCATGTGTATTGGTTTCCATAGAAACTATGTGTGAATAGGCTATGAGAACGTTAGTGGTCTAAAAAAGGTTTGGTTGGTTGGGTTTGGTTTGGAAATGATTTGGTTGGATGTGACCAAGGTGTATAAGAAGTGAAATGAGCATTGCTATTTCATTGACAAGGACCATAATGATTGCATATATAAGGTTTTTGGAAACAAAAAGCCTCGTTCATGCATTACATCGTTGACCATTGGTTGTGTTAGAGAAGTAATCAAATCACTTTGACGTTAAAATATGCTCAAAATCCCTTGAGTAGGTGATGTGATATGTTAGGATAGGGTAACCTTTTTTAGTAGGGATAACATTTCCCCTTTTTATAAGAGACCCTAAGAATGACTATAAGTCAAGTCCATGACCCCCCCTTTTTTTTGGTAGACTAATCAATGCGGGAAGTCTACATGGGGATGTTGTTTTGTTTTATGGTCATTTATGAAGCTGATCAATGTAGGAAGCTTCCAAGAGAGTGCTATTTGTAGCAAGGTTTTTAAGAATAGCCATCCTTCAAGGGAGTGGTCTATATTTTTTCTTTATATGTTTTTGAGGGCTTGAATAGCTATCCTTCAAGGGAGAAGTATATTAGTTACAGCGATGATGATGCAGTTGTCCTTCGAGGGAGTAGTCTGCATTTAGAGTTTTATGACCTTTTGATATTTGTTTGACATCTCCATTTATTTTTGATAGGATTTGTAGTCATGGACAAGACTATAGAATCTTAAGGGCTCCCTTTTATTAGGACAAAGCATTCATGCTTGACAAAAGGGTTAACTAATGTTTTTAGGGTTGAGGGTTGAAAGGAATAGGTATGAGGATGATGGGGAGTTGCTCAAGGGATGAGCTCAAGTCAAATATCAAGTGAATGAGTACTTTATTAACAGTAGAATGGTCACAGATGCAAGGCATTAAGGGGCTCAGGTTTTGGCCGGCCTTTAAGAGAAGATAAATGATAAGTCCCTGATCCATACTTGTGTGTTATGATGTAAGGTCCAAGTCAATTAAGAGCAAACTTGCCCCATTTGCTTCATTCCAAATTGGTCACATGTTAAAGATGATTAATAAGTTGGTTGATGCTTGGTTGATGTTTGATTGAGGTCATGATTAAAAGGTTGGTTAATGTTTGGTCGAGGCCATGATAGCCAGAATAAAGTTGAATTCCCCCAGTTGCTTTTGTGACAGGGAGAATGTTTGAGAAATAGCTCGGTAAGATGGAGAGAAGACATTGAAGCTTCTCTTTGATAAGGGGTGCAATGGGAGGATGCATCCTACAAAGCTTTTGCTTGATAGGCTTAGTTTAAGAGGGTGAGATCTTGATCTTCCAGGTTGGAGTTTGGAATCTCAGAATTAGGGACGGTGATGGAGGCAATGGTTACTAATGGTTTGATTAAAGAAGCTAGTGGTTGGGGGTCTTTGAGTTGGACCTCCATTGTCTATAAGGCTTTGGTTAAATATTGGTGATGTTGTGGAGAGCTTTGAATGAGGTCATACAAAGATGTCTTCACAGGGGTTTGGTGAAGTTGTTTCACCATGGGGTCATGAAGTGGCTTCAAAGATGTTGGATGGGATGTGCCCAAGATTGAAATCTTAGGTTTTGGTGGTTGAGGAGGCTTGATGAATGGATATGTTTGAGGGAGATAAACCTTCTCTTTCCCTTTATCCTTCATGGGTTATGACTTAGTGGCCACATTGATGGTGTTGATTTTGAACAAAGGGGTTGAAGGTGATAGGGGAACCATAGTTTGATGATGGGATCTCGATTTAGGTGAAGATGTTTGAGAGGCATGGGATGGTGTTGATGGTTTGTTGAAAGGGTGGTCAAGAGGATCCTTACTGAAAGGGGTGTCCTTTTTGAAGTGTTAATGAATGACTGCTTTAAGAGCACAACAACGCTCAGTGTCATGTCCAGGTGTGTGATGATATGCACAAAATTTAGTGTTATCGAACCAAGATGGTTTTGATTCGAGAGTTGATGAGTGTGATGGTGAAAAGGGTTGGGAGACATGAGATGGTGTTGGAGATTTATCAAAGGGGTCCTTAATGAGAAGAGTGCCCTTTTTCAAGTGTTGACAAATAATAGCTTTAAGAGCGCAACAATGCTCAGTGTCATGCCCAGGTGTGTGATGATATGCACAAATTTTAGTGTCGTCAAACCAAGATGGTTTTGGTATAAGAGGTTGGTATGGCTTAATAGGCAGAAGAGTGATGTTAGAGGATTGTAACAATTGGAATAACAGCAAAGCATAAGATCTTGCTAATGGGTCTACATGTTTTGTCATAGTAGGGGTTGACAACCCTTGTTTAGGAGTTGTAGAAGGGGTCTTTCATACCATCTCTTTGTTTGGCAGTGTAGCCATATGTGTAGATGGCACTTTTGTGGTGAGAGGTGTTGGATGTTTTGGAGGAAGTATGTTTTTGATGGGTTGAAAGAGTAATGGAGGCAATTTGCCTCTGTGAGGTGTTGGAGTAGGGAGCACTCCTATCAAGGTGGATGGGTGTGGGCCCAAAATAGAGGGCAATGATGAAGGTGGGGGAGGAGTTCTCTGATGTGGTTTAGTAGCCTTCTTTAGTTCAGTGCGAGGACTACTATTGTGAGGGGTGAGGTTCAAATAAACCTTCACCAAATCTTATTTAGCTAAAGTGGGTGAGGTGGCTATTTCCTCTCTCAGTGGAGAAGGGGCTGGAGAACGTGGCTCTTTAGTTGGACAGAGCATAGGGATGATCATTTCTTCCTCGTGTAGTCGAGGAGCGGGAAAAGTATGATCCCCCATTGATGATAAGAAGGATGAGGGTGAGGCAGCCAGCGTTGGTGTTATCAAGGCATTCTCCAATATGGGGAGGTTAAGGTAGACTCTCCTAAGTGTGAAAGGGGACTGGATGGAGGATTGTCCTCCATTGGTGGAGGACAAATAGGAGAAGAAGGTTCTTCTACCCATGGTGGACAAATAGGAGAAGAGGGCTCTTCTACCTGTAGTGGACAAATAGGAGAAGATGACTCTTCTACCTATGATGGACAAATAGGAAAAGATGACTCTTCTACCTGTAGTGGACAAATAGATTGAATAACCTCTTCAGACTGTCGGAGAGGTTGGTTAGGAATGACAGAAAAGACCATGTTGACTGTGTGTATATTATGCTCTTGGGAGTCATCGGCCATGGTATGAATGTTATTTTGATTGGGGGGATGGTTAGGGAATGGTTGTCTAAAGACATCCAAGTTTTGGTTAGCTGGCACATTTGAGTTATCCAAAACAAGATCCCCCTTGTCTAACATGTCCTGGATAATGTTTTTAGAGGTTTTACAATTGTTTATGTCATGGCCTTTGACACAGTGATAATTGCAAAAGTCATTTTCCTTGTACTATGCAGGGATAGGTTTTAGGGGGTCAAATTGGGGTGGTCAAATTTGAGGGAGATTGAGGACCCCTTACGTGATGAGTTTATCCAAAATGAAAGCATATGATTCTCTTATAGGAGTATACTGATGCTGTATATACCATTGTTAGAATTGTCTTGTGATGCTTTGTGATGTGGAGGGTTGGAATTGGTTGGTTGTTGTTGATGATGGTGATCTAAAGACCACATCATTTGCCACTCCCTTGGGTTTGGAGTGGGAAGAAGTAGATTTGGATGAAGAAGGGTCATTGGATTTTGCATTGTTATTTCACAATTTGACCTTGTCCTCTTCGACCGCGTAGAGTTCAAGCTTTTGGGCCATGGTGAAAGCTTCATCAAATGTGCGGAATGTTTGGATCCATAAAGTAGATGAGATGTGTTTGGCACATGCTCTTGAGAAGAGCTCGATGAGCTCAGGTTGAGGTAAAGAAAAGGAGAGTTGGCTGATTAAGCCTCTCCAATGGGTAATGAAATTAGCTATTGATTCATCATCAAATTGTCTGATAGAATATAGGTCTGTGATGGAGACCTTTTTAGTTATGTTAATTGAAAAGTGGTCAAGAAATAGTTGGGTGAGTTGAGTGAAAGAAAAGATAGAATGACTGGTAAGGGAACTATACCAATCGAGGGCAGCCCCAAAAAGTGACATGGGAAATGTGCATAGTAATAACGCATCATCATGTGCTATAAGGTAACAAGCATGTCTAAATGCTCGTAGATGTTGTTGTGGGTCCTCTTTAGTCTGAAAATGAGTAAACTTGGGGAGTTCCCACTGACTTGGATATGGTCGGATTGGGACTAAAGGATGAATGGGTTCATTGCAAATCTGTTTGTATGAGAGAACATTTCTTAAACCTGAGATGGATGTCTCAAGATTAGACATCTTATCCATCAACATATTGATTAGATTAGTTAATGGATTTGTAGGTGGGACACCCCCTAGGTTGTAGGGCACTTAGAAGGTGTGAGGAGGGGCATATGACATAGTTAGTTGCACTTGTATAGGCACAACATATTGGTAACTAGTCATAGGGACTGATGTTGAAGTCGAGGGTGGTTGTGTCATAAAGCTAAAAGGCACAACCTAGCTTAATGTTGCCATAGGTGGTTGGATGGTGGCACTGGTAAAAGGATAGGTAGTCACTCCTATGTTTATAGGTGCAAGAGTGTGTGGAGTTGAGACAATCAAGTTCTGATAAGGTGTAGAACTTGGTTGAATTGAAGAGTCTCATGTTTGGCCCTTAGTGAGATAGTGTTGGAGAGCCTTGACGTTATGGTCAAGGAATCTCTCAAAATTTTGATCCCCTTTAGGAATAATTGGAGATTGATTAGGGGTTGACTAGATAGGAGAATATTCAGTGTCTGAAGTACACTCCATTAAAGGACTTGTTATGGAGGGTGAAGGTGGAAGTGGTTGTTGCCTTGCGTGGTCAACAAGAGTTTTGGTTTGACTACGTGTCAAAACCATCCAAGGCAAAAAGGGTCAGGTTCCAAAAACTATGTTTTTTTAGTTTTAGAAACTCAGAATGTGTGTCTAACAGCAAGAAAGTTAAGTTTTAAGCCTGCTATTTTGGAAGAAGTTTTGGATAGTGACCAATGTCAGTAGAAAAACTGATGATGGTGAAGAAAATTGCTGATGTCGATCAGATAACCGATGTAGGTGAAAGTAGTTGCCGACATCGGTGGAAAAATTGATGTCGGTTACTGTGTTCTTGGGAAGAAAGAAAAAAGGTTCTGAGTTGTTTGAAGCTCATAATAATGCATTCTCACTAGCTCAAAAAACTAGATAAAAATAGAAAAGTAGATGAAGACAAGCAGACCCTAAACGTTAAATCCCTAAGAATAAGTTTTAGAGTCTTATTGGCTTATGCCTTAGAAGAGTGTGTTTGGGAAGTTAGCTTGTAGAGCGAGTCTTAGAAGAGATAGTCTAAGGCTAGTTTCAGGTTAGTTTTGGTGCTCAAGATTTGTATTAGGTTTTGTACATGGCCTGGTGCTAAGGAGCAAGCTCCCCTCACTTCACGAGCCTAGAGATAAGCTAGGTTGCTTAGCTAGTATATACTTCCCCTAGAGTTTATACTCTGCCAGAGAACAAAGTGGGTTCTCCCCTTGGTAGTGAAGTCCAAGTGGGATTACCAGGAAGGGTAAGGTATCCGCTAGGTGATGAAATCCTAGTTAGGCCTTGTCTCAGGTATGTTTAGATGTTTGATTTTGTGAATGTGGTCTGGTCGTGTAACATAATTGCACTATGATTTATTCATAATGCTTTTTAAGTTACTAGGTGAGCTAAAAATGCATGCAAGCAGAAATGAAATGCAAAAGATTTTTAAGCCCAAATTGAAATGTGTGTTTGGATGCAGTCAAGTGGAGAAAAGGTTTAAGAGTATGAATTTCACTACTCTAGATGTAGGTAAAGAAAAAGAAAGATCCTTTTTAATTCTTGCTTATGGTTTCATTTTGAAAGAGATAGAGGAAAAGGATGCAAGAAGAAATCTAATGCACCTATATTAAGAGTTTGCTTTTAGAAGAAAAATGATGAACTAAAGGAAAAGTCCAAGGGTCCCACTGGGCATGCTGGAATGTTTCTAACTATTTTTTGCTTTTCTACATTCAGATGAAGTAAGAAACTAAGATAAGTGGTCAAGGGTTTGTACGTACCCGAATGAAGTTTACGGATGTTATCCAGACATTATAGGGACTCCTCTTTGGCTGTGGAGGATGACACTTGTAGAGAGAGACTTAAACAAAGAGATTGTTAGATGGATATAAGGTGGAATGCCAAACAAAGCTCAGTCCCAGAAGTGCAAAGACTTCTTTGAGGGATGACAGTCCACTAGTTGATAAAAGAGTGTTGCTAGAAAGAGAAATAATTAAAGGCTAAACAAAAGAAATAGAGACAATGTGTACCTATATTCTACTGTCAGTCTGTCACAGTCACTGACACCGATTAGTCTGCCATCATCGATTTGTTAAGGTTGACAACGTCGGTTAGCCTGTCAACATCGGTAGGGGAAATGGTCGATGTTAGTTAGGGCAATGGCCTTGGATGGGTTCTAGATGAGTTTTAGCTCTATTTGTGATCAACAGAATGGTCTGGGATGTTTATGGGAGTCTAATGGTTTATGCAGGGGTTTATAGGGCAAAGAGTATGGCCTAAAAAGGGGATCAGATAGAGGATAGGGGTGAAAGGGAGATAAAGATGAGGAAAGGCTTTTCAACTTTTCTGGGAAGGCCATGTTGGGTTGTGTCAATAGTGCTTAGAAATGGACAATTAACTGATTACTAATGTATCCTAAGAGTACTGAAATAAAAACTAGTAGAAATACTTAGCTCTTAGTTGCTAAAGAATCAGGGGTGTGAATGTTAGTGCCTATTACAGTTAATGTTGAGATCCCTCTACCATGCTCCAATTTGATATGAAGTCACTTGGGTAGAGTCTCTATAGCCAGGAAAGTGTTGATGGAATGTTGGTACCTATAAAGAGTCAAGGAGCAAGAGAAAATTGATCTAGGCAAGAGAATTAATGTTTAGGTTTGTGATTCATTTTCCATTTGGCTTGCAAGTTGGTTTTAAGCAACTGACATTGGTGATTCCACTAGTGTCGGCTGACAGTTTACCAACGTCGATGGCTAGAGGACAGGTAAAAAGGCTATTTTTAGCCTTTTGTCCATTCATCCATTTGTCAAGTTTAGTGGTCATGGTAAAATGGTCAAAGGTAGGTTTAATAGGTGTGGGGATTAGTGAGAGAGTTGGAATGATTAGTCATAGGGTAATGAATGAGGGTATCCAAGGGTGAGGAATCCAAGGGTGATGTGTCAAGGGTGAAGTGTCATGGGTGAAGTGTCAAGGGTGGTGTTATTAATTTAAAATAAGTTATTATTTTAAATTAATAAGTGTGTGGGTTAGGAATGTGTTAGAAGTGGACCAAGGGGACCAAGGGAGAGTCAACCAAGGAGTAGACACAATTTTGGTGTCTACACTTCTGTACTATTAAACTTGGTAAATTTTAGAAGTTCCCATTGGGTTGAGTAAGTTCTGATGGGGACTAAAGGGTGACAAGGCTCATTACAAATTTTAACATAAGATAGGAGATTATGGGCTTTAGATATGGATGACTCAAGGGTATTCATCTTATCCATGATCAACTTCATGAAATTTACTTGAGGTTGTTAGGATGTGGAGTTATATGGTATGTTTTGTTGAAGTTGGGTAATGTGTGAATAACTAGTGTATAGTTGAGATGACTCTACATATTGATATGTAGTCATTAGAGGTTAGGTGGAAGATATATATTGGTTTGAAGATATTAATGGTTGGTTAGAATCAGTTGGTTGGGTAGAAGGTATATGCCACTATGGGTTATGAAGATAACTAAAAGTTGCATGTTGGGTCAGAGTGGTGGTTGGGTTAGTGGCTGATGGAAGGGTGGTGACTCTTGTGTTGATTGTTGGTAACATGGAGGGTATAGGCACCTCAAGACTTGGAAGTGGGGTAGTGTTTTATGGATTGGAGGTAACTAGAGGAATATGGATAGAGTTAGAGTTAGACACTCCTATTTTGAGGGAGTGATTAGTAAGAGGTATAAGGGTAGTTGTAGTTTGGGTTGACAGGCTAGTTTTGAGGGAGTTGTTGTTTGATGATAATGTTTGGGAAAATATAGGTTGAGTATTTCCCATGGTATTGGAGGTATTACCCATGATATGGAATGGCATACCATAATTTGGGTCTATAGGTGGGGTCTAAATTAGGATTTGGTAAGACATGGTTCTTAGGTAGTGTTGTAAGGCTGCATGGTTGTTTTTTAAGAAAGTGGTTAAATATGCATCTCCTAATATTAATTGAGTAGGAATTACCAGAGAGTGAGGTGAGTCTATAGGTTTGGAATTGTGTTCCATGGGTGATGAGGTGAAATTTGGTGATGGTTGATTTTTTGGTGGGTTATGTTGCTTGAGTTTGTTTTTTATTGGTGAGTAAGAACCATATGAGAAGGTAAGAAAAGGATGATACGTTCTCACACATCAAACAAAGAGAAATAAAAAAATACTCAATACAAACAATGCATTCATTAAGATTGAATTAAATCATAGGATTCATTTTTATCTCTTTTTTGTCTTATGCCTTAGAAAAGTGAGAAAAGGAAATTAGCTTGAATAGGTCTTAAATAAGGTAGTCTATGTTTGGTTTCGAGTTATGTTTAGGTGCTCAAGAAGAAGTTTGTATTGGATGGAGTATGTGATTGGTTCTTGGGTCTTTCTCCCCTCACTTCAAAATCCCATAACTAGTGTAGGTGCTTAGCTAATATATACCAACTACCAGAGTTTATACTCAACCAGAGAGCTGAGGTAGTTATCCCCTCAATGATTAAATCCAAGTACAATAATTGAGAAAGGGTAAGGTGATATATTAGGTGATGAAATCCTAGTCAGGAATTTCCTCAAATTAGTTTTATGTTTTTATTTTTATTTTGTGTAATTGGTTTTTTTGTGTAACATTTGTGAACTAAGGTTAATTTTCTTTGCTTAATTAATCTAGGTGAATTAGAAACAAGCAACCAAGCAATAGATGTAAGGTTTATTTTAAAGCCAAAATAAAATTTTAGATTTATTTAAATGCATAAAAAATATCTAAATTAAATATAAATTCAAGTCTTAATCCTAGGATGATTTATCTTTTAAAACTTGAAGGAAAATAGACATTAACTTTTCTAAGACAAAAGTGCAACTAAAAATTGTGTTTTCTATTTTTTTTTAAGAAAGAAGGAAAGATTAATTTTCATAGAATAAAACTAAATTAATTTCACTAATGCAATTATAAATGTCTTAAAATATATATGAACCCAAGAAAACTCAAGGGTCCCACCAAGCATACCAAAATGTTTCTATCTAATTTTTGCTATTTCCTAAGTGTGAAAAGAAGAAACTAGTGGAGAAGGGTGTGTAGAAGAATACCTATTAAATTTACACATGTTGAATCTAGAATTTGTGTGAAATCCTCTTTAAATATGGAATAATTAACTGAAATTAAAAATCACTACCATAAACCTTATTGGTTAGATAAGTAATTGGATGGATTGCCTAGCGTGAGCTAGATCCTAGAAGTGAAAGCTTTCTAGGAGGCTATCAGTCAACCTTATTTAAAAACTTAAGTTGGTAAATTAAAATAGAAATATTTTTCATAAAATGATATAAAAATTAAAATAATAATACAAAATAATAAAAAATTAATTAAAAAAACTAAATTCTTTGCTTAGATGGCTAAAATAAAGCAACTAGTTTAAATAATGCTAATATTGAAAATTGATTAAAACAAAGTTGTGGTTTTTAGTTTGTATTGATTTGATAAAGGCAAAAATAATTATTTGGTTTGAATTAGGAATGGTTATGATGGTTAATGGAATTGTTTTCAAGAAAACAAGAGGGATAAATGGTCAAAAGGAGGGCCAAGAAGGTAAAGGGGTGAATGGTCAAAATGAGGGCAAAAAGGCAAAGGGGTAAAGGTTAATCAAGAGGGGAAAAGGATATGGGTAAGAGGATAAAATTAAAATATGATACAAAAGAAAAAAAGTGAAATAATAAATCCAAATGGAAAGGATTAAATAAATTAAGATAGATAAAAAAACAAGATTACCTCAATGCTTGAAGGTGTTTATTGATGAAGATTGGCTTGTTGAAGATATTTGATGATTTTGGTAGAGTTTCATTGGTTCATGATTTTTTAATACAAGATTTGGATGACTTAAAAAATTAAAATATCATCCAAAGACTTAAAAAATGATTTTAATAACCAAATACTAACTTTTCACTTAACCTTGGGTGAAGGAGAGGGGAGGTATTTATAGCATTTCTTGTGAAGAATCATGCCAAAAGAGGAATAGTAAAATTATGGTGGAAATTTCCATTTGGTGCATGAATGAGTCAAAGATGAGGTTGATGGGGATTACCATTTGGGCTAGTGACTCTCCTACCTTGCACATCAATCAAATTTTGAATGGGAATCATGCACATGGGTTTAAATGAGACCAATGACTTTTCACCACCCTTACTTGTCTTCATTCAAGCACTTAAAGAGATGGAACAAAAAATGTGGCACTATTTTCCATGTGGTGCATTAATTAGTTAAAATGAGGTTGGTGGGGATTCCCATTTAGATTGGTGAGTCTTCCATTTGGGTTAAAAATTCAAAAGTGGGTGCCCTTTATCTTTCCCAAAGCTCTAAAGAGGTAGGTATCTCATTTTGAAGGCTAATTTCATGTGTGAAGGAAAAATACATGTTTAATGATGGCCCCTTAGGGGGAAATTTGACATATTTAAAGGGGGGGCCTTGTGATGCTTAATTGAAGTCAATAAGAATCTTGGGAAAGGGTCCTAGGTGGGTTATGATGTCCCACATCAAGCCATCTCACTTTTAAGCCATGTTGCTTATCCTATCACTTGCCATATGACTTTTCATATCACTTGTCATGTCACATGACATATCATATTCCATGTCACTTTCCATGTCACTTGACATATCACTTTCCATGTCACATGCCATGTCATTTACCATGTCACATACCATGTCATCATGAATAGTGATAGCGGGTCCCATAGTGCATAGTGATAGTGAATAGTACTTTTAAAGAGTAATTTTGAATAGTATTATGTGACTAAGAGAATAGTGATTTGGTTAGGTTAAGAGGGTTTTGTTAAGTATTAAGAAGGTTTATGGGGTCTTTAGGGGGTCCTAAGGCATTTAGTCATTGAAAATTGTAAGTGTGTAGTTTTCTAGTGTCTACAACAAGAAAGAAAACAATCATGAAAAGAGAATAAGGGAATCATAAGAAAGAAAGACAAGAAAAACAACAAGGCATGAGAAAGAAGACGTCTATAAGAAAACATATATGACATTATAAGAAATATAAAGTGTGAAATCAAATCTCAACATGTAAGATAAATAAGAATTTGACATAATGTCAAATGATATAACAAAAATAGAAAAAAGAGAACATTGGAGCATTGTCCAATCAAAGTGAAAATGTAATAATACCATGAATGTGATCATAATTACTTATATATTTTCCATACACATTATAAAAATCATCTTATAACTTTATATGAAGTTGAATGAAAATTTTGGCTAATGTCTCATATTTTTAGTGTAAATTGGGAAAATACTTCATGTTTAATATCCTCAACAAAAGAGATAGGAATGCTTGATGGATCATGTTGAGGAGGGATAAAAATCAAGGGATGTTAAGAATAATTCATGGGAATGGAATTTATAGGTGATGAAGGGATCTTGGATGGGATAATATCCACAAGTGAAGGACTCATAGGTGGAGAAGGATACATAGGTGAGGGAAGGTCTATAGGTGAATGATCCATAGCTAGAGGAATAGGAGGTAAATAAAGGACCACAAGTGGACATGGAACCATTAGATAAGAAGGGGGAGCCTTCTTGTAGGAATGAACTATGGGATGAATGGTATAAGGTGTGGGAATAGTTAAAAAGTGATCTTTAAGATGTTTCTCAATGATGTAGAAATAATTGATGTGATGGGTGCCACATTGGTGCCAAAGATAATACATCCCTCCATACTTAGGAATATAATTAGGATGTACCTTTGGATGAGGTATGGACTTATCTAGGAAATAAGGGTTATAAGGATGCAAAGTATTAATATATTTTCATAGCTTATAATAATGCATGGATGAATGGTCATATGTGCCATGGTAGAAACATATACACTTGTGACTAGTCTTGGTAGAGGTACTAACAAGAAGAGGATTAAAAGAAGTTTAAGGAGTTTGGGAAGGATAATCAGCCCATTTTGTTGGAAAAGGATCCAATTATGGTAAATGAAGAAAACCATCACTAAGAGAAGGTGTTGATGGTGAAGGGACTGAACTAGGCTTGATAGAAGGTGTACTTAGATCAGAATTAGGAATTGACTCAGTTAAAGAGGGTGTAGGAATGGGCTATAAAGTGGGATATAATGAGGGAGGGGTAAGGTATATATAAATTTTAAGGAGAGTTATATGCATCTCAGGGATAAACAAGCTATAAGGGTCATGATACCTAATGAAGTGATAGGGCCTAGTCATATCATGATCTATAAGTATACTCCTACGAGATTATTTAGAAATTGGAGGCATTCATACCAAATATTCCCTATGATAAAAATAAAAATAATAAAATTAGGAACTATATATGATGGAATATGGGAAGATATACTAAAAGACTCAAATAAAGAAGAAGAATAATAAATAATCTCAACATCACATGCCTAAACAAGACCTTCAAAGAATGGATCATCTAAGGTTTAACCATCATCATAATCAAGTATATGAATATTAATTATGTAGGTAGGGATGACATTATCATCTAATGAGGTGTGATGAATGTCATGTCAAGTCTTAGTTAAGACAATGTGGATGTCATCACAAGGTGGTTTGCAAGAATGAAGTAAAAAAGAAGGAGAAGGCTAACAAATGAGATGAGGTGAGAGATTAGAAGAATTAATATTGAGATTGATCTCATAAAGATCATCATCATCATTATAATGTAAGAGGTTAGGTGGAATATTTATAATGAGTTCAAGATGACCATTGTAATCTCGAGTAAAATTGATGGTAAAGTTAAATCATTGAGACTCATGAAATGGAACTTTGGGTAATGGTTCAATGGTAGGAATCTTGAAGACACCTCAGTTTTGAAATTATTTGAAATTCCAATGGTTGGTGTCACCTTGAGTCTTATATATGGCTCAATTATTAGGGAATTTAACACATTTGTAGGCAAAAGATGAAACTACACTCATATGATGAGTCCATGGCCTACCAAACAAGATGTTGTAAAATAGAGGAAAGTTAAATATCATCACCTTCACATGAATGATGATAGGTAGGATGGTAATGTGAATCTACACAAAACATAAAGGAGGCATTTACCCTAAATCATATCTTTGACATGTGTTGCATGTGGATTTGAGATTGTATTTAGAATATCCAAGGGTTTTGATAAAATTGAGAGAATCCACAGAAGTGTCAAAACCATCATCAATCAAGGTATGCTTGACTTGGACATCACCAATTTGGACACTAATGCATAGAGGAGGATCATCCTCATCAATTAGAATGTCATTGATAATTATGGAAGTGATGGAAATTTTAGGGAAATAGAAGTGTCTGTTGTTTCATCAACGTGGATGCACATCTCTTTGAATTATTGCAATATGATATCTTCAAATCTAGATAAGGTTGCTTCACATCCTTCTAGGGGAGGATGGGGAATTTTATTTTTAAACAAGAGATGCATAATATGGTTTTGATAATGCAAAGAGGTCTAAATAATTTCAATAAATGGGATTTTTGATGGGACATTAGTGAGTTATTTGATATGATACCACTCATCATAACCCATAAGAAGATTTTTATAAATAGTTGCACAATGTTGAAGGAGTTCCTCGAAAGGAGCCAAAGTATACAAGAATTTATGTTGATCAGAGGGAGAAGATTTAAAATAAGGTTGTGAATTATGTTGAAAATATTAAGTAGTTGATGTAGGTTAGTTTTTAGGAGTATGAGAAGAGGTGTTAATAGATGTGTGAGTGTCATTGGTAGTAGGTAAAGAACATGGAGGGATGGTATAAATAGTATGAGAGGTGTTATATATGGGAGGAGTTGGAATTGGTTCACCAAAATTTATAAGGTCATCTTGCCCCAACTCATTTAAGTGAGTTGGAGAAGAATCTTGGATAACACAAAATGTGTGAGATAGTGAAGGTGTGTAGATATATCAATGAGAGCAACCACCCTTCCTATGTTATTAATATTAACCACATTCTCTTTTGGATTTGGCTCAATAATACTATCAATATTGTTAGTGGAAGGGGTGGGCTTGTCTTGGTAATTTGGAAGAGGGTCTTTATAAATTTCCAAATGAGCATTAGCTTCATTCAAAGCTTGATATTTAGTATTTGTTTCATGGGATTTGAAACCAATGTCATATTCTTGTTGGAATTTATGAATGATATAATCATGGTTAAAATTGGGACCAAGAATAAAATCCATAGACAAATTAGGAAGCTACCTATAGGTCTCATGAGAATGACCCCAAATAGCATGAAACCAACAAAATTTATTGGGATCATACCAAGGTTTCATGGGATAAGTGGGATCAAGTTATTTTGAGAGAGACTTGGGTAGACATTTTAATAATTTAGTTGAGGATAAAGGTTTGTGAATATTGATGTTATTAGATGAAGATAAATGAGGATTGGTGAATTGTTGAGGATGGGGAGATATTTCTAAAGATTGGTTAGGAACAATAGCTTAAATAGTGTGAATGGTGTCATAAGAGTCTATGAAACCATCATTTATAACATGATGATTCTTATTTTCAAGTACGATATGAGTACTCATGGAAGTTTGGGATGGCTAAAATTGATGCATAAGTAAATATTGAAGTTTAGTTTGGTCAATAGACTCTTCCAAAGTATATAGAGAAAGAGTCTAGACTCAATATTTCAACTTAGGAAAGAGAGAATTGGGAAAGTGATGAAAAAGGTTATCATTAGCCATGTTTTGTTCACATTTTTTAAATAATGTTTTCCACCTTTAATGAAATTTTGGGTTGTTTCATTTTAAAGTTGACTGCAATTGATAAAATGGTCCAAGGTATTCTCAAGAAGATCATTAGTTTTGAACTCTTAGATTATAACATGTACTAAATATTCTAAACTAGTAATATAATGATTTTTAAGTTGGTTTTAACAATTTAAATAATCACCCATGAGGATTTTGGCTAATAGTTTGGTATCATCAAAGGTGTTTAATTTGACCCAATCTTTATATATATTTCTAAATGTTTTTAATTAAAGAGTGGGGTCAGTTGACCCATTGTAATAAATGGTAGGGGTGATACCTCCCATATCAATATTAGCAATTTGATATGTAAGAGACTCATTTTAAAGATGATTTATTTTCTTGTTGACAAGAGGAGGTTGAGGGATAAGATTACCATGGTCATCCCAAAGAGGAGGTGGAGGAACTTTTTTATTATGCATGCCTCATGGCATCTATTGAGGGTGGGTTTGAAGATGGATAAGGTGGTTTTACATTCACATCATTTGATTTGTATTATGAGCTTGAAAAGTATTCATTTGATTAAAATTTAATAATAAGAATTGGTGGGTTTGAATTGCATTATTGGTATTGTTTTAAGCATTATATTTAGAAGTAGTGTCTTGGGTACCACTATTGGTGTTGGTAGGAGCTTGAGAAGAGTTATTATAATTTGAGGCACTAGTGGCAAAATTTGCTTATGTAGAAAAATATAGAGTAGTGAATGGATGAGAAGATGGAGCAATATAAGCATGATTAACATGGGTAACAAATTACATATTAGTGGAATATTTTAGGAGAGTAAGTCTTGGAAGAGTTACTAAATGTATAACCTACCATGTTAGTGGAGATACTAGGCATGAAGGTAGAAGAAGTCAAAGAATAAGAAGAAGTCATGGTATGAGAAGGGGTAAAAATAGAGGGAAGAGGATGAGAATCAAATAAACTAGTATCCCTAAATCCATGAGAGAACATGGGAGAAGGTGAATGAGGATCTTCAACTTTACCACTAATCATGAGATGGTAAATGGTAGAAGGATCCTTTCCTCAATATTAAGGAAATTCATAGATAAAGAAGAGCATTTAGGGGTATACTCTAATTTAGGATGATATTCAAGTGAGAAGAGAGGATTATGAAGTGAAGAGGAAGTAGGAAGGGTCCCATAATTAATTATGTGAGTGGATATATGAATGTTACTCTCATCCAAGAGAGGACCCTGAATCTACTTATGGGAGACCCTATGAGGGTTGGTAAGACTCATCATATCTATTGAATTCAACTCAATGTTATATTTAAATAGGAAGTTCATGATGAATGAGAAGGTATAGATAAGGAAAAAGTGATGTGAAAGTAAGGAAATATTAAGAGGAATGTAAGAGTATAGAGTTGATTGGATCAACCTAGTATAAAAAATAAGGGCTAAATATTAGAAAATAGGGATATATAGTCAACTGGGTCAACCTAGTCCTATAATCTATGTATAAAAAAGGCAAGAAAAAGATACATAATTGATAGGGTTGACCTAGTACTATATCCTATGAATTAGAAAAGAGTATTATGTTGATAGGGTTGACCTAGTACTATAAGCAGGGAAAATAAACAATTTATAAGAGACTGTGTCAAGAAAAACCTCTGTGTACTAAAACAAGAAATGTTTTGTAAGTAATTTTGAAAGAAATAAGTGAAAATAGACACATAATAAACTTGGTTAATAATAATGATCCAACTAAGGTACACAACATAAAACCTTGAACCAATGCTAGCCAATGCAAGTTTTTTCAATACAACATATAATTGAGAAAAGAGTAAGTAGTCAACCTAGAAAGTAAATGCTAACTAAGTGGTCATAATAATTTATTTTATTATTATTAGGATTTTATTTTAACTATGATAGGAATTTGGCTATAATCAAGGAATTAGAAATCAATCTATGGATGGTTTCAAGATGTTTAGGCTGAAAGGGATCTATGTTGGAAATGGTACTAGTTTGGTATTGGGGCCTACCCAATAACTTCACATATTATAGTGATAATAGTGTCAGGTGATTTTTAAATATATACTATTAAACACATGTTTATACTTCTCTATAAAACCAAACCAACTTCCCTCTTGGTGATGAAATCCAAGTAGGTAGGTCTTGGGTAGATAATTATTTAAATGTGTTTTAAGATTATGTGATTTAGTAGAGTGTGAAAGAAAATATAAAATAGTGAAACTAAAAAATATATTGAAAAAATTCTTAATTAGATAATGTGATCTATTCTAAGCATGAAAGCAACTTAAAATGAAAGTTTGAGCTAATTACTTGCATCTAAGAGTTAATTCCAACTTTTAAGCATAGTAAGGTGTCAGTTAAGATGAAATTGTACGCATAGATTATAGAATAGATTCAATAATATCACTACTATACTACTAATGTAAGGGTCTATCAAGGAGCTACATCAATAGTGTTGACCTAGTCTTATAGACAAAAGATTGAATACATAACTAGGTCAATAGAGTGGACTTATTTTGTTGTATAGGGGCAATTTTAAAGACTACAAACTATGAAAAATAGAACTATAATGAATAGTAGAAATTATAGAGAAGGAGAGAAAATAACCGTGGTGGGTTGGAAGATGTAGAGGAAAATGAGATTGCTATTGAAACTCCTTGATTTATACTTGCAAATTCTGCCAATTGGGTTGACTAGGTCGACCTAGTTCTATAGTTCCCTATTTGATAAAACTTGTAAATAATATTATGCTAGTAGTGTTGACCTAATATGGTTTTTATAAGTTTAGAAGTGTAATGTGTTGATAGATTTGACCTAGTATCATATCTAGAAGTGAAAACCTATACTATGTTGATAGAGTTAACCTAGTATCTTGTACCTAATGAAAACATACACAAACATAACATAGTTGGATTGATGTGATTATCTGTTTAACCTATAGACATAAGTTATAACCTATATTGACAATGTCAACCCAATATTGAAAATATATAAAAATAATAAATAAAATGATGAAAAACATGAGATAAAACCTATAAGGGTTAGATTCATGTTAGGTTCACCATAATGTATGCAATAAAAATGAATCATGTCTATAAATCAATCCTAACTCAAATAAGATAGAACATACTTACACTTTTGATTGGGGATACATTAGATAATCAAGAACATGAAAAATATGGGGATCTCCTAGACCTAATTAGGGGATCTATTATCATAATACACAATGTTAGGGAGGGTTACAAAGCCTCCAGTCAAGCAAAATCATGCAATAACCCTAGTTAGGTTCTATGTTTTCATATCTCACTAAACTAATAACAAGTAAAGTCTAATCTAGTGCATACTAAAGCTTGTGGCACAAAGTGCAGGTTGTAAACAAAAAAATTACACATGCATAACATACATATAATCACATAAATGTATACAAAATCCTAATTCATGGGACATAAGTGAAAATGTATATATATCTACTCTTACAAAGGAGGAATAAATATAAGAATACTTACCTTTGAAGAAGAACGCCCTAAACTTCAATCTTTCCCTTGGGTAAGGTGATTCACAAGATGTTGTTGTGGTATGTAAAAATGACAAGGATAAATAATCTATAAGATACACAACCTATCAATGCATCCAATATACTTCTTCACAAGACAAGATTCGTATCTTCAAAGAAAGTATTAAAACCTAACCTTCATCCTCAATTAGAATGGTTGATAAGAAGAGGTACAATAGATCTTGCTTCTTCTTCTCTTATTTACATAATGGAAAAATTAGCTTTTATATATAGGTGGATTTAACCTTATGCCCTTTCAAAAAAATTGGACTATAGGGTCGACCCAATTGATCTAGAACACTTATGGACACAAATTCACTATGTCATAGGCTAGGTCAGCGAAGAGCCAACCTGAACCCTAAATGAATTTTATCCAAAATAGTATAGGGTTGACTCAATTGACCTAGTAGAGTGAATAGTCAAAAGGGGCTTAATGTTATGAAAAGGGGGACAAAAGTTAGAAAATTATTGAGGAGTGTGCAATAGAGAAGAATAAGCTTAGGGATATGGTTTTCAGGAGACAAGTGTGTAGATAACAAATGAGAAAAGGGACAAGAATCATGTGAAGAACTAATGTCTTGCCTACCCCTTTCCCAGTGCACCCCTTAAGGCATGTACTTAGAGAGATTAAGAATTGATGGGTTCTTACAAGATAAAGAGTGTTAGTAATTGATAAAAATTTGAAAATATTATGTGTATACACTATATATAAATACTTTCACCTTCATCTAACCTTATATTCTTGAATTATCTTACTTATACATATTACATAAGAACACATTGATTCTTATATATTGATCACATGCATATTATCATCTCTACATATGATATTAAGCTAATTTTTTGAAAAACACATTTAAAGAGGGGGCCATGTTACTTACTCTCACTCTCCATATTACTTGCTCTCACTGTCTCCACATTTTTGTATTATCACATCTAGTACATATTATACCTTAACACATGTATATTTTTTTAATCCCTCCGATTATTATATTTTAAAATCCTTGGTGTTTACCCATGCACATATCTGAAAAAATAAAAAGATAAAATAAAATATTACAAATATTGAAAAACATTACAAATATTTTCAAAAATAAAAAATAAGGATCTTGGCATAACATAAGTTTCTATTTTAATTATTTACATATGTTATGTATCATATATTTTGAGGATAACATATTTTTTTATCTACACACATGCATTTCATGAATTATATGAGTGTGTTCTAGGACATGTTTTATATATACATTCTTAGATGCTAGAAACCCTTCTACGTAGTGTCCTTACCTATGTTGGGGGAATATAATTCCACAAATTATAATATAATATATATGAACTTAAATGATATTTTTAAATACAAATATTACAATTTTATCATTAACCACTCATATTTTTAGTGTGTTACATGAATATAATACTTTGATAGTGATATGCCATTGATACATATGGATGAAATATACTAGTTCTCATTCATTCTATGCTCTTTCAATGTTTTTTAACTTTATTGCATGATAGGATAGACATTGTTTGCTTATTGTTTATGTCCCTTTTCCCTTGTGTTCAAACTTTTTTAACATATATATGACAACTTTTCTTGGTATGTGAAACATTTGAACATGTCCATTTATTGTGGCCCTTATCCCTATGTGAGTGATATTTTCTTATGTAATACATGAACATTTCCATTGTATGCATCTCTCTGCCTTATTATTTGACATTGTATTAAATTATTCTATTTTTATTTTGTGTTTTCTGATATTGATTAAGATTGACATGATACATATCATGAATTTTATGACATAGTCTACTTTAGATATGGTTATTTTACTTAAAATTTTGTTTTTAAATTTATCTATACATGATGTTTGTGTGCCTCAAATTGAATATGTTACATACATGATCTAAATTACAAGTGAAATTTTATGATGGAATAGTCTTCAACATGATATATTATAACTAATTGATTCTACCTTTTTCACATGACACAATAATATCTTTTTTTCAAATGACTGACTTGCATGTTACACCCCTTATCTCAAAATGGAGAAATCGTAGTGGGATTATCTTAGAGATGGAAGCTTCCATGACTATAAAATATCATATTTGGGATAGAATTTGGGTTTATAAAATAAAAATTATAGGTTTTATAATATTCAAAGTAATTAAATGTCATATTCTTTAGTATGATACAACTTTCAAAGATTCAAAGTGATTAAAAAGTTAAACATATGAAAAATATTATCACATTGATAAAAATCATTGGGGCATGTGACATTCATATGCAATAAATATGTCAAAGAGTATAAGTAGATAAATCATATAAACTTGAATACATATGAAAAAGAGTTATAAGATCAAAGTTATAGGTTACAAATACCTTACAATTAAGCATATAAATGAATATAAATCAACTTAATTTTGGCACAAATTCATGGGGCAATGATATTAGTGTTCATGCTTATTAAAAAGATAAGATTTAAAAATTTAAATTTTAAAGTGGTTAAAATTCAAAGTTTTAAATTGTAAAATGGCATGATGCTCTTGTTTATGATCTTATTTTCAAAGTTCAAGTGGAAAATTTCAAAGGCAAAAATATTCTATGAGTAATGATGTGGGAATGAATATAATTAATAAAATTAAAATATATTATAAATTTGGGCATGGATATTATTAATTATATTTTTATCATATAAATATAATATACATCCACCTAAAATAATGTGATTCATGTCTATGTGGGTAATGCATTTTCAAGTCTAGTGACACTCAATGACCTTGCCATCACTTCTAGTGAACCTATAATGGTTTCACAATTTTATTTTAGTATATTAAATTATAATTCATATTTATGAGAGTTTTAATAATACATATTTACAAATTAATGTCTTGATTATATATTTAATTGGGACTTAATCTCTCCCATTTCACCACTACTTCAAAATTTCTATGTGCTTCTACAAGTGGAAATAGTTATCCATAATCAATTAAAGGTTAAAAGGAAATTTAG
>JARHVA010002786.1:1380000-1522500 GCA_037957365.1 Torreya grandis | reverse complement strand
TCTAGTTTATTCTATTATGATTTACATTAATCTAAAAATAGGGTAAATAATATTTTTTCCTTGTGTCCTTAAAAGTTTAATTAGTTTAAAGTGGTATTTTTAATTATGGTTTCACATGTTTTTTATGGGGTTTCCCTATAAAAAATTAATATTAAAATAATTTTAGGGATGGGTCTAAATGGATTTAAAAATTATAAATAAATTAATGAATAAGGGGTAAGGATAACATAGATAAAAAAACAAAATAACTAGCTTTCTAAAAAGCATTCGAATCTAGTTAAGCATTAATAAATATTCTCAAAGATTATAAAATGTTTTGAAAGGATTTATTTTTAAATATATATTGAAAAAATGGATGATATAATCATAAATACACTTTGTCCCTCTACCACTTACAAACTATAAATATCATCAAAAACATCCAAGAGAAAATAACTATTCATTAGAAATCAATGTAACATATTTATGTAATAAAATTAATTGAATAAAGTGTCAATCAATTTTTACAATTTTATTCATCATATAAATTCACCATAATAAAATATAAATATATCCAATTGATAAAAACACAATAAACATAACCATATAATCCTACATATGAAATACATTATCATTATTTAATATCATAATGCATATATTTATAGGATTGAAATTAATATGTGTATATGATCCAAATGAATATATAAATTTAGTACAATATGCATCAAAACATACTACTATAATGTTTCATATACACATAAAAAATCATGATTTAACCACTGAAATAAAAAAATGGAACTCTATGCCTCAAATATTAAATCACAGTGTTCCAAATATGTAAGTAAAATATGAAAGAACGTGAATTGGTCCTCACAATATCCTTCTATAAAATCATAAAAAATACAAAACAATACAATAAATATTATGAAATTTTAGTTTCCTTTTGTTCAAGTTCCCTTGCATATAAAATACATATTATAAAAAACATTTTGTGTTCCCTTACATGCCTATGATTGTTCAAGTTCATACATGTGGGGGCTTGTGCATATTTATTATAAATATAAATTATAGTATTGTCCACATAATATCCTATAGTCATAATGTCATTTCATGTTTTAATTTCATGTGATTCATATGTCCTTGCATGATGATTTCCTATTACTATGTTTGGTTACATAATTTAACAAATTACTTGCTTATACTGTGGAATGTACTACATTTGGTGCTATAATATATATCATACATACTAATACTTATGATATACTATGATTTTTTATTATTTTTTCATGATCCTAACCATGAATATATGAAAACATACTATTATTGTGTGTGTACCTCATTTCTATATCTAGTCCTCTAATGGGCACATTATTACATTAAGGTATATCAAATTTTCCAACCTTAATTTCATTTGAGCTTATTAATATCTATATCTTTCACATTCATATCTTACATAGAGGATTAAATTCATTCCCAATCATATTTATATATTTGGGATTATTTATTAACCCTTAATATCTCATCCTCACATGAGTTTACATATTTATATCAATATTTACATGTGATATTTTTTTGTAGCTACATACATGTGTTTATAATAATTTTTACATAATATTGAAATAGATTTGACTACATTACATGATAAAACATAACTATTTATTTTGAGGTGAGTGATTGTATAAATAGGTTTACAATCCCTCACCTCAAAATAGGGTCATACATATCATATTATTTATATAATTAAAAAAGAATAAAAAATAAGAGCCTAAAAGTACCATGAAATGATAGATATTTACTTCCATAATCAAGAAGTGGAGTTAAGTTCTTTGAAATTACTCTAAAAGTTATAGCACTGAATAAAATTTTAGTTTTAGTCTTAATTAATAGGAGTTACAATACGTTTCATGTATCATTGGGAGTATTCATACCTATTCACATATTTTAAATTTCAATTTAAAGTTTTTTATATTCATATTGATTTACCATGACATTACTTGTATTTTCTTGTAAACATAATCTATATTTACTAGGATATCTCATCATAGGTGGGTAGAGTCTCGCCTAATCATAAATTATTTCATCCTTCCCTCCTTGGGTAAATATCGATACATTTTTACCAATATATTATTATTTTACTTTTATGCACACACATATCAAAGGGAGGCATTATGTAAACACCTAATTTAGGTTTATAACCCATTTATATTGTATATTTTTCATGTATTTCCATTCTTGTTACACTTGTGTATATTTAGATATTTTTGAAAATTTATCAACCAATATTTGAGTTTCTTGATCCTTGATTCATCTAGATATTCTCATATTAATTTCATGTTTGTTAGTTGTTAGCTTTAGGATCTTAGTCATTCATAATATAATTAGTATTATGTCCATTATAAGATTTTTTTTCTTGGTGGTACAAAATAGGTTGTCTATTTATTTTATCTTATATATATTTGGATATGTTTTTATTCTATCCCTCATTATTATTTTTATCTTTCTTGCCTTATTCAGATTTCATCTGTGTTTCCTTTCACTTATCACAATATTTGATGGTTAGCCTATGCACATAGTGTCCTAAAGAACCATATATAAAAATATATTCTAAGATATTTTATATAAAGTATAAGGAACCTGTTATATCCCTTTTGAGTTAATTTATTAGGTTTTGAATTGATCACATCCTTCCTACACTAGTCATGGAGCTTGCATATTACATTTACATTTTTTAAAGTCTTGTACTATCATCAAATTATGATAAATTAATCTTATATAAGAAACATATATTTGTATTTAATTACATATGAGAGTATTTAAATAAAATTATATCACTTGGGATGTGATTTCACTCACATGCATAAGATAACTACATTGAATTTGATTCCAAACACGTGATAGATATAGTTGCACTCCTCAAAGGGTAGCCTAATTAAGGTAATTTTCACGCACATGTTTTTTTAATATAAAATATAATAAATTAAACACATTAATTATCAAGGTGATATATATCTATACCCTCCATAAACCTACACACCTATACTTAAAATTGTAGAATAAAAAGGATCTAAGTACAAAGTTGATGCCTAGGTACATTTTTGGAAATAACTGAGGTACACAATCAAAAAATTGAAATTTATGTTAGTGTATTAAATTATTAATGTAATATTATATGTTTTTAATGTGAAATTTTAATATTTTGTTGTAAATATATGGATATGCACTACTGTTTTGCACAATTATCCCTATCCTATTAATAGAGAGTATCATCTAAGCAATTGATTTAATTAACATCATCTATTAATATGAACATCAATAATTTAAAGGAGACCTTTTTTTCATGTAATAAAATCTATAAACTGATTATATACTCTTTATTATCCATATAAAATCATATAAGTCTAGTACGAAATATAAAATTGTGGAAAATATTTACTATTGTTATACTAGTGAATTTAGTCTAGAGCTATAAAGAGGTATGAATGCCAACTAGAATAAATATATGTATTTTATATTTATAATATTTCAATATATTTATATATTTAATATGTTTTAGGTGATTTTAATATGGTACATATATTTATTATGGTAAATATTCAATAATTTATTGTTTTGTTAGAGCTATAAAAGCTTCACCTATTGTAGTAGAGTTATGTGGAACAAATAGATATTTTGTTTTTTTATCCACAACATAAATAATTTGAGATTTTTAGTTATAATTTGTGTAAATTTTGAGTTAAATACCATAATTTATTGGGATATTTAAATTACCCAATCACATGCTCTCAGATCAACCTTAGGGGATCTTGGTTGATATAAAAAACTGGTGAATTTAGTGGGGTACTAAGGGTTTGGTAAAAATTCAAAGTGCACTAATGGGTTTTAAAAATTAAAATTTATCAATTTGACTTAAAATTTTAAAAAAAGGTATTTATTTTCCTCTACAACCAGTTATAATTTGTGCCAAGGGTTGATTTAGCCTCTATAAACTAGTTTTAGCCAACCTTTGGAATCAATCAAAAATATAAATGCTCCATATGACTTAAAATTTTACCAGAAGGTGTAATTTTGCCTCTAAGAATAACTTTATTTATATGTCAAGTGTGTATTTAACTTACTATGGAGTTTTTAGTGACCTTAGAATATGTGTCAAAATAAGAAAGTTTCTAAGTTGGGATGATTTTTTTATTCACACACATTATGTGTATTTAAGAACTTTTATCTTCTATTGATATTTATGATTCATTATAATTTTAAAGATAAATTACATTTTATTTAGACATGATTTGTTTTTCATTTGAACTTAATTTTTTTGTAGTTTTAAAACTCATGGAAAATTGTTTTTATTTGCTAAGTTGACTCATTTTTATCGATGAAGTGAGGGGTTTCCCACTAATAATCAAGCCTCAAACAATGATAAATTAAATTTAAATTCTAAATATCTCTTGTTATTTTTATAACCACCTATAGTTTTTTTTTATTTTTCCAATAGGAAACCATCTATAATTTTGGATAGTAGTGCAGTAGTAAGTTGTTTGCCCTGGGAAGTCACTCTCAACATACCTCAAATAAAAGATAATGGAGATTTTTTTATGATGTAATGTTTCATAGATAGTGCCTTTTGGGCATGTTCACTATATGATTGGAAATAATATATCATGGAGTCTATAGGTGACACACATCTATTCCTAGTACTTATATATAAAAACTAGGTAACTTGAGAAAATGACACATTATTTTAGTATTCATATATGGGGTTCAATTTTATAAAAATTACAATGAAAGGGTAGTACAAAGGTTGTATTTGAAAAAAATAATTTACTTCAAGATAGCTCAAAAAATATAATAACAATGGTGGATTAAATTAATTTGTCATTAGTTCTAACTACTTTAGCTAGAAAGGGTATGTTGAAAATATGTTTCTCATGAAGTATATTTACCACATGGAAAAGGGTGAAGAAGATTCTTCAATTTATCTAATAAAATAGATGGAAGGGAATTTTTTGTGACAAATCTACATGTATCCTATGTTAATCAATGTATCCTTATTTGAATTTTTATTATTAGGACATTATAGAACCATAGGATGTTTAGAATATCCTAAAGAATATTTTTGGAAAGCTTTATTCCTCTATTTTTTTAGGTCAAAGGTTTTGTTGAGATTAAGAATGGTGTATTCAATGTTTTTTTACATCTTAGAAGCTAATATGTGAACCTTATATCCATATATGATATCACATGTTTATGTGAGGGAAAACCATTTAGTTTATAAAGATTGATGTTACAATAAAAAAAATTGAAATTCCAACTTGTTCTTATAGTCGTTTATCATTAGGAAATATTGTATAAATTTTATAAATTAGTGCTTAGTAAAACTTTGAAAGTCATCATTGTGCATGAAAATGAATTGATGATTTAAAATTTAAATGACTTAATATATGTAACTCCTAGTTGTTAAAGGGTTGGAGTAAGGGGTTAAATAAAAACAAATATTACAAATGAATACTTTAATCAATTTACCCTAAGTAGGCATGTAAAGGAAAATATCCACTTATCTAGAGTGAAACGTGTCACTAGGTGATGATAGTATTAGAACAAGTAAGGGGAACAATATAGAATGCTTTCATTTAGAAACTAGAGTCTCACCTCATTCAGGCCAATAACATGGTCAAGAGTATAGTATCATGGTACACTGTTGGAAAAGGAACTATGCTAATTTCCTTTTGTGGGAAAGGTCCCTGAAACTTCTGGGGATGCTGTGAGAATTTTACTAGGTCATGTATGTGTCCTCAGGAACTTTTGATCATTTATCTATGTCACCTTTTGGTTTATATTTCTTTAAAACCATAATTAATATTTTGACACATGAAACCATAGTGGGATCAAATTTAAAAGGAAGGGGGAAAAGGTGGGTTATGGGATGTTATGATCAAACAACCTAAAAACCCTAATATTCTAGTTACTACCTACATTAACCCCAATGGTAAGGGTCTTAGATCAAATGTAGGTCTCCCTTAAGGAACATACATGCATAATTAATGCACATGGTATGAAATAATGAATTTAATTTAGGACCTTCATTGATCAAGTGTGTAGTTTTATGTGTGATGTTGAGTAATTATGCAAAGTATTGAGCTATACTATTGACTGATTTTATGTATGTACCAAAGTAGTAAGTTCTAGATGTAGATTGACTTATGAATCTATTTATATTAAATGATATTTATTTTAAATGTGAGAGACTTGTTTATATGTTGACAAGGTAAAAAGATAGATAAAATCATAACAGGAGACCCAAAGGAGGGTAAGGACCTATAATAGGTTAAAAACATGACTATTTGACAACATTGTTGATGTGGACAATAACACAATGCACTATTGTCAAGGACTGCACTAGTGTCTTATGTACACAAAATTGGGTTGTGACTTGGATAAATAGGCCAAGGCCCTTTATGATTTGAATAGAGATGACATAAAGCTAACAAGGGTGTAAAAATGGGTAAACTAAGTCACAATAAGGATCAAAATACCAAAGTGATCATGTGAACAAGACTCTCATTCATCATTAACAACTTACAATGAAAAATACATAAAATACATAGTACTTGTGTTTACTTGACCAAATTAGGGTGTGTATATTTCCTCCCATTTTAATATAATAATTAAATGTAATAAAAGTACTAGAGTAAAATATAAATAAATTGAATACTTGTACTTACCTATGTGATCCATCCATGCAGATAATAGAGGTATTTTAGACCTATCACACTTATTGACTAGAAAAGTGGACAAACCTCATAATAATGTCTGTGAAGAGGAATTTCACAATGTGGGTGTTCTTTTACTGAATATGAGTAACTAGAGGGATTGTGAGAAACCAAACCATGTTTCACCCCCACTCTAATATGTGAATTGAGTCTGAGAAGTAATCTATAAATGTAGAGAAACAAGCTATGTTTTCCCCCACTCTGATATATAACTGAGTCTGAGAAGTAATCCATAAATGTGGAGAAACAAACCATGTTTTCCCCCACTCTGATATGTAATTTAATATGAAAATTAATTTTTAAATGCATTAAAATAAGCCATGATTTCCCCCATTCTAATTTATAATTGAGTCTAAGAAATAGTCTTTAAATATAGAGAAGCAAGCCATGCTTACCCACACTTAGATCTATAACTGAATCTAAGAAGTAATATTTAAATGTAGAGAAACAAGAATTACTTACCCCCCACTTTGATATATAAGTGAATCTGATAATTAAATGTACTCTAAGGTCAAAAAATGTTGTTTGATCCATATCCTACATAAAAAGACATAATTTTGGTTTGGTGAAAACTATGGATCAACCATTGCAGACACATATATGACCTCATATGGTGAAATCTTGGTAATATCCTAGTGACAACCTAAGTGTAAATCGATCATTTAAGCATAGAAAATGGTATAGTTTTCCATTCCATTCATACAACTTGGTGAAATACTATAGGATTGGTGACATGTGCCATACATCATGCCCCTGCAACCCAGTATATGAGTAGTGTAGTGTAATTTATGCCTAGAACTATATTTATATTTAGATGATGTACCATGTACCAACCCCCATAGTCATAACCTGAGTATAGAAGTATATTGGAATCTTGTGTAAACTTAACAATATAGAATAATATCTACCAAAAATTGTGGAGCCCTATAAATCTGAGTCAAATTATGTATCTATATATTTGGGTGTCTAAATAGGAAAATTGGGTATCTAAATAAAATTGTGTAATTGTATGTCTAAGCTTGAATATTTAAGTAAAACTATGCAATTGTATATCTGAGTAGACATAATATATATTTGAATAAACATGTGTATCTAAGCTTGAGTATTTGAGTCATTGAATGGATAATTCAGATTCAATCCATGTGTCTATATATTTGATCCTAAGTATTTGAGTAAATATGTTCAATATGAATAGTGTATGTATGATCCCCTTTTGGTGAGATACTCAAAACTATGGAAAGGATATTAAACCAAAAGTGACATTGTAGGGAATGCTAGTAGATAGTTAGTGTTGATAAAATAAAATGGGATTGATTCTATTGATAATTATAGAAGGGCCAGTTATATAATGAGACTAAGATAAACATGTGTTGTATATCAAGTTTATTAAGGAGATATGATCTTTAATGTTTCTAGAGTTAAATTTATTGGGATAGAATTGTAACTTGTATTGTGTAGGGAATATCTACATCTAGTTCTAAATGCAAGAAATGGATCAGGAATTAGAGATATGTTTCTTAAGATATTACAATTAGGATATCCTGGTAATAGTTAGAGAAATTTGTGCAAGGAGACAAATTTAGGTAGGTGTCATTTGTAAAACATTATTTAAATAGGTTTGATTGATTAAATTTTAAAATAATTTTAATTTTGAGATTTAAGAGAATTGGTGCTCTGAGCTGAGAAAACATGTCTAGGAGATGAGGTCCAAATGTGACCCACTACAAGGAGATGGAGGCATTTATTGAGGCTAATGAGAAGGTTGGAATAGTAAATATTTTACACATTTTATATGTATTTAAAAGTTAAAGTTAATTTTTTCATCATTTTTTGTGTAAAACATGATATTTTAGACTTTTTTGGTAGGTCATGTTATTGTCTTATGGATAGTGATAGTGTCATGGACTACTATGTTAGTGTCTATGGATTATGACAATGTCAAACACTATAGTTTCATCTACAGCGCTAGTGTTTATTAGACTAAAATAGTGAAAATTTGTATTTGAAACTAGATTTGATGATTATTTTTCATATGTAATTAATACTTGGAGATACAAACATCATATTTTGGGTATTTTTTAGGTGTATATATATATGATGGAGTTTTGGAGTGGTTAGATGATGGACTATCTACATTGGTTTCCCATAATAATCTATGAGAGAGTAGTAGTGGATAGGGATATATTGGACTATTCAAAATATAATGATGCCTTAAGATTGTCATATGATGAAAACATTATGTGAGTAGCGGAATACTGATACATATACCTTTTAGTTTCCCATCAAAGAGATGATTGTTACTCTAGAGGATGTATATAGGATATTGAGGATACCCATTACTAGTCAGTGAGTGGTTTTATATGAGGCAAGTGGATAGAGAGACATACCTTGGGCCTTGAGGTATTTTATAGCCATTCCTATAGAGTCACATGACTAAGGTAGTATCAATGATGTTTTATTGTCTATTATTATAAGGGATAATGTTTTTTAGTTATGGAAGTTTCCAGTAGTGTTACTGTCTTGATTTTTTCATATTGGTGGTAGTAGTTTATTGATTGGATATAGGATCCATAACATTTTTCAAGACATAGAGGATCATGGGACCATATAATCATAGGGTCATACCATGATACCCACTTGCATTAATATTTATACCATTTTATTTAGGATTTATGTAGTGGTGGGATTGGGTCATCAACCTTCTTACATTCATTGAATTATGAGTATATTGTCGTGGTTAAACCATAGGGTTTTCCATGTATAGATTGGGCACACCCAAAAGTGTTTATAGATAAGGGGATAGGTATGTCTCGCACGAGGTTAAATATCATCATGCACTATCATAAGGTATTGGATCGAGTTATAGATAGAGATATCATTTGGAGACCATAAAGGTGATTTTAGGGGTAGCCCAAGGTTGGTGTTTAGTTGAGATAGATTCATGCTAGTTTTTGGCTTCATGATTGGTGGAGTGATATGTTTGAGAGATTCTAGTATGAGTGGGTTAAATGATAAATTGGTGTGGTATAGGATCTACCTCCCACACCATGGGTGTGGGTAAGGAATACTAGGGCTATGACAAAACCAAGTAGTAGAGCTAGACCAATGGTAGCTGTAGGCCCTGATTTCAATGATTGGTAGAGATGTTATACTATATATACCTAATGTATATGATGTGTGGAATAAAAATTACTACATACTATTATGGGAATGACATAGATATCCACCACTATTTCTAAGATATGGGGCCATTATGGAGGATGTGCTAGATCCATATCTCATTATATCAATTGAAGATGTGTTGTTATTGTATATTTATATTCTTAGTTTGTTTGTTATTGAATAATTGAGTATATATCTAATGTACTATGTTAGTGTGTGTAGGTGTAAGAGATGATGAGTATTATGCAACTATCATTAAGGTGGAACTATTAGAGCTTACATGACATATTATTGATGATGTTATGGATTCTTGATGATGTTATGGATGATGGGCTAGTGGAGTGGGATATGAAATTAACTGGTATCCATGCACCCTTCTTTGACAAAGTAACCATTACCATCATGACATATAGGTGAGAAATAATAGATAGAGATGGGGCACATGTAGATTTTCAGAGATGAGACATGCCCCCAATTGATATTCTAGGTGGGGCAGGTGGTAGGATAGTAGATGATTATATTTTGTATAAGATAACCACATGGTGGTGATGGATAATCTATAAGTGCTATGAGAGAGAAAGGATAGTCATATATCTTGATCTAGGTCTAGACAGGATATAGGTTCATATATTTTTAATGGGTATGGATATGAGAGTGAGCGTGATGATATGGGTCTTAATGACTAAGCCCCCATCTTTGAGTGATTTATGTAGTATTGTATGAATTTTTTTGACTTATATATACATTGAATTTTTTGATACATGGGAATCATGGTATGTGGTAGTTTTATTGTGGCATTATTTATGTGAATAGATTTTTTGATTATGTTTATTGCTTATGTGTGGACATGGAAACATGTATAATTGATTAGATAATAATAATTTATTTTATTTGTATATATATTCTAATTAGATATTGATACTATATTCAAAACATTAGTTGTTAGTATTTATGACATGAAAGCATCACATTATATGTTAGTGTTGATCTTGTGACTAAAGCATGCACTATTTTAATCTTGATATAAGAGTGAACACGTGACCATATTTCTCATGTTATGTAGGTGTATAAATAGCCTTGAGAACTACTAATAATTTCGGTGCAATGGTGGTAGCTATATTTGTAGATTATGTAACAAATAACTTAATCTCTTATATTGAAAATATACTATAGTTTTCATTAGCTATTATAAATATCTATATTGATTGTTGTATTAAAACTAGTGGCTTATTTATTTTCCATTTTTCCACCATGATATCATAATTACGTTAATCTCTTTGATTTGGTTTCCATATCTATTGATTTTTTGTTGCATGAGATATTTCATAAGTAGAGGAATATGATATAGGAGAATGTAAATAAGGATATATTGATTCCCCCTATGAGAATTCTATAGTTATTTTATAGTCATACTAGACAATATGATATCTTAGTGCACAACAATTACTATCCCAATGTCTATTGATTTTATGATAATTATAATATGGTTTATTTCTTATTTTGTGAAAATTATGTGATAATATATTATTAGTAGGAGGAAATGTGATCATCTTCATATCTATTAATATAAATAAAATATCATGAGGCTTATCCTTGTCTAAAAATTGTATGTCCCCTCTACTGATGTCTTGTGATCTACTCACTATGGGAAATGCTTGTAAAATGGATATTTGCCTCTCTTTATTACCTTTGTTGGTGTTTTTTGTAACACTTTTTCATTATAAATAGGTTTATTAGGTGCTTGAACCATATCAGGTACCTATGGATGTGAGATAAAGATCAAAATCTACTTTTGAATGTTTGGTAACCAGTCTTAACATCTTTTCCAATTTGATAGTTTTAGGACATAGGTGTTGAAATGATCTTGATGTATCATATAACAATTTATACTTAAGATTAAAAAAATGAGGAATTTAATAGAGATTTACTATACGTAAAAATCTATCAACTGGTAGATTAATTGGTGCATACATGATTTGAATCATAGAATGTACTCACTTACTAGTTCCAACTTACACTGGTGTAGTGAAGGAAACCTCTCATATGTGACTCAAGGTCACTTATTTTGAATATAATTCATGAGAAATACTTCATATAATTCATCATATATATGTAGTGAACAACTTGGCAGAGAATTATGGAACTAATTTAATGCCTCATCCTCTAGACTTTTGGGAAATAATTATAGGAATATCAAAATTCTGGTGGTATGTACCATATCTTTTATATAGGATTTGATGTGTAAGTATGGATTTAAATTCCAATTGAACTTATTTAATGTTGGTATCTAAAAATTCCTTGATAATTATTCATTGGTGGTTATTCATACAATTTGATTACCATGGTTAGCATAGGAATCAACCCCAGGTTAATATGCCTTAATTTCCAAGGAGATCTGATGTACTTGTTATTGTAAAGTACCCATGACATGCATCAAGGATATTACCTCTTGAGAAGGTATTTTAACATCATTAAGAGGTTGTTTTAAACACTAAATATTATTATTAGTTTTTTCCATTAGTACAATATTTTGTGGATCATTATTATAGATATTTATTTGGCTCACTGTAACCTTTGGAAGGGTGATAGCTTAGATATAGTGAGAGGGAAATTGGATATCAACCTCATGGAGGTTATAATGAGGAACATGCATTATTATAGTAAGGAGGGGTGGATGATATTGATTGGTATCTATTATTTTTCTAATGTGTGAAGAATTATCACATGTTAATGGAATATAAGATGCCTTATTATCATGTGAATGTAAACTATGTAAACTATGAACATGATCATAAGTTTACACATTTTTATTTGAAAACATTATTACTTGAATTAAAATTTAATAAGAAATAAATTTTGACATGACATATGGGTGAATTATAAAGGAATATACTCAATTTATTATTCACTAAAATCATGATAATCATTTTTATTACAAGGTTCATAAATATCATAATTTATTTTAATTATAGAGTTAAGGGAACAATAATTATGAGAGAGAGAGAGAGAGAGAGAGAGAGAGAGAGAGAGAGAGAGAGAGAGAGAGAGAGAGAGAGAGAGAGAGAGAGAGAGAGAGAGAGAGAGAGCATAATAAGATTTTAACTTTGTTACTATTGTGAAACATATCATCATGTGTAGGTGGGATAAAATATGTATATTCATTAGATGTGAGTGGAATGCCTATGTTATAGTTATTTTCAATAATGGAGTCAAAATTAGAATAAGTATCAATCATTTTTATTTTGGTACATGTAAGATGAGGGTTAGAGATATTTGAATTATCTATGTTTTTCATGGAATCCAAACATTGAGATTGAGAGGTAAAATAAGGTGATCTAAAAATATCATCCAATTTAGTTTTTGTATATATAAATTGTTAAATATTAGTTTTATATTCCTTTATGAATTGAATTGAGAAAGGTG
This sequence comes from Torreya grandis, assembly GCA_037957365.1. NCBI lineage: Eukaryota > Viridiplantae > Streptophyta > Pinopsida > Cupressales > Taxaceae > Torreya > Torreya grandis. Next base: position 1,509,172 of record JARHVA010002786.1, on the reverse strand, counting down.
GAGAGCAAAGAAGAGGAGAAGATACATCTACTCTATCTTTATTATCACTTTCATTATTATTCTCATAATAATCACCATATACATTATTATAAAAATAATAATCATCATCATTATTATAAATTAAATCATGCTTATTATCATGTGGTAGTGTAAAATTTTAAAAATTGGTCCATTAATTTTATAATTATGTGAAATTTTTAAAAATTGATCAATTGGGTGAGGGGAAAAATATTCCCTAGGGGTCATCTTAAACTTTCCACAAAAGAGAATGTAAAAATGAAAAATAAATAAACAATGGGTAGAACACAATCCAACATGAATATATTTGAAAAATATTACTAAATATTCAATCTAAAATATAAAAAATAGGATTTGAATTGAAACCCTAAGGGTTAATATTTGGATGTGTGAGGACCTCATATGTAGATCTAGGGTTTGAAGGGTTTTTAGAAAAAAATGTAAAAATATTGAATAAATTAAAACTCTAATAAATTAATGATATGGATCAGTTAGGATGTGTAAAATATCAATAAAATATTAATATATATACATAATATTGGAGAAGGTAAACCCTAGAAAAGGAACTAGGGTTGTCAAGAAATATTTGAAGTCAGGTTCACCAAATTTGATTTAACTTTATAATAAATTAGTAGATGTAAATACTAGGTTGTTAAATTTATGGAGTAAGATATAAATACAAATAAATATTTCAAATGAATAATTTAATAAATTTACCCTTACTATGAATACAAAGGAGAAAGTCCACTTATCTGGAGTGAAACATGCATCGTTGGGTGATGATAGTGATATAACAAGTTAGGGGAATAGTCTATAATCCTTTCATTAAGAAACTAGAGCATCAATTAATTCAATTAAATAACATAGTGGATAGGATATTATCATGGTGTGCTATTGGTAAAGGTACTACAAAAATGTCCTTTTATGGGTAGGGGCCCTGAAATATATGGGGATGTTGTGAGAGGTTTTATGGGTCTTCTATATGTCCTGAAGAGCTTTTGATCATCTATCTATGTCACCTTTTGGTTATTATTTATTAAAAAAACTAATTAATACCTACACACATTAAATAAAAATAGGATTAAATGAAAAAGTAAGGGGAAAAAGGTGGGTTATGGGATGTTATGATCGAACAACCTAGAACCCTTATTTTTCTAGTTGTTGCCTACATTAACCCCAATGGTAGGGGTCTTAGATAGAAATTAGTTAGACCTTAATGAATATGAATATTCAACACACAATGTATAAAATAATTAATTTTTATTAGTCCCTTATTTTATCAAGAATGTAGGCCTATATTTGATGCTAAGTATGTAGAGTGTTGATGTATAATATTGTCCATTTTTATGCAATTATGTGCTAAAGTAGTAAGTGTTAGATGTAGAATGACTTGTGAAGTTATTTATATATAATCATATTTAATTTGAATGTGAGATGATTATTCATAGGTCACCAAGGTAAATATATATATAAAATCTAAATAGGAGACCCAAAGTATTGTAAGGAACCATAACAAGCTAAAAACATGACTATTAGATAATATCACTGAGGTGGATAATGGCATGGTGTTATCCTGTACAAGACCACACTATTTTTTTGTGTACATAAAACTAGGTTGTGACTGGGACAAATAGTTTAAGGCCCCCTATGACTAGACTAGGGATGACATAAAGCTACTAAGGGTGTAAAAATGGAGAAAATAAGTCATAATAAGGACTAAAATACCAAAGTGACCATGTGAATGAGACTCTCATTCATCATTAATAAATTCCTATGAAATATCCATAAAATACATATTAGTATGTATTTAATTGACCAAATTAGGGTGTGTACACTTAAGTAAACTTTGACATGAGATTTTTGGTCACTTGAACTATGACATATTATAGGATATCTATTAAACATATCATTATTCTTGTTTCTTCAAAAATATTTTTCAAAGATAGAGTTTATCTAGGTTGTGCACTTGGATAAAAATATAGGGTTTAATTTTCTAAAGGTTAATATTAGAGGGAAAGTGATAGATAATTTTTTTTCATAGTGATCTCATTTTATTCCTTCATGTTTATATTAAAAAAATGTGTGATTACATTCATTGATTATTTATCTCAACAAAATTAGATATAATATTTGAAATTAAAGAATTAAATCTTTTGTAACTTTAAAATTTTCAAGTCACTTGTTGAAAATCTATGAGAGATAAAAATTTAGTGTCTCATATCAAAAGATGGAGTGTTTTTCAACAATCAGGTGATCAACTTTTATGAACAATTAGGCATTAAAATTTGTCATATTATTCCATAAACCTCTGAATATAATGGTACATATAAACATAAAAATTTCACACTTAAAAATGTATAATTTCATGGTGAATTTTAGAAACTTACATCCTTAGTTTTGGGTAAAAGAAATATAGTGTGAAAAAGAAATTGAAAATTGAACTTCCTAATCAATAGTGAAAAACAAAACTTTTAAATAAAAATATTCTAATGTCAAAATTGATTTTGTTAACTCAAGAATTATGGATGAAATTCATGGGAATTATCTAAGATGATAAACATAAATAAATTTAAATAAATGGATATCCTTATATTGTTTTTATCTATTGTGAATATGTGAAGTCATATTATCTTATTATTTTGGGCACCAAAAAATTGATTTACATGTGGGATGTATTATTTTCTAAATTATTCTAGTAATATGATCCAACATATCCTCCTCTTCCATCATTATTTTTTTCTTGACTAGATATAAATTCTAATATTATTTTTTAAGAAAAATATCGTTTATATGAATTCTATTATGAGAGTATCTACAGTTTGGATGATGATACATAGGGTGATAACTAACATAACATAGTTAAAATAGTATTCCTATAATTCATTCATAATAAACTTACAAACCACTAAATCCTCAAACAAAATGGTTTCACATAGTTCATGATGAATCTAGTGTATTGGTAAGATATTGAATAGATCCATGTAGTACTAGATAAAAACATCAATTTGGTATTTTAAAATTAGATAGTTTTGTATTGATTTAGGATAAAAATACTTATCTAAAGGCTTATAATTATCTTCAATGTAAAAAAACTATTTTAGAACAATTTTTTCTCTTTAGAAGAATTTAACTCATCAATTGTTTCCACTTTCAAAAGGAAGAAAAATAATGATTTGAAAATGGGTGTACCACACTAAGTCTACATTAGATGGTTCCATTTATAGGTACAAATATTATATTTTAAAATTATGTTTTTTCACAAGTTAATTGTGTTGGTTACCATTAAACCTTTGATATAGTTCAAAATATGAACTATATTAACCCAATACTCTCCTTAGCTAGAAAAAAAGGATAGAAATTTCATAATCTAGATTTCATAAGTGTTTTCTTGCATAAAAAATTGTATGAATAAATATACTTGTCTTAACATATAATATCCTTCAATAGTATGAAATATAGCTATGTGTGAAAATTGGACAAGTCCTCGTATGACATGATATTGGATCCTTGATATTTTTATGAAAATATCAACATGTTTCTATTAAACTCTACATTTACATGGAGTCCTTCTAACCCAATAGTATACACAAAGAAACTAAACACAAAACACTTGATTTTTATCAGCTATATCAATGAATTAATCATTATAGGGAGTTTCAAAAGATAGATTAATATTATGAATTCATGGTTAATGAATTAATTTGAGATGATTGACTTGGGATTTTTAGATTTTTTTTCCTTCATTTTCAAGTTTCATAGTTTAAAAAATGATTTTACTTAATCAATCCAAGTATATTCAACATAATTTATACCATTTCAACATGGATTTTTACAAGTCTACTCTGAATCCTTATCAATCTAGAATCAATATTTCAACCAAGTGTTCCTCTCCTATGGTTGATGGTACAATACACATGAAACTTTCATAAAGTCTTTTGTACTTGACTAATGCTCATCCTCTACTTTATGTTGTTGTGAACTTGGTGGTATGATACTATCAACACCCCGATGATATCCATTCTCATGCTATAAATATAATTATAATGTATATCCATGGTAATATTAATAATGGGATTGATTAATCATCATAAAAAAATCCTTAGTTTATAGTTACACTTTTAGGGTAAAAATAATAGTTATAGGTCACTATATAATATTAGGTAGGAGATTCAGATAATTTAAATTTGACTATAGGATACAAATATATTATTTAGGTAGTTCTAGTGACTTTTACATACAATAAATATACTAATATTACTTTCTATACTATCAAAGATGACTATAGTGGAATTGTATCTACTAGTCATCAGTTAGTTTAGATTTAACATTTTTTGGTTCAAGTTTATGTAGGCTAAGTCCACATTGATTTAATGAAATAATTATAATGTTATTCAAATTTATTTTAACCCAATAAAACACCAAAACTTATATCACATTGATAGTCATATGATTTTAATTAAGAAATTGATACATGATAAGGTTGTTGATCTTAAGTATTTCCACACAAATGATTAGGTTACAAATATATTCCAAAATCCCTTACTTGAGACATAATTTGTTCAACTCAGGAATGTTTTGAGAGTGAATGAAGGTGTCTTAAAATGAGAATAGTTTATTTATTACCATATCATTCCCTTTACTAAATAATATCTTAAAATAGGATCTAAGTGTAGCTAATTACTCATACACTCTTATATGGTTTTAAGATGCACATGTAATATTATATTATAAATACATGTATATACACTAATTATATATGCACTTACACATGATATTAATAGAGAAGAGTATCAACTAATAAATTAACTTAATTGAATTTGTCTATTAATACTAAAATCACTACTTTTAATAAGACTTGTTTTAATACTCTAATTTAAATAAGAGGTGTTATACAAGTCTACTTTAATAAAGACTTATTATCTAATTAATCTACTCTCCAAACTTGACCATAACTTCCATCTTATCTATATAAGAGAATATCGAGATAATGGGTAAGTTAACATTATGGAATAGTTTCTATCTTTATACTAGTAAACTTAGGCCATAGCTATTATCTAAAGAGGTAGTAATGCTATCTAGATTAAATTTGGGTATTTTCTTTATCTATTATTTTATTAGATTTATATTGTGTGTGTATTGTGGGGTTTTTTATTATGGTATCTTTAATGATTTTGGACAATATATAATAAATTAGAATTTTTTTGTAGTATTTAATCAATGACTTGTCAATATTGTCCCATTGAAATGTGTATATCTAGATTACAAGGGTTTATACTAGAAAAATTATATATCCTATTTTATGTTTTATATTTCTAGAATAATGATTAAGTGTGTCTGTTATCATTGCTCTTTTATTTTCTATATATTAAATTGATTTATCATTATTATTAATTCCTATTTTAGGAATATTTTTTATTTGATAAGGTGAAATTTAGGTTTTATAGGGACCTAAAACCACAAATTTAAACAAGAATTATAGTGAAGAAAAAATTAACAAAAACAACTAGCCCAAGTAGGCCAACTGACCACTAAACTACACTAACTTTAAGACAAAAAATAGGACTAGATAACACAAGATGACTAAAAAACTAGAACACATAATAAATTTATTTATAGGTCACATTAGATCTATCCATTTTCCTAATAGGTGTTTAATCATTATTATTGTTACCAACTTATTCATTGATACTATTGGAGTCACCTCTAGTTTGGATGTTAGGTCCTTCTACAATACTTATTTTTGCTACATAATCCCCTTATCCTTCTCAAGTTTTGTCTTCTCTTTCTTTTTTATGCTTGCATGGGAGCTTAATATGTTGATAATGATGATTTCCTTACCTCTTTTATTTGGGGTGTTCTCTGAACTCTACCTATTAACTTCTATGGTCTTAGTATTTCCCCAAATCTCCCTTAGACTATTAAAATACACTTTTAGCATATTCCATTGTTCTATAAGTGCTACCAATTTTCATCCCAAACTCTATATGTGTTTGTGCAAGTATAAAAATTTATATTTGATTCCTTCACAGGGATCTACCATTTCTCTATTGTCTCCTTTCCTTCTAACTTTTTCTACCTTTATTTCATAAATTTCAAAGTTAGGGTTTTTAATACCTTAGGGGACCTCTAGACGTATTTTAGGCATATTGAAGAGTTGTTTTATATATTTTACTACTATTTCTTTGATTTAAACTATTTCATAATTTAATTACGTAATGCATACATTAATTAACCTATTGAATTAAATAATTAAAATAAAATCCTAGCCTCAAAAATCCCATGCACATAAAATCATGCTAACTAGAGATAAGAAGCCTATAAATATTATTTGAAGTCAATTTTAAAATATCAAAGATAACAAGCTATTATGTGACAAATTTCCTTTAAAAAAACCTATAAGTGTTACAATAATAATTTTACTTAGACCCCAAAAAGTCCAAATAAGGAAAAGCTATTGTACTCCAAATGTCTTCCTTAATCCATTTAAAATTTTATTTTTCAAACTAAAAGAAGAGTAATAATTTGAAAAAAATGAAAAAATGGTAAGAGTCTTCCAAATAAGACCCTACCTTTGACCCACCACTTGTATAAGGTTAAAATCCTTTCCTAATGACCCTTCCTCTTCCTAAATAAAAGATTTCAATTCTCTTCACAATATTTTATAATCTAAAGATCCCAAAATGAGATTTTCCAAAGTTTTCTTCCTAATAAATATTTCTCCAAAGTCTTCCTCATAATAAATCTCTCTTATAAACTAAAACAATGGTACTTACATAATGTATATGATACATGCCCATCTTACAGCTCATCTAAGCCCATATTTACATGAGTTAAATAGGTATTTAGATATTATAGGATACTACATTTAAATTTCTAATCCAAATAATTAATTTTTCAATAGAGGTTAGGATTATATATTTAGTAGTATATTTAATTTTTGTTAAAATGTAATAGGCTATTTTTATACCTCTAATTTAACTAATCAATTGATTGGTGTCATTTGATACTAGGGCTAGTATCCAAAGGCTATATATAATGAGACAATTGGATATTGGATTTTTATTATTTGATGTTTGTGGTTTTACTTCTACCACAATGTCTAAATCCTAAAAATAGTAATCAAAATATTAAATATAATTTGTAAAAATATAAATCTAAAAGGTTTGCTAACTAAAGATCTATTATGGAATTCAGACCATCAACATATATAACTTAAACATTTGGTATAAGACATTGTGATGTCCTCACTCGACTTAACCAACTAGGTAGGATAGTGTGATATTTTAGAATCTAAGAACACTATCTATTGTCACTTAAATGGCTTTTGATAAATTCTAAAAATGGAGATAGGTTAACAACCTTTACTTTCTATGAAATCAAAATACACCCTCTTGTATAAAGATAACTCACTTTCACTCAATTGAAATAACTCTTGCATATAAATGAAAAACACTTGAATTAAAGGAAAGTCACACTTTGCTTCAAAAGGAAATCACTCTTACATTAAAAATAAATTGTATTTTTTAGTAAATGAATTATACATAAATTAAAGAAATAATTCTAAGCTATAAACTAAAAATTACCAATTTGTCTTGATCTTCAAAAAAAAAGGGGCCCTTATTCCTTCCTCAAAATAGGAACTACTTTACTTAGTAATGAAAAATAATGTTGAAATTGATTTAAATATCAAAGGAACATATATAAATATGAAATTATTCTTTTTATTTCTGATTAACTAACTCTAATAAATTTCTAACTCTTTCAACTACTAACTATCTAGAATGAGAAGGAGATATGTATTTAAACACATCTCAATATATATTCATAGGTTACAAATTATGGCAATCAAAATAGGCAAATCTATTTATTCAAAATATAGAAAATCTAGGAATTAGATCCCATGCTTATTGGAAGGCATTAGAAATGACTCCACTAATAATAGATGAAAAATAATGAACATAAATTTGAAGAGACTTATGTACAAATATATTTAAATTATTTTATGGCATTACTATGAATAGTAATGTCTATAATAAGCTATCAAAATATAGAAAGTCTATTTACATATAATAAATATATTTAGGATCATTATCTTGATTATTAGGATCCAAATGAACATCTTTAAAGCATGCTTGGGAATCTTTGAAGCATTTTGTATATATCTTTAGAGTGACTTTGGAGCATCTTTAGAGCATCTTTAGAGAGTCTTTGGAGTATCTTCAGAGTGTCTTTAGAGTGTTATATCTTTGGAGAACATTCACTAAATCCTCAAATTGTAGACAAAAAGAGTTTCCAAAATTGTTTGATGTCTTCTCAAAATTATCCCACCATAGGGATGTGTTTCTATACATAAAACTATGCTATTTCATCTAAAGTTAGACATAATAATAAGGTAAATAATTCTCAATGTATTACATACAAACAAAGGACAAATTGCATTCATTTACTATTTAGATAAGACCTTAAATATTAAATGTAATGTAATATATAAACAAAGGCAATACTTATGGATAGTTTTTATTATATATAATGAGATATATGGAATGCTAATCATTTTTCCCTCAGACTTTACCTTTTGCAAGTTCTCATGAAAATAAGTGGGGCAACTAGTCTTCAATCCAAAATTATAGACTATAACCATTGACTAAGATCATAAATCTTAAAATGGTGGCCCTAACTATGGTGACCTTTAGAAAAGAATCCAAAATCCCTTAATACTATGTGGATCTCAGCCTAAAATTCAAATTCTACCTGATTGTGCCAACTCTACCATGGAGATAGAGGACAAAGAATAATTGGAGGCCTAAATCTTATTCCAATCTATACATCTGAGACTTATTCTTCTAAGAACTAGGTGATAATCTATGTAATTTATTGATCTTTCCTAAGACTCCACCAGATGGTGTTGGGACTCAAGACTTCCCTTAAGTTTAAAGAAATAGGTAAAGTCTCCCATCTGGCTATGCTGACATTGTTGTAATTGGTAGAATATTGACTCATAAAGGCTCTAAGAGTTTCCACATTGGATCTTAATAATTCATGGTATTTATTATTCATATACGTATGGTACATTGGTTTAAAAGAAGCAAGAAACTTCTTGACCTCTAGAAATTGGGGTCTCATACATATCCCTATCATGTTCTATAATTCCATAAATTTATTTTTGGCTTGCTGCCATGCTATCTAATTTCTTAGAGTAGAGAAGAAAGCACACAATTGTCGTTCCACTAAAAATAAATTGAATATAAAACCAGACTGATAACCTAATAACATGTTAAAAATATTGAATTCACAAATTTCATCTTGTCTGTTTATACTATTTTTTGAGAATTACCCATAAATATGTGTTCATCTTCAATAATATGAGGAACTCCAAGAGAAATTAGATGTATCTTCCACTTGTAAAATTACTCATGAAGAAAAAGAACATAGATAGAGGAAGGTTATCTACTTGCTAACAGTTTTTTGTAAATTACAAAAATATTTTAGATAGAGGACTGAGCATTTTTTAGTTATTATTGAGACTCTACTAGTTACTATAGAGACTCCACTTTATTCTTAGCTTTTTCTTCCTTAAAATTTTGAATTTTACATTGGGTTCTGTTATACACTAAAATAATTTCATGGAGTAGAAGGGAAGGTAGGAACAACCGTTATAGGTCCCTCAGTTTGGACTGCTATTTCCCCCATCTCCCTCCACATGGCTTGTAGAGGTGATTGTAACTTATTATTATGACTAGTTATCTCTCATATTCTATTAGTATGTTGAATAATCAATGTATTTATATCAGAAATAATTTGTTATAGATTATTAATTTGAGTATTTTTATCAATAATATTTTTTTTAAAAATAAACACTTTGGGTATCCTTAGTGATAAGAGAATTATATAAAGTACTTAGTTCCTAATTTTGAGAAAACATCAGATTATGTACTCTATTCTAATTAGTATTCATTACTATAAGAAATACCTCTTGAACCCTAGCTTGAGTGATAGATTCTTCACATCTTATTTTCAAATTGGAAATAACTTGGTTCTTACCTTGAAATGTTGAACATAGAAAATCTAAGTCTACTTATTGATACCGAATTATTTCTTCATACTAGGATAGATCCATGAAATGCTACAACTCTTCTTCTCCATTAGCAGGCTAGGGGAAAGATGGACCTTCTTATATTAACGGATCTTTACCTTTATCATCTATATAAGGTAAAGGTTTCTCTACTTCTTGAGTCACAATTTCTTCTGCAAGTTTTTTTTCTTCAAATATAATTTCTTATGCATGGGGTTCTTCTTCAACAACTAATTTAACATCTATTATATCTATTGGATATCCTAAGCTTACCATAGTATCAGTTTTCTATACATATTCTTTTTCTTCCTCTTATAGAATAAGTGGATGACTACATCAGAGCTTGGATGGAGGATTAGGGTTATCTAAGGAAAATCTCATTTGCCTTGTCGATCTTCAGTGCAACATATTTAGAGCCAAGGGCATTGAAGATGGGACTTCTTCAATTTTTATTGTGGTAGAAGGAGGAAAGATATGATATGGTATTTTATTGATAGAAATTTGGGATAATTTAAGGAGAAAAGTGGACTAGGCCTTTTCACCCTTAGGTTTTTGTAAAAAATAATGTCAATAGATGAGAGCAACCAATGCATGGTGTTAGATTGACCCAGTATCTATTTTTACTTTCTAAGCAACATTGATTAGGGAATTATGAAGAAAAGATGGAAGATTTACCTGGTACTCTTCTCTGGTAGCTCCTTTCCTTAGGTGAAAAACAAGTTGCATGGCATCTCCATTAACCACTATAAATTAACCATCACAAGTAAGATATTTCATAACCCAAAATGCAACATTCTACCATGGGTGTGAAATACTAGCTCTAATAGTTCCTCTAGTCACACCTTGTGGAGATTTGGATAATCTAGGATGGGACTCATTTCATTTAACAAAAATTTGAATTGAGTCAATAAAACTTATCTTATTTGTAACAACTACACATCCTCAAGAATTCCAAGGAGTGCACTAATCATAGAAGGATCCATCAAAATGTGTTTACCTCTGAAAATAAAATAGTCTTTATCAAAATTCTCAAATAGTTCCTACACAATATCTTTGTGAAAACCTTGAAACATTTTCAAGAAATTTAACCACCCTACTAACTCAAAAATATCTCTAGATGATTCATCTTAATGTAATGCATATGATGATTATGGTTTGATTTTCTTCTTCCTTCATCCCATCTTTGGAGATGTTAATTTTTATTTGAAAAACAAATTACACTATGAAAAATGGATCTCATAATTGCACAAGGTTTAGAGGAAGGCAATAAATTACGGATTGATGTAATAATGGATAGAAGTGACACTAAAAAAATGAATAGAATATTAAGTCATATCATGAAATTATGATAATAATTATGGCAGTAATTATGGTGAGCACTTCAGATCATGTGAGGTTTAATGGGAAGGAACTTTATCTAGTCATTATCAATGATGTGATGTAAAGGTCATAATTAGAATCACTTGAAGCAATATCAATAATTATTTCTACATCACATCACATATGTTTTTGAAAAGGCCCTTTTTAAAACATTGTCACATCAAATCTATTTGAATTTTTTTTTTAAAACATTGTCACATCAAATATTTGAATGTGATGATATTGCTAATGACTTCGTCATATTCATATTACATCAGTAAAATTGATCCATTAGAAAAAGTACTGACTACTAAATGATTACACATGCATGATGCCTAATATTTTAGGAAAATAAATACAACTGTAACTTTTCTATACAAATCCTTGCCTATCTTCTATAAGTGCCATGTGTCCTATAATGATAAACAAGTTTGAAAAGATAGGCTAGTTGACAATAATTCATATTTTATTATAGAAAATTTCTTTTAAAAAGTGTCATTTGCTAGTTTTCTCTTTTCAGTATTTTATTTTATTTTTATTTTTTACTTTTTATATATTTTTTTTCATTTTTTCATTTTGTTTTATTTTTTAATTTTGAAGGGAGGATAACCACAATTTGTTGGTTTTCAACACTCCTTTATTTTATGTCTATTAGAAATATCATTTGGACTTAGAGGAAGAATCAAGTTCTTTCACAAAGCCAAATTGGTCTTGATTTTGCTCAATAAACTCCTCCTTATTGAGAGGTGTAATTTACACCTTTAGCCTATGACTATTAGCCAAAAGTGTCCTTTAGTCACCATTAATTGGTTAAATTTAGATAGAGCCATTGATGAAAATTGTTTTGATTAGGTATGGTCCCAACCATCTTGTCCTTAGCTTACCCTTGAATTTTTTTAATTTAGAATCAAATAGAAGTGTCGAATGACCCTCTTGAAATTATCTTTCTCTGATATGAGTGTCATGCCATTGCTTTCTCTAATTCTAGATAATGTTGGTTTGAGTGAGTGCATCCATTCTAAGTTCATCTAACACATTTATTTGCATGATTATTTATTTCTATGCTTCATCAAGATCAATTTCCATATCAATTGTCTTCAATGTATACAATTCAAATTCTATTGGTAATAAAACTTTCCATACACAAGTTCATATAAAGATAATCGTATAGTTGTCTTATATGTTGTATTGTATGCCAAAACTAGTTTATCTACTTTTTTGCCAAATATTTTCTACTTCTATTCACTATTTTTTTAGGATATTTTCTATTTCTTAGTTGGTGACCTCCACTTTCCCATTAGCTTGAGGATGACATGACAAGGATTTCCTATGATTGATCTAGTACAAATCTATAAAATTTTTGATCATGTTGGACATGAATTGGGGTGTTTGATCTAAAATAATAGATCTAGGAACTCTAATTCTTACCATGATCTTATGGTATAGGAAATCAACAACCATTTCTTCCCTATCAAAGGTGAGTGCCTACATTTCAACCCACTTAGTAACATAATAAGTACACACTAATAAATATTATTTTCCTTGAGAAGGTGGGTTGATTGGTCTAAAAAAGTCCAAACCCCATTTTTAAAATGGTTCCAAAATTATTTGGGGATGGAGAGTCATTTTAGAGGATAGAGTAGGCTTACGCATCCTTTGGCAAGGATCACTTTTCCATACAAACCTTTTGATAGTTTTATAAAGAGATTGCCAATGAAAACCTGCACCAAGGATCTTATGAATGGCCCTTTATGATGAATAATATCCTTCTCATGTGTCATGTCTCCTTCTAGTTGACATCTTTCCGAGCGAAGGATTAGCCTATTATGCGACCCTCGTAGGCTGATGGGATGGATAGAGGGTCTTGATGGAGATGGGTTGGCTTTCGGACATGAATTAAAGGAGATATTAATATTTGATTGATTTAATAAAATATTAATTATTTGGTCCAATTTTAATTAATTATTAATTATTAATTGATTATTAATTATTAATTATTAATTAATTATTAATTATTTATTATTGGGTCTAATTTTAGGATCGTCATTCTAATTTAAGAATTGGTCTAATTTTAAGACCCTAGTTCTAAATTAAGGAAGCCCCAGTCTAATTTAAGGGAATCTAATTTTAGCAAGCACACCTTTGGAGGTGTATAAGAATCTCTCATGGAAGAGAGTTTGTATTCATGATTATTATTTGATATTGATTCTTGTTAAGAAATTCTTCTGTGAAGACTGAGCCAAGGGTTCCAGGATTCCAATTGCATTGAAGAACGTCAACTCTTCATTATGTGCGATTCAAAGGTTGTGAAAGATCAGTCGATCTATTGCCAAATTGAGAGATAACTTCACCCAAAAGTTATCATAGTATTACAGGTATTTGAGAGATAACTTCACTCAGAAGCTATCACAAGGGTTTACAGGTATTTCATTATTTTTGGGTTTTGATTCAAGAATTATCCAGATATAGATCTTTTGTATTAGCCCATAATTCTACAGATCAGGATCAAGCATACAGGTTGTGTTATATCAGCGGCCGTATGAATTCTGTATAGATCCATGAAAATCCATATGCATCAACAGAAAGTACAAGTACCGACATCGGTGAATAGATACTTATAGAGACCGACATCGGTTGACATACAACCGACATCGGTGAGATAATGACTATAGATTGATCGACGATGGCAGTATAACCGACGTCGGTGACTGTGTTTTTTCGCACAGCGGGCCAAGACGAACTAGATTCAAAATTCTTTCCCAGTTTGCGGAATATTTAGGATATTCAGGCTGTACTTTCAATATTCTCTGTATACTTGACAGAGGATCTCTATTATAAGCTTATGAGCAAATAAATAAGAGTTTATACTGTGATTTACTTATCTATTTGAAGATATTTTTGCAGAAATTTAGATAAGCAATTCAGAGCTTTGTTTTGATATTCGAAGGGATATTACAGTGGTATCAGAGTTAAATCCTGCCATCCTAAGGGTTTGAAAATCTTATGCAGCCACAAGAGTTGGGACCACACGGGTATTACACATGCAGTAGAGCTTTGCTTGAAGGTACCCAGTTGTTAGAGCAGCAGCAGAGTGTCATGAGTGACAGACGTGAGGGTAGCCCACCCAGGGGCCACCGACATAATGATGATCTAGGTACCAGAGAAACCTACCATGAGATGACATAGGCATTACAGGCACTAACTACTATGATAAGGAGGATGAACCCACCTGATAGACAGAATGGGGACCAAGGTGATAACAGAGATGTTACAGTTAATCAGAGACCCCGACAAGCCCACTCCAGAATAGTGGATAGACCTACACATCCTACATTTGTGCAAGAAGAACCAAAAGTTCTAGCAGAGGAAGAAGTAGGAGATTCCTCATTTATAGATGTCTACCTAGCTGCAGATGATGAGTGGAACTTATTACCTCCTCATGTTCAGGAGAGGATGGCTTTTGATCATTTTGTTAATCTGAGGAGAGAGCACTACAGATTGGCTAGACAAGAGAGGAGACCTAGACACCAGAACAATGATCTTAAGCATGCTACGAGTAGGCTCACACTCACGATGTTCGACGGTAGTGGTAAGGTCATAGCGCAGGCCTGGGTTAGTAAGTTAGACACCTTCCTCACATTGCATCTGATGGCCAAGGTAGATGCTATCATATATGCGACAATACATCTTGAGGGAGTAGCTCACGATTGGTGGCACCACGGGATGGTGACACTCCATCATGATCAGATCACATCTTATCAAGAGTTTGTGGATAGGTTAGTAGAGCATTTTGATAGGAGGGATCCAGAGTCCTATTTCTGAGAGTTGGCACAGTTGCGCCAAAGCGACAGTCTAGAGTCTTACATTGGTGACTTCCAGAGGTTATCAGTTATGGTTCCTGACATTTCACAGAGGTGACTAGTAGTACTCTTCATGGAAGGATTGACAGAACCATAGAGAGGTTGGATCAAAGGCTTTGATCCTCCTTCATTATAGGAAGCTATGAAGAAGGCGCGTAGTATGGAGATGGTAGCCCCATCAAGTAGATCTAACTCCAGAGGTACTTCTTCATCCAGGGACAGTAAGGGATACAACAGGAATAGAGAAAGACCAGGTTTCAACATAGATAAATTAGGTGTTAAGAATGATTCAAAGGCCAATCCAGCAGCACCACCTTTGGATAGGGAGGCTCTTAATGATCTATGCAGGAGGAAGCTTTGTTTCTACTGCAAAGGTCCATATGATGCTAATCATGATTGTCCTTTGAGACCTAAGGGCAAAGCAAATCAGGTGATGTGGGCCTATTATGAGGATGAGGAATCAAAAGATTTTGAGCATCACGATTGTTCCGAGGAACCAGAGGCTAAGGCTTTAGAGCCCAAGGTAGAGGTAGAGTCAGAGCTCTAGATTCAGGAGGCACGTCTATCTAGCATCTAGTACGAGGGATCATTCAGACTCCAGGGAGTTTTGGCAGGACATAGGGGTCATTACCCTTCTTGACATGGGAGCCACACATAATTTTATTGATACTAGATTTGTGGAGAAGCGTGGACTCACCACAGAAGAGTTTGAGGGCATTAGAGTTAAGGTAGCTGACGGCTACACCCTCGGGTGTAAGCAGATGATCAGAGATCTCCCATTGCGCTTAAACAATTATGAGTTCAAGGCTAATTATTATGTGGTCAACATGGGGGATATAGATTTGGTTTTGGGCATGAAGTGGCTTCATTCCCTTGAGGTAGTCACTCTTAGTCTTAAGGATATGGAGATCAGTTTTGATATAGATGGGAAGACTCACATTCTTAAAGTAATACGGGATGGCAACATCAAAACCATTTCTTTACATCGGATGGAGAGGCTCATGCGACATGATATGGTAGAGTGGGATGCCGAGTGCACATTGGCACCAATGCAGGAGGGACAACAGAAGACCGAGTATCATCCTGACATTCAGCAGTTGGGAGTCAAGCATGTAAGGTATTTAGTGACATTCCACCAGGGAGACCTCCAGACAGGGGCATTGAGCACATTATTGAGCTTGAGGAGGGGGCTAAGCCCATTATGATTACTCCTTATTGACATCCTAAGCAGTTGAAGGATGAGATCAAAAAAACAATTAAGGAGTTACTGGCTATGGGTCACATTTGACCAAGCAAATCACCGTTTGCTTCCTCAGTTGTTCTAGTGAAGAAGAAGGATGGCACCCTATGAATGTGCATTGACTACAGAGCCCTGAATAAGAGAACCATTAAGAACAGGTATCCTATACCACATATTGATGAGCTTATTGACAAGCTTCATGGTGCACATTACTTCACGAAGATAGACTTAAGATCAAGCTATCATCAGATCAGAGTTCGCGAGCAGGACGTGGAGAAGACAGCTTTCCATTGCCATAGTGGACACTACGAGTTTATAGTGATGCCATTTGGGCTCACTAATGCACCGACAACATTTCAGTCCACCATGAATAGAGTCTTCCATTCATTGCTGAGGAGGTTTGTACTTGTTTTTTTGATGACATTCTTATATACATTAGGACTTGGCAGGAGCATTTGGCTCATCTAAAGACTGTACTCAGCATCTTGGAGAGGGAATCCTTGTATGCCAAGGAGTCCAAATGTGATTTGGGGATGACTGAATTGTTATATTTGGGTCATATTATCAGTGCAGGGGGAGTGCAGATGGATCCCGAGAAGATCCGCGCCATCATAGAATGGCCTATTCCAGCAAACCTAACATAGCTAAGGGGATTTCTAGGTCTGTGTGGTTTTTATCAGAGGTTCATGAATGGTTATTCATGACATGCAGCTCCTATGATAGATTTGACTAAAAAGGGTGCTTTTTGTTGGACATCTGAAGCACAGGAGTGTTTCAAAAGGTTTAAGGAATTGATGACTACGTGCCCAATTTTGGCACTACCTAATTTTTTAAAGCCATTCGAGCTTCAGTGCGATGCTTCAGGCGAGGGCATTGGAGCGGTGCTTATTCAGGACAAGCACCCTATAGTATATGAGAGTCGTAAGCTCAAGGGGCCAGAGAGACTGTACAGCATATATGATAAGGAGATGCTTGCTATCATGCATGCCTTGGCAAAATTTAGGCAATATCTAGTGGACAACAAAAAGCTTGGGTCAAGTGGATTTATTTGTGCGAGTATTGCTATAACACAACTTTCCACATGACCATTCAGATGTCTCCTTTTATGGCATTGTATGGGTATGAGGCACCAATTTTTCTAGATCTGCTATTGAGCAACAGTAGAGTGCCGAGTGCTGGGGACCTATTGCAGGAGAGTCAGGATATTATGAGGACTCTCAAGGAGAATATTGCTAAGGCATAGAATCAACAGAAGTAGTATGCAGATCAGCGGAGGACTGAGAGATCTTTTGAGGTGGGTGACATGGTCTATCTTATGCTGCAGCCTTACCGACAGTCTACTCTTAAGAAGAGTGGGGCAGAGAAGCTTAAGCCACGTTACTACGGTCCTTTTTGGATCTTGAGACATGTTGGAGAGATGGCTTATGAGTTAGAGCTTCCGACAGAGAGCAAGGTACACAATGTCTTTCATGTATCACGCCTCAAAAAGGCATTAGGACACTGTGTGATACATTCTATAGTTTTACCTCCCTTAGATGATGAGGGAAAGTTGATTTTAGTACCTGAGTCCATCTTGGAATCTAGAGAGAGACAGTTGCATCGGAGGACTATCAGGGAATATTTGGTAAAGTGGAAAGATTTGCCAGTTGAGGATGTGACGTGGGAAAGCGAAGATATTCTACAGCATCCAGAGTTGAGATTGCTTGAGGACAAGCAATTTTAGGAGGGGCAGACTGCCATGTCCGCTTCTAGTTGACATCTTTCCGAGCGAAGGATTAGCCTATTATGCAACCCTCATAGGCTGATGGGATGGATAGAGGGTCTTGATGGAGATGGGTTGGCTTTTGGACATGAATTAAAGGAGATATTAATATTTGATTGATTTAATCAAATATTAATTATTTGTTCCAATTTTAATTAATTATTAATTATTAATTGATTATTAATTATTAATTATTAATTATTAATTAATTATTAATTATTTATTATTGGGTCTAATTTTAGGATCATCATTCTAATTTAAGAATTGGTCTAATTTTAAGACCCTAGTTCTAAATTAAGGAAGCCCCAGTCTAATTTAAGGGAATCTAATTTTAGCAAGCACACCTTTGGAGGTGTATAAGAATCTCTCATGGAAGAGAGTTTGTATTCATGATTATTATTTGATATTGATTCTTGTTAAGAAATTCTTCTGTGAAGACTGAGCCAAGGGTTCTAGGATTCCAATTGCATTGAAGAACGTCAACTCTTCACTGTGTGCGATTCAGAGGTTGTGAAAGATCAGCCAATCTATTGCCAAATTGAGAGATAACTTCACCCAAAAGTTATCATAGTATTATAGGTATTTGAGAGATAACTTCACTCAAAAGCTATCACAAGGGTTTACAGGTATTTCATTATTTTTGGGTTTTGATTCAAGAATTATCCAGATATAGATCTTTTGTATTAGCCCATAATTCTACAGATCAGGATCAAGCATACAGTTTGTGTTATATCAGCAGCCGCACGAATTCCATACAAATCTATGAAAATCCGTACGCATCAACAGAAAGTATAGGTACCGACATCAACAAATAGATACTTATAGAGACTAACATCGATCGACATACAACCGACATCGGTGAGATAATGACTACAGATCGACCGACGACGGTAGTATAACCGACGTCAGTGATTGTGTTTTTTCGCACAGTAGGCCGAGATGAACCAGATTCAAAATTCTTTCCCAATTTGCAGAATATTCAGGCTATTCAGGCCATACTTTCAATATTCTTTGTATACTTGACAGAGGATCTCTATTGTAAGCTTATGAGCAAATAAATAAGAGTTTATACTGTGATTTACTTATCTATTTAAAGATATTTTTGCAAAAATTTAGATAAGCAATTCAGAGCTTTGTTTTGATATTTGAAGGGATATTACATCATGGTTCACTATGGCATGATCTTATGATTTCATACACTTCACCTTCTTGAACACACCTATGAAGTACGTGATCAATTCCAGTTTTAAACAACATGCATTTAAACCATTTGAAATGAGAACTAGATCTAACCAAATGTTTTCTTTCTTTAGAAGTGTAAAAATGAGTAAAATTCCCTATTATCAAGTAATTTTCCATGTATAAAAACCATGGGGAGTATGTGGATATGGAAAATAATTGTTTAGCTAAAAAAGAGCCATCCATAGATTCATCTTCCCCTGTAGTTAATAATCTAGACAAAAAGCTAGAAATAACATTATACTTCCCTAGTTTGTCTATAATGGTTATGTCAAATTATTTTAATAGTAATATCTATCTAATAATTCTACCACCTACTATTGGTTTATTCATTAATTACTTAATAATTTAATGGTCTATATAGATACATACCTAATAACTAGTAATGTAATGCCTAAACTTGTTTATATCCTAGATAATAGAAAACAACTATATTTTAGTGGTATTGTAGTTATTCTCTATGGGATTAATATTATTTATCATATAATAAATGGCATATATCTTTCCATCCCCATTTATTTGACCTGATACTGCTCCTAGTGTAGTATTGGAAGCATTAGTATAGATATGAAAAGACTTTTTCCAATTAGGTCCTTTCAAAACTAGAGTAATCATGAGTATGTTCTTTAATTTTTAAAAAGATTATTGACATTTATAATTCCATATAAATTCACTATCTTTTTCTTAAAAAAAAAACATAGAGGTAGTTATCTTGTTGAAGTCTTCAATAAATCTTCTATAATATCTTACATGAATAAGAAAACTTTTAACACCAGGTTATGTTTGTGGAATTGGGAGGTTAGAAATTATCTCAATATTTTTGGTATCTAGTTTTATTACTTCAAAAGAGATATTGTGTCATAAGACTATCCTTTCATCAGCCATTATGATGCATTTCTCATGAATCAAAGATGCTTGGTGATCTTCACATCTAATAATCACTTTATCCAAATTATTTAAAGCTTCATGAAATGTAGTACCATAGACAGTGAAATCATCCATGTATACTTACAATAATTTTTAGGATAATAAAAGATATCTAATACTGCTATTTGAAAGGTAGCAGGTGCATTTCACAATCCAAAATGAAGGACTATAAAAGTATATGTTACCTAGGTGTAGGTAAATGGAGTTTTATCTTGATCTTTAGGGGCTATTTTGATTTGATTATATCCACTGAATCCAACTAAGAAATAAATATAATGTTTTCCTACCAAATTATCCAAAACTTGATCAATAAATGGAAATGGAAAGTAGTCTCTCATAGTGGATTTGTTTAGTTCTCTAAAGTCTACACAAAATCTCCATTTTCAATTCTTTTTAGGCATAATGACCAGAGGTGAAATCCATTGGCTATCAGATATAGGCTAGATAAAACTAACTTCCAACAATTTTTCTATTTCCTTCTTGACATTCTTTCAATGTTGGGTTAATCCTCTATTGTGGTTGTCTGATTGGTATAACATTTTTAGTTTAGATGTGATGTGTGTAGACAATGATATGTATTCCTTTAATGTCACTATAATATCAAGATAAATCTTTTATATGTTGTAATAATAAATCAAACACCTTTCTTTCTTATTGGTTAGTTAACCAACTATTGATAGTTAAAAATTTACAAGGTTGAATTTCCATCTCTATGGTTCCTTTAGGGGTAAATGTGGATTGATCTACCATTTGCAAGATTGTTGTGGTAGGTTGAATCCCTATGAGATATAAAGAATCTACTATTTAGAGAGTCATTATGTTTATGGGAGCACCTAGATCTACATGCACTTAGAATGGAATTGTTTCTAATTGTCACAATCATCACATGAATTCTAGGATCTCTATATTTATGAATAAGTATGTTTCTTACTAATAAATTAGTAATTTTTCCAGTTACCTAAATTATTTTGGGATACTGCTTCTTTCTTCCTAGTGATTTGATGTATAATACTTTAATGATTTGATTTAGATCATGAATATATTTAATGTCTCTTAAAAATGGAATTTATATCTTCATTTATTTTAATCCATACAACAATTCAAAATTTTCTCTATGTTTCTCTTCCTTAAGTCTCTCAAGAAATGGAATAATAGGGAGATATTAAATTGTGATTGGTGTGGTTTTGGCTTCTACCTTTTATTCATTTGGTTCTTCAACTATGTGGGGCTTAGAAGTGTTGTCATCATTGTTAATTTAAGTAATGGTAATGGATGAATTTATTAATACCTTCATTGATCTAAGCTGAATATTAGTACACTCATTTGAATTGCTTGCAATATTACTTTCTTGATCATCTCCATAGATAGGTGTGTTTTTCCTATTTTTAAAATTTGTCACTAGTTGGGTAGGTAACTATGGTTGGTTAACCTATTAATCAATTGATTTTGGTTGATTTTTTGAAAGCATTAAGGCCTACTATGGAGGAAAGCTTAGTTATGGCTGATATTGTTGATTTGACCATTGAGGTGGTGACTTGTGTATTGAATGTGGTTTTTAGTTTTGTTATTGTGACCAAGGTTGATTTTGAGGCATTAAAAACATGTGTAATCCATTCATGAGTACCCAATGTTTGTGGTTGTGTTGGTCCCCATATTGACGATGTTACTTTTTAAACCCATGGTGCCATCCATGGATTGAGAGAAATCTTGGACCAAACTTATTTTGAGGTTGGAGTCATGGTTTACTTATCTTTAGATAAATTTTACTTTCCCAATAGTATGTGATGATTATTTCACTTGGTTTGTTTTAGTAAGAAGGTGTTTTTAATTCTTGGTGTCATGGTCTAGGTTAAAAATACCACATACTTTTGTTTTGTCTAAGGGGTAATCTTTTACCACATGTTTGAGTTTGGATTTAAGACATTATATAGACAATTATTTAGTGTTGGTAGTATTGAATTTTTCTTTGAGGCCATCTTAGTACATGTTAATTATAATATAATTTCTATCTTGAATTTATCAAATTCTTCCATTAATTTTCCAACTTTAGGTGATTTTTATAACCTTGATTTCTCTATGGTAGGTCTTGTCCTAAAGTAATTAGTACACAATGCTGAAATTTGATGAAAATTTAACATGTAAATGTCACCCTTTCCCATTAAGTTCAAAGCATCACATACATCATCATCTAACCCTTTAATAAAGAATATTTTGATAACCTCTTGAATGAGTTGGTAATCACTCCTATGGGTAAATATAAACCTATCAAGGTAATATTATAAGGTCTCATCTTCATTTTATTTGATCTTGAAATAGTCTTCCTTCCATTCTCTAAATCTATAATAATCCTAATATTTATATAGAAATGTAGTTTTCATTTCATCTCAAGTGGTGATAGAATTACCCTTAAGGCCCATGGACCATATCATGGCTAAATCCTTGAGTGTAGATGAAAATAATTTCAACTTTTGATTGTTTGTGACATAATCACATGTTTGGCATAGAACCTAAAATCCAAATAGGAACTGATCTAGATCCTTTGAGGATTTACCTCTAAAATTAGGTAAAATGTAAGATGGAATGTTTTCATGAAATTTATGTCATCAAGACCCAAGCTAATTGGATAGGAAAAGTTATATCCTATTGGGGCTATTGAGTAGCATTTTCTACATGTACATATTCATCTCCCATATTTTATTCCCAAATTTTGTTATCAGTAAAATATAAATTCTCTTTTTGGGTGCTCAACCTATGGTCCATCTCTGGAGGAGAATCTTTGTTGGTCATCACATCTTCTTCTTGTAGAGCTTGTGGACAAATTTGATAATTTTGGAAAGGTGATTTTTAGGATTGATTTTCCTTATAGGAAAGGATGTTCTAAGTAAGATTCTTCTTGTAGGATTTATTTATTAGGATGAACCTTGTTTAGGAGAGGAATCAGAAAAAGTTTGTATATGAATTTTAATTTCCTTTCTTTTGCTTCTTGATCTATCCATCAAGGCTTAGATACTCTATTTTTATTGATTTAGTTGAGATCCCTCAGAGATAAACCATCTTTGAGAATACCTTGGGAAGTTCAAAAGTATAAAGAGTCTTGGATTATTTTTATGTTTTTGGGTTTTATGAATGTTTTTGAATTTCCTTGTATAACTCTAATGTAGGATCTCACTCACACTTATTGATAAATTCCCCTAAAAATTGTGCTAAAAATGATAGGCTATTATTATACCTCTAATTTAACTAATCATTATATTAGTGTTATTTTCTACCAGGTCCAATGTGTAAAGGATATATGCAATGAGACTATCGGATATTGGAATTTTATAGTTTGATGTTTGGTGGTTTAATTCTATTATGATGTCTAAATCCTAAAAAAGAAACCAAAAATTTAACTCTAATTTGAAAAAAATTAAATCTAAAAGGTTTGATAATTAAATATCTCTTATGGCATTCACACCATCAACATCCAAAATGTAGACATCTAGCATAAGACATTGTGATGTCCTTTCAAGACTTTCCTGACTGGGTAGGTAGTGTGATATTTTAGAATCTATGAATGTTGTTTATTATCACTTAAATGACTTTTGAATTTTTTTGAATATTAAGATAGGTTAACAACCTTTACTTTATATGAAATTGAAATACACACTCTTGTATAAAGACAACTCACTTGCACTCAATTGAAATAACTCTTGCATATAAATGAAACACACTTGTATTAAATAAAATTTAGACTTATTTTTTAAAAGGAAATTCACACTTTTCTTTGAAAGGTAATCAATATTGCATCAAAAATAAATTATATTTTTTAGTAAATGAATTATACCTAAATTAAATATATGGTTCTAAGATATAAACTAAAAATTACTAATTTGTCCTAATCTTTAGAGAGAAGTGGGCCCTTGCTCGTTCCTCAAAATAGGAACAAATTTAATCAATAATGAAAAGTAATGTTGAAATTTATTTCATTATCAAAGGAACATATATAGATATGAAACACTTATTTTGATTTATGATTAACTAAATCTAATACCTTTCTAACTCTTCTCTAACTCTTTCAATAATTAACTATCTATAATGAGAAGGAGACATGTATTTAAACACATCTCAACATCTATTCATAGAGTAAAAAATATGGAAATCAAAATGGTCAAATCTACTTATTTAAAATATAGAGAATCTAGGAATCAGATCCCATGCTTATAGGAAGGTGTTGGAACTAACTTAGCTAACAATAGATAAAAAAATAACTAACATAAATGTAAATAGAATTATCTAGCTTTATAAAATAGAATTAAAAATATATCCATATTATTTTATGACATTACTATGAGTAGTAATGTCTAAAATAAGATATGTAAATATAGAAAGTCTAATTATATATAATAGATATCTTGAGAATCACTATCTTGATGATTATGATCCAAGTGGATGTCTTTGGAGCATGCTTGGGCATCTTCAGAGAATTTTTATAGCTCTTTAGAGTGCCTTAAAATCATCTTGAAAGCATCTTTGGAGTATCTTTAGAGTTCCTTAAGATCATCTTTGGAGCATCATATCTTTAGAGCTCATTCTTTGAATTGTCAAATTGTAGCAAAAAAGAGTTTCCAAAACTATTTTATGTGTTCTCAAAATTATCACACTATAAGGATGTGTTTCTTTAAATAAAACTCTATTATTTCATCCAAAGTTAGACATAATAAAAAGGTAAATAATCAATAGTGTATTACATACAAACAAAGGACAAAATGCATTCATTTCATACTTAGCTAAGACCTTAACTATTAAATGCCATGCAATATATAACCAAAGACAACACTTATGGATAGTTTTTATAATATATAATGAGCTATATGGAATGTTCATCAAAGTGTTTTATGGTAAATATAATTTTATGTATAGCTAAATGAAAACATGACTTTGAAGGAAATATAAATAATTATAATAATGAATAAACTAGAATATAAATAACATAAGAACATGTTGAACAAACTTGTAATTTGTTGACACTAAAATTTTTAGTGGTTGATGAATGAACCGTTTCACTTATGTTTATGATAAACTCATAATCAAACAAATTTTAACTTTAATTTGTCTTGAAAACTAGGTATTATCTCAAATTAAGGGGTAATTTAAATATTACATAAAACTAATATTGTTCAAGGAAAATATAAGAGCATAAAACGTTAAAAGTTCTTTGAGTTATTAACCTATGTTATTATAAATTTATGATTAAGAAAAACTATCAAAAATATTCCTTAAAAGTAAATAAGATTGGTTTTATATATCATATTTTATGTTATTATCAATTTGCCAACAATAAAAACCATTGAAATATTATCCCAAATGTAATCTAAAGGTTTATGTTTCCAATATAAT
The DNA here is from genome assembly GCA_037957365.1 of Torreya grandis. Taxonomy (NCBI): domain Eukaryota; kingdom Viridiplantae; phylum Streptophyta; class Pinopsida; order Cupressales; family Taxaceae; genus Torreya; species Torreya grandis. Next base: position 1,483,316 of record JARHVA010002786.1, on the reverse strand, counting down.
TTATGCTATGATTAGGTAATTTAAGAAAATAATTATTGATAAGTTGTTACTCAAGTGTGATTCAAAATTATGTTAAATTAATTTATGTTATTATCAAATTACTTAATAATTAATGTTATATACAAATGACACAAGTTATTTAAATGGAAAATTGCATTTTCTAACAATCTACTCTATATCAGGACTTCCATTGAAAGTAACTAGCATACCTATCTTAGATAAATCTATGTAAAATACGCTGAGAGATATCATTCTAGAGGTGCCTATATTATATTTGATTTATGATATAAATTAAATAGACACCTTGAGAATAATATCTCTTGCCGTATTTTACATATATTTATCTAAGAAAGGTATGCTAGTAGCAATTGTTCATTTTGCATATTTATTTAACATAGAATATGAAGTTTTTCATAAAACTTGAAATGTATAATATACATCACATTAAATCATAAAAAATTATAATTAACATTAAATTAAATTACCCAAAACTTTAATATACATAATCTAAAATTCTAAAATTAAGTATTTATTTAATACTTGTCATAATGTACCATACACATCACATAAAATATCAAATAATGAACAAGTACATATCACATAAAATTTCAAATAATGAATAAGTGCATGAATTTTTTCATAATTACATGAAATTATTTTTATTTTAAGAGTTTCAATCTCTCTTCCTTAAATTTTTGTTTGAAAAGTTTTTTTTCTATTTTTTAACTTTTTATAGTAGTCTTATATAAATAGAAGTACTATTTTAAATTCTTTCCAGAATAGTTTTGCTCATTTGTTTCTATTGTATGGTGGACTATCACCAATAGGAGGAGGTTGACCTAAATATCCAACCAAAATAAAATATATACCATCAAAACTCATGTTTGCATTTTCATGAAATGCTTACAGAGTCTAGATTCTATGCTTTGTAGTAAAATTTTCCCAATGAAGCTCATTTCATTAATTAATATGTATCTTATGTGGAAAATATACTCTCAAAAACTTATAAGTCTTGTTCCTTCTAATTTTAAAAACACCATAATTGGATTAGAAGTTGTGCATTGATAGTTGAGGCACCAGTAGTGAATGATGCAACTTCAGTTGGTGTAAGTAATAAAAGTGGAGATTGATCTGAGAATGCTACATCATGAATATCTTAATGAAAGGCACATATTAGATATGATTTTCCTATTTCTATTATTCCTTAGACTATCATGTGTAAGGGTGAAGTATTTTTACCTACATGATAATGTGTAATAACCATATCAAGTGTTTTTTTTTTTTTTTAATTTGGAACCAAAGGTTTCATAATTCATCATTGGTGTTATATCATCATCTAGAAGAAATCCATTATTTTTCATAGTGACTATAAATTTGATTGCTCTATTTGTGTATTATTAAACTCTATATTCATTATTCTATAATGTTTTTATATCAATATATCTTATTCCCAACATATCTATCTCACTAACTTCCATAATCTAGACACATTTTAGTTTGGATAGGATTTCTCCCTCATGTTCCATCATGTTTTTTTGAACAAGTTGATTATCCTCATCTAAAGTATCACCATAACTTTCAAGATATTCTATATTTTTTCTTCTCTCGACATGATAATAGTTATAATTTAATGAATCCCAATTTTATATTATTTCTTCATTATCAATTCCAATATCTCTTTATATATCTTGAAATGGCTTGTAAAGTAATAACTCTAATGGAACAAAAATCAAGCCATTTATTTGATTCATGTGTAGGGATTAATTAAAACCTTTGAAATACTCTTACAATAGCTAAAATACTCATTGCCTCCCATTTATTATCATTTTAAAGTATATACGACATTGTTATTTGAATCTACTATAATATGTGCCAATTTACAAGATGCAGTTTTAAATGGAGAGGCTCTGAACGGAGTGAATAATCTATCTAAACTATCCAAAATTACAATAAATGAAGTCAAGATACACTCTATATCCCACTGCTCTTCTAATAAACTATTGAGACTCTTTTATTAAAAGATAAAAAGAATCAAATAAACATATTAGATGCTAATATAAATTTATTATGAATTAGGTAATATATTGCAAGTCACACAACTTATATTCAAAGTTGATAGGACATCATTTATATAAAATAAGAAAATCATATAGTTTTTTTATTGGTGGATTCTTTAATATGATTTAAATAAATTACAATTTTACAAACCATTTACATGAATATTTTTATTACTAGAATTCTTAAATAATTAATCAACCATTTTACACATGAGAATAAAAAAATCTAACTATTATATTTATATATATAATAAAATTAACTTTTAATTATATATTTAATTTATTAATATATATTTTAATTAATTTTAATATTAAATATATAAAAATAATAATTAGATAATGAGTTTTGCATGATCCTATTTTTATAATTTTTATAATGCATGAAAACCTAGATTTTTAATAATTGTATACATTTATATTAGTTTTCTACCAATAAAGCATGAAAATATGTTATATTTCCTACATTCTATTCATATTTAAATTATTTCAATTTTCACACTATAAAAATAAATTCATAAACTAAGATAATACTATAAATTATCAATTAAATATATATAAATGATTGAATAACTCAAAATTATATAAATTATTATATTGTTATATATTTTTTATTTTTGAATTAAATAATTTAAAATCATATTAATATTTATATCTTTTATTTATGTTTTAAATTAGATGGTGTAATTAAATATTTTCTCATGCAAAAATCTTTCAACAATAATTGACAATATAAACATGATTAATTAATATGTAATTTTTATTTCTAAATTTAACCTAATATTTCTTAATTATTTTTTAAATAAATTTTCTCTAAATTTAGTTATAATTATTTTAATCCAAAAAACTTGGTGATTAAAAATAAAATTTGAATAATTTAAAAAAATAAAAAAAATAATTATAATAATTACAATTTAAAAAGAAAATTTTAATAATTTTATAATAATTATTATATTTTTAAAAATAATTTCAATCCAAAGAATTTAGTGATTAAAGAGAAAATTTTAATAATTTTGTAAATAAATATGATGGAGTTTTTTAACATTCAAGATTGAAAGACATGATCCCCTGAAGTGGCAAACATATTATAATTTAGTTTATTTATCATTTCAATTTATCCTAAAATGAAACAAATTATTATACACATCATGTGAGAATAGATGGTTGCCATGCAAATGGCTCAGTTTAAGTACAAATCTATCCATAATAATTATCTATAATTCTAACTTTTATGTAACATAAAATTGTAATCAAAATAAATTGAATAAAACCAAGATGTAAAAACATAAATATTATCACTTATTTAAAAGCATCCACATGATATGAACAATTGTAAAAGTCAAAAAAATCCATACGATATGATTTTGGTAGCAGTCCTCTATGATTAGAGTCCAAAAGTGATTTAATTATGTTGGACAAAAATAGCACATTAATAGTGTGGATTCATTCTAATGTTGGGAGCAAATCTACACCATTTCATACACTACATTCCCCCCCCCCCCTCGATGTCTGAATTTCTTCAAAGTACAAATATACTAAAATACACATAAATATTCTATCTACAATAATGGAAAGATGCACAATATTTAACAGTTGATAACAACAATAAAAATGGATTTTCTACCAATGATAGTTTGTACTTTACTTCTCTACTCTCTACTTATTCTATGAAGCATTTAAATTTTGTTTTATTTTTTGGTTTTTATACTATTGTATGTATATATATTAATGTTTTATATATTTTTTAAATATTGTGTCAGCTTAGTTTAATTTTATGTTTTTTTTAATATTATTTTTTTAAAAATAGATGTCATCCATTTTTCCTTACATGGGCATGACATTAGGTTCTCTCCTTCCCCTCTCCCATTCTAGAACACCTCTCAGTGTAATAAAATGAATACCTTTTTGAAAAATCAATAATTGAAATTATGGAATAGCAAATAAATAAATATGAAGAGTCTTGAATAGTAAAGAAACAAATAATTGGGACTTAACATAAAACTAAGTATAAATTAGAATTAAAAAATTAAATAAGAATCATGAAATTAGACTACATTAAAGTAAATTAAACATGAAACACAAGGATTAATTTGAGACCAACATATACAAATAATATAATTTATTTAGATTTTAATAATTTAGAAGAGAACTGGTTACAAGCAAAACTGATTTAAATAAAAAATTCAAAGGTTGATTACAGTATGAAAAACATAAACTATCATGCATACAATTTCATGAAATGTTCATCATTTTATGGAAAAACACAAAGGTTGTGAGAAACATGTATGCAGTGAGAAATGAAACAAATTTATAAATCAATCATAGCTCAGAGTAGATAAATCCTACTTACACTTCCTATTGTGGATAGATTATATATTCAGGGTCATGGACAAGATGGATCTACTAGACCTAGCCAAAGGATCTCTTACCACAATAATATCACTAGGGAGGGTTTGAAAGCCTTCAATCAAGAAAAAATATGCAATAACCCTAACTAGTTCTTATGTTTTAATATTCACTAAACTAATAACAAGTAAATGAAAATCTAATCTAGTGCTCACCAAATATTATGACATAAGGTGGTGGTGACTATTCAATATTTTTCCCTCATAGGTCAAATTATCATCCCTACCATTAAAAACTTTTCATATCATTCCATTTTATCTTGAGAGTAAATGAGTTGGTCTTGAAAATTCCATCATGTGATTACTAGAAACTAGACCATCATAATATGTAATGTAGGGATGTACATATCAGTTTGGTTGTACATTTAATAAATTTACATGGAAATCCAACCAATGTTGGATAATTTCATGAACATGATTTACTTTTTTACCAAGGCACCCCTTAAAAATTTGGTGTGTTGATGTGTTTCCTTTCTCAAGGTATAATCCTTAAAAAATGATCTAGCAGTAGGGGATATACTCAAGGATGTCAATTTAATGCCATAGGAAATAACTATTTGGATTAAAAAATCCTTAATGAGCTTCAAGTTAAATATAAGGTTGACAAGTGGCATGATCTTGAAATCCAACATGCAGATCAATAACATGCAGGTAAACTTATGAATTCAATAAGTGAACACAGATTTATGATGTGTGTTTACTCATGTAGTTGAAGATCAATGATGATCTCAAAGTTAAAAGGTTAGTGGATATTAAGGATGAATGTGGTGATGACATGTGTCTCAATCATAGTGAGCTCTTGAAGAAATTTATGAAGCATGTTTGATCAATAAAAATCAAATCTAACAGAGTGCATTCCACTACATAGATTAGGATCAATGGTGTAGATCAATAAATAAGTCCACAAAATTAGATTACATGCTAAGTCACCACATGGTGCAAGCATGTTTAATCACAAGAATTGACAATTGGGTCCACAAGGAGCATACATGATTTCTAGGTGTCATAGTCTCAAATTAGGATAAAAAATCGATGGCTAACATTGAATTTCAAAGCCAAGAGACGCATGAGGAAATCGATGGAGTAGATTTGATCAAATCGATGGAAGGAATGGGATTAGGACACATGTCTAAGTGATGATAATCATATTTTTAAGATATGATAAATAGTCCAAGGAAGGTGCCACATAGGTATAAATATTATTTCAAAAAGATTTCTCTACCCAAGTAGGCAAAGGTATGAATGTGAGATCATATATAATCTGGGTTACCAAAGTAAACCCTACAAAGTCAAGAATGCTATTAACACTTAGCTAAGCTTCTCAAAATTCCTCACGCATGAGTTTTATGTCTTATTCAATATCTAGGGAATAGGTGCCTATATATCTTCATAGAAATTATATCTATATGAAAGTTAATAGAGGAATTGGTTTTCATCTATAGAGGACCTATGTTCAAGGTTTTGGAGTAATGACAAGGTTGTGATAGAGAAATAATTTATCATAGGTGCATGGTATTTTGAAAGCTATGGTCTAAAGGGACACCAAATGAATGGATTAAATGTGACTATATAATAGTTTAAGGAGCATATCAAGATGATACATGGTGCTTTGTACTCATCAAAAATATGGAGAGTTTAGGGGTTGGAGAATACACATAGAACATTCAATGTATTTTTAAGGTATTTTAAGGACTTCTCTATTTCAAGTGGATTATAAATCAAAACGTTCAACAAGTTATCTTATAGTGTGTCTCTAAGCCAATGAAAGGACTTAAAAAATTATTTGGATCTAATGGAAGTTAATTTGTGGAGGTAAGATTAATTTTGATCTATCAAAGGGTGGTTGGGTATCATTATTGATTTATGTTCCTCCTTTTCTATATATGACCCATTTATTCCATTGGGAAGCTCTCTTTGATCATTTTAATTTTTTGGATACAAGGAAATCTTATGATTTTGGCATGTTTAGGCTATGCCAACTTATATTTCAACACTTATTTGATACAATAAAAGATCAAATTATTCCATTAACAAGCTAAATTCAAGTGTGTTCTATGAATTCATTGATGTGGTTAAGTGAATATTTGAATTCATTTACCTCTATCTAAGTTTTATCACCTTCATGAAGTGATTTTTAACTCACAACCATCATTATATGTGAAATAGATAGTTTGTTGATAGGTTTGGAAGTGGATAACTGCCCTCGTATGATAGATTAATAACTAGTGCATTCCTTTTCATTAACTACTTACATGAAATTTTATCAAAGAGTGAGTGAAGTGATATTTTTAGGTATGAAAGTGTCTGATAGTGTGTCTTGTGCAAATGTAAGTGTTCAAAGCATTGATCCATCAGTTATTTTTACATGTTTTCATGAATTATTGTTTATTTCACTCCATTTTCCAAGAAAGTGATTATTTTAGGTGATAGACCCAAGGGAACCAACCATATTTTGAGGCTCAAATTCACTATAAGATACCCATTTCCCTAGAATATTCCCATTTTGTGGCTTAGTTGGAGATAGCCTAAAGAATTCCCTCCATGGGTGAAAATTAATATCATAATAGTTTTCATCCCACCAAACATGCTAGAAACTATTGTGGTCTTCATTTCCACCCATGGAGGAATTTATTTAGGCTTTCTCTAACTAATCCAAAAAATAGGCTCAACCTCACTATAAGATATGCATAGCCTAAGGTTATTCCCATTTTGTGGCTTAGTTGGAGAGAGGCTAAAGAACTTTCTATATGGGTGAAAATTAAGACCACAACAATAATAAACATGAAAACTAAATGTGAATAGAAGAGATATAATAATATTAATGTTTACAAAATCCAATTGCATGGGAGAGAAGTAAAAATGCATAGCTATCTACTCCTACAAAGGAGGAACAAAGTCAAGAATACTTACCTTTGAATATGAACCAACTGAGTCTCAATCTCTCCCTTGGCTAAGGTGATTCATAAGAGGTTATTGTGGTATGTAAGGATGATAAGAATAAATTAGCTTTAGGATACACAACATATCATTGCATCTAAAATAAATCTCCATAAGACAAGATTCGTATCTCCAAAGAATGTATGAAACCCTAAGCTATGCTCCTCAAGTAGAATGGTGGATAAATAGATGCATAATATATATATATATATATATATATATATATATATATATATATATTATTCTTATATTCTCTTATAAATTATGAAATATATGTGTTTATATAGGTGGATCTAACCCTAGTCATTTCCAAAACTTTAGGCCAATAAGGTTAACCAAATTGACCTTGTATTATTATTGAAAAAAACAAAATAAGTCTTAATCTAGGTCATCCAGGGGATAAACTAGACCCTAAATAAGTTTTAAAACTTAGAGTACAAAGTTGATGGGTTTGACAGTGTAATGTAAACCACCAAAAAGGATTTTAGGATAGGGAAGGGCTAATGAAGGTATAAAATAACTAGAGGAAGGTAAAAAGGAGGAAAAGATTAGGGGAATGTTTTTAGGAGATAATTAGCTTGATAACAAGTGGTATTAATGGATAATAATCCTATGAATCACCAGTTGTCTACCTACACCTTTTCTAGTGCACCCTTTAAGGCATGCACTCAAAGAAATTGAGACTTGATGGGTTCCTGTAATATAAAAAATATCAATAAATTATAAAGTTTGAATATATAATGTGTATACATATGTCCTACTCTAAGCTCATCATATGTCACTTAGGTGTAATAGGTGATTTTTCTTAGAGAAATAACATAGAAACAAATAATCCTAAGGCTACAAACAATTATAGTATTTTTAAGTAAAAAGAGTTGAAATTTAAATGATTAAAAGGGAAATAACTAAAAAGTAAAAGTATGCATACCTTGCCTTACCTTTATCACTATATGTTTATATGTTGTGCTTGTGTTTTACATCATGGAGGGTACAGAGACTATTTTTGACAAACCCAAGGATACAAAACCAAAGAGCAAATTCAAGAAAATGTAAGAAAGTCAAGATAATTGATGTTATGTGGACATGATGTAGTTGTCAATTTAGAAAGTTGGGGTGATAGTGATATGTTAGACCAAATGACCAAGTTAAAATTTAGATTAAATAAGGAAACAAAAAAATCCAAGTCTACTAAAGACCAAAAAACTCAAACAAGTAAACCTTAAGTAAGAAAGGAAAACTCACCAAGTCAAACTAAGGATACACATCAAAAATGGTAATCAAATATCAATGTAAAAGTAGTAAAAATACTTAAATAAACAAATATGGGAAATAAAAAATGGTAAAACAACATTGATGAGTGATAAATAACAATCCTTACTCAATTATCAATGGAAAAAGTGCAAAAAAGGGAAAACAATATTGGTGAGTGAGAAGTAACAAGCCAACCTCATTCAATAATGGAAAAAATACATGAAAGGATAGATAGACTTAGGTGTCCACAAAAAGTGTATTACAACAATAATAAATGGTAAAGGAAATCAACTCATGTCTATAAATGAGAGCCTTGGTAGAAATAAAAGAATCCATAGTCATTCCAACATATTGTTTGGTTCTAAAGATAGATAAAATTGAAACAAAGTAGTGATAGTATGTTTTAAATATGTGAATAAGAGGGAATATAAAATAAATAAAATTAAATTTAGAATCACACTTTCCAATCAAGGGGTAATAAAATGGGTGGAGTAAGTCTTTATTGAAGTCAAGACACTCAAATTAAGTTTATCAAAATAAGAGGACTTCAGACCTTAAGGACTCTAAAGAACTTCTCCTATCCAAACAAATATTAGGTCAATAAATGAATTATGTAGATCATCCCATGAAGACTATATTAATTAAATTTAAAATGGACCTACCTTCCCAGAACATGTTCCCCATCCCTTAGGACCCCTTATATAGCTATCAATGTACTAAGAAGATTGGGTACTTTTGTGAGAAACTAAGTAGAACCACAAAGTTTGTTAAATCCTTATATTCCAATTTATTGGCCTAATTCACCATAATGGACCTCGACTCTATCATTAGGCCAAATATGGAGTTTGATTTTTTATTAGAGATAAGAGATATGCTTGTAATGACATCTTTTGGTGTGATTTTGACTTTTTTGACATTTGTATGTTTATGTATATCATTGCCTTTGTTTTAAATTATTTTCCTTTTAAATTTATTGATGAATTTTTATTTTCCTCCTCCATATGTATTTAAAAATCCAAACATGGGTGTTAAAGATGACTTTAATTTGAATGCTTGGGATTTTATTGCTAAGAGAGAGAACTTAGAGAGTATGGAGTCTAAGAGTCACATTAATGTAGGTAAAATAAAAGTCTTATCTTGAATTAGATCTTTTTTTATCCAATGTCAAGTGAAAGGAGAGGAAATCAAGAGGAATGAAACATGAAATAATTTGAATTACTTCAAATCATAAAAAATGTGATAATATGGTGTAAAAAAGATACAATGATAGTAGAAAATGTGATTCCTTATCATAAGAATGAGGGAAGTGTAGGAAAATATGCCAAAAATGTTTGTTGTACAAATTTTATCTATAACAAATCAAAATCTAAAGTTGAGAACAAGGATCATAAACTCAAAAGCATTACAAAATATATTCTAGACAAGGAATATCAACTGAAAGATGGTGATTTTATGAGGAAGGCCAGGTCCTATCCATAATTTTACACTATAACTAATAAAATAAAAATCCAAGAAGGTACACAAAGCATGTGAAAAGTAAATGAGAAATAATATATTTTTGAGGAAGGCTAGGTCCTATCCATGGTCTTACACTACAACTCACAAAAGAGAAACCCAAGGGGGTATCAAAAAGTATTGGAAAGAAAGAAAATAATGAGAAAAACGAAATATTGAGGAATATTGGGTTGTATTTGTGGTTTTATATTTAAAATAATTATAAAAGGGGAACCAAAGGACCAAAGGAAGGACTAAGGTTTGTGGAAAGAGAAAACTGTTGTAGAGGGTGAGACCTATGTAATTATCTGGAGAAATTTATTAGAAGGATATGATATTGAAAGTATGATAAGAAGGTAAATATATCTGCTAAAATATATATTAAGGATGAACATGTGAGAGACAAGCTTATGTGTCTTGGAAGGTTTCTTGAAGTTGAATTAGTTTGGTATCACACAATGTAGAATAAGAATGAGAATCATAAGATGCCCTAATGGGTAATTAGATGTAGGTATGGGCATAAAAAAATGACCCAAAGGATGAGTTAAATGTGGGTGGCCATCAAAATTCCCCAAATATTAAATTAAAATGTGGATGGGCATCATAAGATGCCCTAAAGGCTAAAAAAAAGAAGAAAAAAAAAGAAGAAAAGAACACCCTATATAGTGTCTAAATGGATTTAGGTTATTCAATAAGATTTTAGTAGGGGATTTCATGATGATTGATGAGAGAAATATAATTTAGGAAAGAATAAAGAGAAGTAGGGATAGATTCATCTAGATAGATAACTAAGTTAACTAGATAAAAGAATAGGGTGAGCCAACTAGGTCATCCAATAGGTACCAAGTCGACTTGGTCAATATGGTTTTACTAAAACACAAGTTTCTAAGAGTAAAAATTCATATGGGTCAATTTTGTACTATTGAATACAAGGTATAACAAAGAGAGAATAAAACACAATCATGTAGGTCAATTATTTACTACTAGTAGGAAGAAAAAACATAGTCAGTGAGAGTCTGTATTGACTGGGATGACAATGTTCTAAAATAGGGAATAAAATTTTAAATATAATTGAATAAAGAATGAAATTAAGCACATATATAATTAGATCAATGTGATTAATATAATTAAGGAACATAACACAAAACCTTGTACTGACACTAACCAATGCTAGTTTTTCTAATATAATACACAATGATTAAAGAGTAAGAAATTAAATAAAAATTACATGTTAACTAGGTAGTCACCCTAAGTGTTATTATATTATTATAAAGTTTTTATTTAAATGTGATAAAAGGGTTGGCTGAAATAGAGAACTAGAAAGGCAATCTATGAATGGTTTTAGGACATTTGGGATGAAAGGGATATATCTAGGTAATGGTATTGGATTGGTGTTGGGGCTTACCCCCTCACTTCACAATCTTATATAGATAAGGGTTTTATGAGATTTTCCAAAATATACCATTAACCAAATTTTTATACTTGTCTAGAAAACAAAGTCACCTTCCCACATGGTGATGAAATCCAAGTAGGTAGGCCTTGGGAAGACAAGTGTTTAAATTAATTTTGAATGTTATGTTATTTTTTAATGTTTTCAAAATAGTAAAATAGTGTTACTAAAATGGTAATTTGAAAAACTTCTTATTTATACTATATGAGTTACTCTAATCATGAAATTAAATGAAAAGGAATTGTGAATTAATTACTAAAAAATAATTATTAATTCATTGATTGAGAATAGTATAGAGTCAATTCAGGTAACACTATATGCAAACAATATCAAATAGATTTGACTTGGTAGTTTTTTTTCTATATAAGTAAGGTTTATAATAATAGAGTCAAATAGGTTGACTATGTTTCTTAGATAGAAGACAAACTATAAAACTAAGTCGATTAGGTCAACCTAGTTAGCTATAGGGTTGTAGTTTTGAAGACTGCTAAATTGTGAAAAATAGAACAAAAAAAGTACTAAAATGATAAAGATGGGAATGATAGTAACCTTGGTGGGCTTGTAAATGGTTAATAATAAAAATTATATGCTAAAATGATTTAAGTATTGCTTTCAAATTTTTTAGACTAAGTTGACTAGTTTGACCAAGTTCTACAAAACCTTGTATGCTGAAGAAGAATAAGGAATAGGTTTGACCTATTTGATAGTGCTTGTTGACCTGTATGCTGGTAGAAAGAATTAGAAGAAAATTTTAACCTATTCAATAGTGTATTATAATTTTGAATCAAATAAGGCTATTGTGTCAACCTATTTGATTTAGTAACCTGTAGCTAATGAAGACCTACAAAGATAGAACATAGTTATTTTGCGGAGATTGTGTGTTAAACCTATGTACATAGAGTTAAAACTATACTAACTGGCTCAATACAATACTTAATATATTGAAAAATCTAATAAAATGGAAAAAATGATGGCATGAAAGAAAACTTGCAAGGGTCAAATTCATGTTTGGTTCACCAAAATGTATGAAATGGGAAATGCAATAGATATATAATTCAATCCTAGCTATGAGAATATAAATCCTACTTACACTTACGATTGTGGATACATTAGATATTTAGGGTCATGACAAATATGGATCTTTTAGACCTATCTAAAGGATATCTTACCACAATATTATCACTAGGGAGGGTTCCAAAGCCTCTAGTCAAGCAAAACTATGAAATAACCCTAACTAGGTCCCATGTTTTCATATTCACTATACTAATAATAAGTAAATCAAAATTTAATTAGTTCTCACCAAATATTTTAGCACAAAGTGGGGGTAATAAACATGAATATTAGACATATACTTATGTAAATGTATAAAAAATCCTATTGTATGGGAGAGAAGTACAAATGCATATCTATCTACTCTTACAAAGGAGGAACAACGTTAGGAATACTTAGCTTTGAAGATGAACCCATCAAGTCTCAATCTCTTCAATAGCCAAGGTGATTCACAAAATGTTGTTTTGGTATGTAATAATGATAAGTATAAATCATCTTTATGATACATAACCTATCAATGCATCCAAAAGACTTGTCCATAAGACAAGATCCATATCTACAAAGAAACTGTGAAAACCTAAGCTATACTCCTCAAATATAGTGGTGGATAAGTTGATGAAAAACATATATCTATTCTTCTATTATCTTATAAATGATTAAATGGATGTGTTTGTATATGATGATCTAACACTAGTCCTTTACAAAAGTTTAGGCTAATAAGGTCGACCCAATCGACTTTGTATCATTATTGACAAAAATAAATTAGGTCTCAATCTAGGTTAGCTAGGGCTGACCGAGACATTAAATAGGTTTAATCAATTAGAGTACAAGTTTTATGGGGCTAATAGTGTAATTTAAGCTATCAAAAAATATTTTAGGTTAGGGAATGGATAATGAAGGTGGAAAATGACTAGAGGAGGGTGAAATAGAGGAGGCAAAACTTTGGGGAATGTTTTTAGGAGATTTTTGGATTGATAACAAGTGGTAATAAGGGAAAAAAATATTGTGAATCACGAATGGTATGCCCACCCCTTTCCCAATGCACCCTTTAAAGCAAGCACTCAGAGAGATGGATACTTGATGGGTTCTTATAAGATAAAAAACATCAATAATTGATGCAGATTGAAAATATTATGTGGGTACACATGTCACTATAATTTATCATGTATTATATTCTAATTTTTGAAATAACATTTTGATAAAAAAAAGAGATATGATTCAATAAGATAGATATAACCGCATGCTTCAAGTGTACTAATTAGCCATCATATCAATGTCGTTAAATTTATCATACATAAAAAAACTCAAGTACATCCTTCACATAAAAACCTTCAATATGAGAGAAAGGAGTAAGAAAAGGTCCATTATAGAGACAAATTATAAAGATTTTGATCATTCAAATCTATCCTACAATATTTATTGAATAGAAATAAGGTAATGATAATTTGGTATCACCTAAGTGGGTTGCGAAATCCTTAGATAAAAAAAAAATTCAAAGACAAAGGAAAGTAGTTGGGTAATATTCATCTCCAAAATTCTCAAAACAAGTTTAAACAATAAATGAAGAAAAATGGACATATGTCAAAATTGGAAAGGGAAATAAAAAGATAGATGTAGGGGTATATCCAAAAAAATTAGGAAGATGATCAAACTAAAAAGTATGAAAGAAGGGAAAAAATGATGTAGTAAAGAATACACAAAAAACCTTAAAAAAGACTTTTCTAGTGTTAATTAATGAAGATAATTTCATTTAATGTCAGGGAGATAAATAACCCCAACAAATAGAGATTAATTATCAATTTGAGAAATAAGCATAAAATTACTATTTTGATCATCCAAGAACTCAAAATTTCTCAATATCTTCTCAATAAAAATAGAGACCAAATTTGGAATAAGTTTAATTGTATTAGTTTTAGCTCTTATGGGGTTACAGGAGGATTGGTGGTTTTTTGGAATCCCCAAACCCTTGAAGGGGTGGATCTATCTCGTAGTTGTGACCATATTACAATGTTATTTAAATTTAATAATAATAATATGGAATTTAAGGGGTGGATCTATCTTGTAGTTGTGACCATATTATAGTGTTATTTAAATACAATGATAATAATATGGAATGGATCATGTCTAATATTTATGTCCCAAATTCTAGACAAGGGTAGAAAAAACTATGGGAAGATTTTTTAGAATTCCAAAGGAACTAAGAGAACTAGAATTGGTTGGTTATAGGGGAATTAAACTCCCCTTTCTCCCCTTTGGAAAAAAAGGAGGACATATATATTTCAATTAATTTATGGTTTATTTACATGATTTTATATTTGATATTGGTCTCATGGATGTGGATCTCAAAGGTAACCCATATACCAATTGTAGAAGAAGACACAATAAAAATATGATTCATGTAAAATTAGATAGATTTCTTTGTCCTTTTAACTAGGATCTCTATTTTACTACCTATTTAACCTCCCTCCTTAGATTTATTTAAGACTAGAATACTATTGTGTTTTCTAGGGAAAATATCTATAAACTTAGGAATCAACCTTTTAGATTTGAAAATTTTTGAACTTTTCATCCAAATCCTTAAGAATCTCTTAAATATTGGTAGAAAGAACCAATTTCTAGATTTGATTTGTACATTCTAGCCAAGAAGCTTAATCATATCAAATAGAAACTTAATGGTTGGAAGAAAGAATTTTTTGGGAATATTTTTATTGAAAATAAAACTTTGGAGGAGGAACTATGGAAGCTAGAAGAACTTACTTATGCCAATGATCTAAGTGGGTAATTTCACAACAAGGAAAAGGGACTCCATAGTACCTACCACAACTTAGTATCCAAATAATAAACATTATGGAAATAAAAATCTATATGTGTGTGTCTATAATAAGGTGAAAAAAATATGATTTATTTCCATCAATCTATTTCAAGACATAAAATAACTAATATAATATCTGAACTTGTCTTGAAATATAGGATAAAGTGAAAATAATAATCTCTATTTTAATAATCTTCTCTATTTTAACAATCTTCCAGCAGGAAGTAATTTGTTAGATATTGGTAAAGAATAATAATTACTAGGGATTCTTATTAAGGTCATGGGTCAAATAGATAATTCATATATTCTCAAATCCCCATCCATATAAGAGGTCAAATATGTTATTTTATTAATAGAATGGGATAAATACCATGGCCCATATATGTTTCCTCTTTTATTTTTCCAACATTTAAAGGATATTATTCATATTAAAGTGGTAGAAGATATGAGTTAATTTTTTAGATATGGAATTATTCTTAAAGAATTGATAAACATGTTTCTTTTTATTATTCTAAAGAAATTGGGAGCCAATCAGATGAAATAATTTAGACTCATCTTTTGCCAAATAGTCTATTGAATCTATACTAAATCTCTTGTTATTGATATTCACCTCTTCTTGAGAAAATCACAATTGAGAAACAAGGTGTGTTATGTTTTGGAGAAAAATCATGGATGTTATAATAATTTCCCATGAATATATTCTTTCAGTCTCTACCTCCTCAAGAAAAAATATGTTTCTGAAGTTGGACATGAATATAAAGTATGATAGGGTGTCTTTGTGATTTTTAGACAAGGTTTTGCGAAGACTTGGATTTGTTACTATTTTTATAGGTATAGTTTCTAGTTGTATATCATCCCCTATGTTCTCTATTCTTGTTAATGGAGTCACAAAAGGGTTCTTCATTGATAGAGGTTTGAGACAAGGAGAACCTCTATCTCCATACCTCTTCACTATGCTCATTGTGTCTATTAGAATAATCATATAGTTTTATAGAATGCAAGGAACTATCAAAGGCATTAAAATTTTCCCTAAAACTACCCCCATTACTCACTAGAAATTTTTAGATGACACATTATTGATGTGGAATCAATAGTTTCTAAATCTGAGGCTTTTAATAATATCCTTATAAATTATGATTTTTTTGTGGGCCAATGTGTTAATGATTACAAAATCTATATTTTTTCTAACATTATATAGGGTCTATAGAATATACAAACAATGTACATGAATTATTAAAGTTAAATATATATAAAGGAAGGAATAAGATGTTCTTATTTTCTAGGAAGGCCATGGATATGGTTAAGCTTTCTAGAAGTCTATTTTAACTAGTAAAAATATTTCAAGGAGAGGTAGTAGATGACATGTAGGTGATGGGGAAAAGATGAATTTTTAGATGATCCCTGGTTTTTCAAAGTTCTCATGTTTTTTTATTCCCTTGGTCAAATTTTAGCATTGATTCAAAGATATTCATGGAAGAAAGGTCAAGGATTACTGGACAAACTCTAAAGTCATTATAATGTGTAAATTTATGAAGTTAGAGTTAATAAGTGAAGTCATTAATATAGGATTACATATCTTGAACTTAAAATTATACCAAATCCATCTTGTTATCCTTCCCAAAGAAGATACTTTGATTTTGACAATAGATGATAGTGGATAATACTTTATTATATCCAAATACCTAGTTGAGATAGACTCAAAGGAAGACAAGTATTATTGGAAATAATTATGGATTAGACACCTCACTCATAAATTCAATATCTTATTTTAAATTCAAGGTGATATATCATCTCTTTAAAAATTTTAATATAGCATAGTTAAACCTAACACTTTTTTGGACCTAAAAAATAAATGGAAACCACCATGGAAGATAATGTCCTTTTTTTTTAAATGGAAGCTATATCTTGTACACTTATTTTAAATTCAAGGTGATATATCATCTCTTTAAAAAATTTAATATAGCATAGTTAAACCTAACACTTTTTTGGACCTAAAAAATAAATGGAAACCACCATGGAAGATAATGTCTTTTTTTTTTAAATGGAAGCTATATCTTGTACACTTATTCTGGGGAGTATGGAAGACTAAGAATTATTGTGTTAGTATCTTTTATCATGTTTTATAAGTTGTATAGATACTTTTTGTATTTTTACTAGTTTTTTCATTTTTCTGGATATATTCCATATTGGTTAGTTTGACATACTTCTTATTTTCCCTTGCCTATATATGCAAGGCTTCTCATGTATAACATAAAGAAGTTATTTTTTGGATATTATATAATATTACATTTATCTTTGTATATCATATTTTCATCTATTGCACCTCTTTTTATGATGTGTTTTTTGTTAATGTTTATATATTGGGATTAAAATGATATTTTTGATGTTTCTTTCATGGTATAAGAGTTGGAGGTGTTGCAACCATCTATTTGTGAGTTTGTTGTTGCAAGGATTTGTCCATTTATCAAAATTTATTATCAATGCAATGGAGGTATTATATATATATATATATATATATATATATATATATATAAGAACTATTTTTTTTCATTGATCAAGCCATGTAGATCATGGGCTTTACCATTAAGTTCTTTTTGTGCTACACCCATGTTTAAGTTTGTTTTGGAAGCTTTTTAGGCAATTTATGCATGTTTTTGATAGTTTTAGTCTATTAATGCATCAAAATAAACATATAAAATCATAATGGAATATAATATATGTTTTAAAAACTTTAATTTTTTTTAATCTCTAGATATCAAGTTTTACATCCCTCCTACTAAAAAATTTGCTCACTAGTTTGCTAGTAGATACCTACCACTAGTTCAGTTTTCTCTCACCATAGTTAGTATGGATCTAATTTTTAAGATTTGGGACTTGGTATAGTTATTTGATATTCCCATATTTCATAAAATATAACTTATAAACATTTTTTAATAGTTTTTATAACTCTTTGGTATCTTGAAAATTATTTTAATACTATGTCTTCATCTGGATACTTGGTTTTTTTTCTTCTGGTTTGAGTAGATATGATTCTTAGAGATGATAGTATTTTAGGTATACATTCATCCTATAATATGTAGGAAATATATGAATTATTATGTACCACATATTTAAATGTCACAATAGGGCCCATTTATCTAGTTTTTCTAGATCTCACAAATAATCTCCCTGAAGTTGGATTTCACCCATTTTTGAACACCTGTGTTTGGTTTCTGCCAAAGAAATTGATGAAAATATGTTTTGAACATTTTCTAAAGATTAATAAAGTGGTAAAACAATTTTTTTCCTTAGTGAATTTAATTTTTATGCAATTTTTACTTGTTTGATCAATTTTAGTGACATAAAACTTGTAAACAGTATAACTTTTGAACCGTGACACAAAATTGAGTACTATTTTTTTCAAAAGCGTATGTTTTTTTATTATCCAAACATTAGGTTCATTCATATTATAAAAATAACTCAATTATAAAGTTCCAATTTTATTTTTTTATTTTTTTTTTGGGGGGGGTGTTATGATGTAGGGGCATTCTCAAATTAACCTACTTTTAATGCATAATGTTGGTTATGTGTTTCAAGTATTCTCTCATGTTTATAAGAGTCATGAATTATAATTCAAATTTGAATTTGAAGACCAAGTTAGTTTTCCTACCAAAATGGATTTTAAAAATTCAAATATGTATTGGTTGGTCTGAGTGATTATTGATGATATGTAATTGATGAAATAAATTTTTAATAGACCTTTAGGTCTCATAATATTTCTAGGTTGGTTATGAGTCAATATGTTAGTTTAAGGAGTGAGGTGATAGTTAGAGTGTCTACCACTCTACATGGGTTTAGGAATAGTTAGAAGTTTATTAAATAAAGATATGGTTAGGAATTCTTACTAATGTTTGTATAAAGTATTTTTCGATTGATATAATGTGTGTTGGTTTGAATTAGGAGGAGTTAGGAATAAAATAGGGTAGACAGTGTAAAGAGGAGAAATGAAGGTCTTCCTAGGTAATATATAAGACTGTGTACAACTTTTGTATGAAATAAAAATTAAAATGAATAGAAAAGGTGATTTATGATTTGAATATAGTGAATATCTTAAAAAATGTAAATGTTAATGAATTTTCTCTTAGAACTATGAACAAGAATATTCATGAATAAGTCTTCTTACTTTGTATTTTTATTCATTTTGTGTTGTGAAAACTGACTCATGAAGTGGATTTAAGTTTGTACATGTAATGTGGGGATATATTTTTTTGATATAAAATTTTTAGTGAAATCAAATAAATCAATAATAAATTCATTCTATGGTTGAGAAGTGAGTACTCAACACACTATTAGGTAGAAGAACTCATATGATCAATATTCTATAATTTGTGTCCTTAATATCTAATAAAAATCATTCAAGAGGGACTAGTTAAGAAAAGCCTTATAAGACTTTTGTGGATATTATTATATGTAATTTATAAATTTTAATATTTATTAATATTTTTATTCATTTATCACTATGGTTATTTTGTGATATAATCCACAGACCTTGTTTGATGACATTCTTCCTGCTAAGACTAAACAAGTGTGTGAGGTTTGGAGGTTACCATAACATGGAGACAATGTATAATACCTTAAGAAATTAAACATAACCCTACATAATATTAATGAAGATACAAGTAAGTGAATATGAACTACAAACTCTATATTGAAATGTTGTTTAGTAGACTATATTTCAAGCACCTATTAAATTCATGCATTAAATGTGATTATGAGTGAAACCAATAGGTTTAAGTGTTTGGATAAAAAAATTTCTATGTTTGTAAGAATTTTTTTATGTCCTTTTAGTATTAAAATCCATTGGTAAGTTAAAAAGTGTCCAAAACCAAGTTATGAGTTCACTCACAGAAACTGTGTATTTTACGACATTATATAAGGCATGATCCAAATGTGATATGAGAATGTTCAAAGTAATTATGGATTGTAAAAGTTACACATAGGTCATACATAACTTATTTGATTTTTTTAAAGTTTTAAAAATAAATTATGCTTGTTAAAACCCTAAAATAACTCTCTCGTGTCTATTATAAATAGTGAAAACCCTAGATTAGGGCAAAGAACATCAAAGTGTCTTAAAAAGAAAAGTAACTAGTGAAAATTCAAGAAATTGGTAGTTAGGTGGGTGATTTCACAAGAAAAGAGATTTTTTAGTTTGTAATCTAAAAGAGTAAGTGTCCATACAAATAGACAAGACTATGTATAAATATGGTCTTAATTGACCTAAAGAGACCTAATCCATGATCAAAGAAGCCTATAAAAGTGATCTAGGGAAAGACCTAGTAGATGTAACTTGGTGAGTAGATAGTAGAGGAAAAAGGGTAAATGGATTTATGTATAGTTTCTTTATTGGTGTCTATACCACACCGTACATAGTTAAATTTAATAGAAAAAGGATACAAGGATTGGTAAAAGGTGGGGTAGAGTTGTATAGAATTGAATTAATGCATTGTAGAAGGTATTAAATGAGATGAGAGGTATAAATAGATAATTAGAAGAAAATATAATTGTCATGAAATAGGAACCATTATGAGAAATCATATAATGAATGTTGCATGTTTTTCCAAAGGACTATGAGGAATAAGTGAATGAAGGAAAAAGATTCTTAAATCAAGGAAAAGGGTAGAGTGTAACAAAAAAGTGTATAAATATCTGCATCATTTGGTATTATATCCATCTATATGTTATAGTAAAAAAATTTATACAGGTATGAACATGGTAATTAGTACATGTTACATGTGGATAAAGAACTTGTATGTAAGCAAGGAAGTAGTTTGTAAGGAGTCTTGTTGAAAGTTAGAGTAAGAAGGTAGATAAAGAGAAGGTATGATCTATTTTATGTCTGATTATTTTATTTGGATGAATTTCTAATGGTATGTGATAGGAGAGCAAAGAATACAAGTGAATAGTGTGGTGTAAAACCCAAAAACAAGGAGCTATTAATAATCTCAAGGAACAGAAGCTCATAAATAGAACTTGGGAAAGTGAAGATAGTCCTAGTGTGAAGGACAAAAGAGGTGGAATGTACCTAATGAGATCTGAAATAGAGAGTTAGAGGAGTTTCACATGTGAACCAAAATAAGTGGTCCAAGTGAGGATAACAAAAAGATAAGTATGTACCCAAGTGAGGTACTCAAGATGAAGATGAAAGAAGGGGTATAAAAAAAAGTAAGAGACATGGTTAAATCTAAATGCTAGAGTGAGAGAATGATGGAGATAGAGATAAAGGAAATGAAAGATGTATTGGAAAGGATGGAAAGAGAGCTATTGTATATATGTAATGTGTATAGTTTATAGTGTGGAATCAAGATCAAGAAAATAGCTAAGTGTAAATTTAGAGAAAGAATGCAAGAGAAAGCAAACCAGTAAGTGATGGAACATTTAGAGAGATTATTTTAAAAGATGTCAACACAACTTTACATATAAGAGTAGAGAGAGGAAATTTGGCCTCAAAATTTTTATACTAGCATCAATTTGTCATGGTTGAATACATGTCAAGAAGTGGAAAGTGAAGAGCATGATTGGGATGAAGACATTGATTGGATAACAATCCATAAAGAAAAATAAATTGATGAGTGGAAGATAGAATGTACAACTACATATGAAGTGATTTTCTACCTTGAATATCATGAATTATTTTATAAATAAGAATGGAGATGTAAGAATCAAATAGAAGGTATTGAAGTGCATGTAATTTTTGATTAATATTATGAAGATGAAGATGATGTTTTATATAAAGATACAATAGGCATATTTGACTAATGAATTGGAGAAATAAATAATAAAGAATGACATGAAGTGCTTGAGGAAATTAATGAACAGGTTAAGAAGGATGTGACTGATTTACTAGTCTATGAAGAGAAGATGCAAGGTGATGAGTTAGTTGATTGGACAATCAAAGAAGTAGTTGTAGTGGATAAAAGTAGGGTAGAGGGTGTTGATAAACAAAATATTAACAAGAATGAAGATTTGGAATGTTCACCAAAGGAGGAAGATAATATGCATTGAAACATGTATGTTGATGAACAAGTAGAAATAAAAATGTTAAAGGAGGCAATAAAAAGATAATGGAAATTCACTCTAAATGCCATGAAGATGGAAGATGATTATGAAAGAAGATAAGGAAGAAAGAAAAAACAATGGTACAAACAAAGGAATTATAAGTGAAGAGAGACATATCACATCATTAAATGGATAGAAAGGAAGAAAAATAAATCAAGGTACAATTATGGCAGTGAAGAACACACACACACATTATACGAAAATTTGAATGAATAAGAATGTGGGTGTCAAGTTATTTTATCCCCTTGGGAGTATGATATAGGGGAATCCTTAATTATACAACTTTTTATGCATAAATTTGGTTAATTTTTTTAATTTTTATGTCAAGTTGATAAGAGTCATGAATTTTAATTCAAATTTAAATTTGAAGACCAAGTCAATTTTTTTGCCAAAAAGGATTTTCAAAATGTCAAGATGTATTACTTATTATAAGTGAGTATTGATGATATCTAATTGATTAAATAAAGTTTTAATAGACATTTAAGGTCTCATAAAATGTTTTAATTTGGTTATGAGTCAATATGCCAATTTAAGGAGTGAGGTGGAATCTAGAGTGTCCACCACCCTACATGGGTCTAGGAATAGTTAGAAGTTTTTTGAATTAATAAACGGTTAGATGTTGTTACTCAATTTTGTATAAAGTAATTTTGGAGTGATATAAAGTGTGTTTATTTGAATTATGAGGCATTAGGAAGAAAATAGGGTAGACAATGTAAAGAGGAGAAATTAAGGTCAACCTAGGTAATATATAGGACTGTGCAAGACTTTATTATCAACAAAAAACTTCAAATGAAAACAAAAGGTTATTTATGAGTTGAATCCATTGAGTATATAAAAAAATTTAAATGTTAAATAATTTTATCTTAGAACTGTGAACAAGAATATTTATGAATAAGTCTACTTACTCTATATTTTTATTCATTCTATGTTGTGAAAACTAAATGATGAAGTGTATTCAAGTTTGTACATGTAATGTGGGGATATATGTTGTTGATATCAACTTGTTAGTGTAATAAAATACATAAATAATAAATTAATTTTATGGTAAATAAGTGATTACACAACACACTATTAGGTAGAATAATGCATACAATCAATATTCTATAATTTATATCCTTAATGTCTAAGAAAAATCATTGAGGAAGGACTAGTGAAATAAGGCCTTGTAAACTTTTTATGGATATTATTATATTTAATTTATGAATTTGAATATTAATTAATATTTTTTTTCATTTATCACTATGATTATTATGTGATATAATCCACAGACCATGTTGGATGACATTCTGCCTACTAAGACTAAGCAAGTGTGTGAGGTTTAGAGGTTACCATAATATGGTTACAATGTTTTATAGATTAAAGAAGGAAATATAACCATATTCAATATTCATGAATCTATAGGTAGGTGAATATTAACTTTAAACTCTATATTAAAATGTTTTTTGGTAGATTGTATTTCAAGAACCTATGCAATTCATACATTGAATGTGATTATGAGTGAAACCAATAGGTTTAAGTGTTTGGATAACTATTTTTATGTTAGGAATAAATTTTGTTAAGTCCTTGGAGTATTCAAATCCATTTGTAAGTTTAAACGTGTTTAAAACTAGATTAAAAGTTCACTTAGGCAAACTATGTATTTTAAGGCATTGCACAAGGCATGATCCAAACATGATATGAGAATGTTCAAAGGAGCTTAGGGATTGGAAAAGTTGCACATAGGTCACACATAACTTATTTGAGTTTTTTTAGGTTTATAATTAAAAATATGCTTGTTAAAACCCTAAAATAACTCTCTTATGCATGTCACAAGTAGTGGAAACCCTAGATTAGGGTAGAGAACATCAAAGTGTCCTAATGAGCAAAGTAGCTAGTGAAAATTCAAGAAATTTGGTAGTTAGGTGGGTGATGTCACAATAAAAGAGATTTTTTAGTTTTTAATCTGAAATAGTAAGGCTTTTATAGATAGATAATATTGTGTATAAATAAGGTCTTAATTGACCTAAAGAAACCTAATCCATGATCAAAGAATCCTAGAAAAGTTGTCTAGGGAAAAACTTGGTCGATGTAACATGATGATTAGATAGTAGAGAAAAAAGGGTAACTAGATTTTATTATAGTTTCTTGATTGGTGTTTGTACAACATCATACATAGATAAATTCAATTGAAAAAGGCTACAAGGATTGGTAAAAGGTAGGGCAGAGTTGCATAGAATTGACTTAATGCACTATAGAAGGTATGTAATGAGATGAGAGGTCTAAATAGATTATGAGAAGAACATCTAAAGTGTCATGAACTAGGAACCATTTTGAGAAATCATTTAATCAATGTTGCATGTTGTCCCAAATGACTATGAGGAATAAGTAAATTAAGGAAAGAGATTATTGAATCAAGGAAAAGTGCATAATGTTAAAGAAAAGTGTATAATGCTCTACATCAACTTATACCTTTTTTGGGGTGTTCATTAATTTCATTAAGAGACCTCAAATTGACATGGGGAATTTTTTTTTGAGAGGGTTTTTCTTATTTATTTTCTCATTATTTTATGATAATGGATTCCTACTTATTTGATCCCCTCAACACCTCCAACTACATTATTTGGAAGATCAAAATGAATATGTAATTACAGGTGAAAGGTGTGTGGATAATGGTGTTTAGATACATTCCCTAATTTACAAATTAGGAATATCTTGTCTATATTGCATCCTTGAAATATGAGTCTATTTTTTTGATTTTCCTCCATGTTTTAAATAGTTTTCATTGGTATGTCACATGTTCCACATCACCAACTAAAGCTTATGATGCTATTGTGACCTTATTTAAGAAGGATACTAAGTATTTTGGGTCATTTTCACCATATTTTACTCCACCTCCTTTTGTTTCACTTCCATATCCTAAGTTAGCAAGGATTTATCTTTTAATGATGACATTTATGTGTTTCAAGATTTGTGTCTTGATAGTAACATGGGTGAGGCACTATTGGCACTTCATTCTCCTCATTCTAGCGATGATTCACTCTTTTTTAGTGACATTAATTAGGATTCCTCTTCATTTTATGAGGACATACTTCTTGTTGGTGATCTAGATGAGGAATTTTTACCTCTTACACCTCTCACTATTCCTCCTTCAATTATTAGTGAGGACTTGTATTTTGACAATGGCTGGTTTGAAGCTCCTATTATTACTCATATATTTTGTACTCCTAGTATTCATTTCATTGATCAAGAGGAAATGATTCTTGAGGATGTGGCACCTTGACCATCACTTTTGGATATCTTGCATGAGACACCATCATAACTTCCCAAGGATGAGTTTTATTATGCCATAGTTGTTATTCTTTCATCACCTACTCCTCTTGTTTGTGAGAATATGTGTTTAGATGATGATTTCCATAAGGAACCTATTATTATTGAATAATCTTTTTTGGATCTTTTTGATGCTCTTTATATTTTATTTTTTATTTGCCTCACCTTTGATTTACCTATTTATGTGTTTGGTTCCTTTGAGAAACATACTCTTGTATTTAGATATTGCATACTTCACTCTATGCACTAAACTCATGGAGGTATTGAAAGACTCTTACAATGTATTGTATCTCCTAATAGCATTAATATTTATATAGGTGATGTGTCTTTGGGGAATATTATTTGTAGCACTCAAGAGGAAGGTACATTTATAAGAATAAATTTATATTTTCAGTGCTATCTCACCACTTGTGTAGATTGTTCCTTACATTATTTCCATCCATTAAAGCTATATATTATTGATCTTCATATGGGGTGAAGTAATTTTTCCTTAGGGGGGATTCCACATGAAGTCATTACTTCCTTCATTTCCTTATTTTCTCTCTTTAACATCATTTTAGGGGGAGTTTTGTCACTACATTTTTCTTACTTTCTCCATTTTAAGGATATATTATATATGAGTACCTAATTAGACAATATTTTTAGGACTCATACTATGGATATGCCACTTTTTTGGGGATATTTTTAGACCATATATTTACTTGAGGGGTGTTAGTATTGGTTATCATGTTTGCTAAGTTTTATAGATAGCTTTTTTCTTTTTCCTAGTTTGTCCTTTTGTGGATTTGTCCCATATTAGCTAGTTTGACTTACTTCTTGTTTGTCCTTGCCTATATATGTGAGACTTCCTATTTGTAATACAAGGAAGTTATTTTTTGGATATTATATAATACTACCTTTATCTTTGCATATCATCTTTACATGTATTACAATTATTCTTATGATGTTTATGTTTTTAATGCTTCAAATCTTGGTCTTGAAATGATCTTGTTGACATTATTTTTAGATTATATATTTTAGGATCAAAGGATATACTAGAGAACTACCATTAATAGGATTTTCTCTACCATTAATGATAATTTGATCACCTTCACTCCAAAATTGAAACATCTTATGAAGTTATATGGTTGATATTCAAAAACTTGAAGATTAAACCAATGGAAAAATATCATTCCTTGAATATTTATATAAGCCATGTTAAATGGTATAAACCATTGATGTCATATTTTGAAATTGAATTTTGATAGGAATCCCAAAAGAAATATTGGAATTTCATGTAGAAGAGGAGCTATCAGATATTTCAAGGGTGGATTAATGGTTAATTATGTAGGTCCCAAGGGATATCATACTAAACATGTGTCATAAGCCAAAGCTTCTCTCTATAGAATTAAATTGGTGGTAAAGTTCAAAATTTAGAATTTAGCTATAGAAGGGCAATCCTTGAAAATCTTGAATCATCTCTCAAGTAAATCAAAAACATTTTCATCAATACAATAAGATATTGAATATTCCAAAGTTCTAATAAAACATTTCAAGGAGGTTTCTATTGGCTACATTTATATATATGGTAGTAGAGTATGATATGGGCTAGCTAATCTTAGTGTTTTTAACCCAAATTATATCAATTGGCAAAGGACTTATAATTTGCCTTACAAAATAATTTGAATAATTAATAATGACAATTTTTAAAATCTAATATCTATTATAGGTATCTCTCATATGATGGTTAATCAATGATAATATATGATCTTAACACCATTAATTTCAATGATTATCTCATTAATTTCAAAGACTTGAATACTTTTTCAAAACATGTGATGTGTGAGAAAATTATATCTAAATGGGTGGCCTTTTTGAAAAATAAGATCATTATTGTGAATTTTGGTTTGTGAAAAATTTTGGAGAAGGAAGGGTTTTTAGTCATGGGTGGGGAATACAATGGATTATACTAAATTTCCTACATTGGATTTCAAGACAATCCAAAGGTGTGGCATAAACTAGAGAAAGAGGAATCGATAGAATGTTTGTTGATGTTATGCATTGTGATGAAACAATTTCAAAATCATATGCCTTGGGATGGAACCAAAGGACTATGCATATGATATGGTTTTGGATTAATATATCTAAAAACATAATAGGGTAAGTTTTAGGATTTAGTTTTGAAGGCATGAATGACTCTAAGGATAAGTGACATAAATAGTAACTCATAAAAACATTTTTCAAGATGGATGTGGACATGAATATTAAGAATAAAGGGTGTATTAGAATGGACCTACCTATGCCTTGGCCCATTATCTACCTCAAAATAATGAAATATATGACATTGGAAGGTATGTATCATATCCTCCATTCACATCATTTCCTAATAATGAATCATTTTAAGCGACACAAAATAAACTTTCCTTGTTTCTTGATTAGATCCCTTGAGAGATTAGTAACCTCTTTTTAATTAAATTATTCTAACGTCTTAATCCACCAAGGTTTAATCTTCCTTAGTTATAGGATTGGAACCTTTATGGGGGAAAGATGTGCATTATGTTGATGAAGATAGTGGAGATAATTCTAAGGAAGAGTTTGAAAAGGATAGTAAGTTGAGCAGAGTCATGATTGAAGGGTGATATAATGGAAGAAAGAGAATACAACCTTCATGTACATCACTTATTAGTTGCAAGATTTTAAAACACTTTGAGAAAGCTTAAAGTGTGAACTTGGTGATTTCAAGTACTAGACCATCATGTCACTTAATGTATAAATAATATGGTTAGACTTATTTTTCATTTAATAAGTTCACTTAGGAGGCCTCTTAGATATCACATAGACATGAATTTATTCATGCCCAAATCATGCTCTATAAATTTTGTATCTTGATGATCTTGATATCTCAAGATATAGGCCTTTAAAGTTGAATTTACAGAGTGGGACATATGTAGGGATTTCAAATTAAAGTTATGGAAAATATCCATCTCAATTAAAATGTTCTTAATATAAATGTGTGGCTAAAAAGTGTCAAGATCATGGGATATCATGTCAATATCTAATGGTACATAGTCACTAGCGATGTCAGTCAGTCTTAAAGTTCTAATGACATGCATTTGATCATGTATCTAAAGATCAATGGTAAGCATCAATTCAAAAATTTAGAGGATCTTGATATTAAGTGAGGAAATGACAAGTGGCATGATCTTAGTGACCAAGTAGATCAAGGGTATACATTAGAATAAATGGAATGAGATCGATGCCATGAATTCAATCACTCCAAAGAGATTGATGATGTGCATAAGGTCAAGGGTCAATGAATTTAGATCAAATGTGAGGCTACCATGTGGAATAAACACATTAAATTATGGATCTAATAGTAGGATCCTAAGAATGAATGAGTATTTTATGGTTTTCATGATCAAGGAGCCTAGATCAAGATCAATGGCCAAGATTAAAAGTCAAAGATAGGAAAATACAAGTAAAGGTTGAGCATGATTCAGGTCAAACAAAGAACAAAGGTTTCAAAAGGTGTATATCACCATTAGATCACAATAAAACACTATCAAGTAAATGTAGCCATATATTCAAGGATGTTAATGGTGAGGTTCTATTTTCCAATAAAGCTCATATGTAAATAGGTCTATTTTGACCTAATAATAGTCTAAAACAAGACTATGCAACCTATAAATCTTCATTGACATATTAACTATATGAAATCCAATTATTTGGATTGTTTTTCAATCTATAATAAAGATATATATTTAGGTTAGAGTAGATATAGACACAAATGAGATATGGTGGAGTGTTTCATCATTTAACACATGCTCATATCTTTGACAAATAGGTACCCATAACCATTCAAATTATACTTAATCATGGCTCTATTAGGTGTATTATGTTAGGTTGTGGAGCTAAAAGCTTCAACCCTTTGCAAACTGTGGAACAATGGTTGCTGAGATCCAGGAGAACCGGCATCGGCATCGGGACCGACGTCGGCAGAGACCAGTGCAGAAGGCCACCGGCGACGGTAGGAAGTCGGCCGACGTCGGCAGAACCAGACAAGCAGGGACCGACGTCGATCACCTGTGTGTTCCAGAACTACTCATTTCACAGACAGTTAGTTAAGTGAACGAAGAGTTTGCATGTTGAGACCAGTTAGAGTCTTGGGCTGCGAGGACAATTGTCTAAATTAAGAGTCTAAGTTATTGTTTGAGTTAGGGATCTATTTATAGACCCATTGGCATGTATTGTAAAAGGCATGAGATAGAAAGGAAGAGTTCCTTCTAGTTGTAAGATCTGTGAGTTGCAGGTTGTTGCAAGCTCATTGGGGATCTACATGTAAGTTTGGTCTTTGAATTGCAGGTTGCAGGTTCATGAGAGATTAGCTTGAAGTGTTATAGAGTGCTTGATGTACCGGTAGGGTTATTACTGACTGGTTGGTGAGGTGAACATCAATTCTGTGTGTGAGTTGGTTGTTGGGACTATTTTTTGTGTAGGAGAGTGTGTGTGAGAAGAATTATTTACACTTGAGGTGTGGCGATCCTCTGTAAGGTGAAAGAGTGTGGCGGCTCTTTGTTGTATTCTTTTCTGTATAGTGTTAATACAAGATAGTGTATTGTCTCTCATATTCTGTGATATTGGTGAATTCTAGTTACTTGTGTTTTTGGTTATTTCCGCATATTCAATTGCTTATATTTGGTAATCATACTGTGCTCTTTCTGAGGAGCAAGATCCTAACAGGTGGAATTAGAACAGGTGTGTTTGTTCTTGGATTTATCTTCCACCTCCCCACCCAACAAGTGGTATCAGAGCCTTGGTTGTAGGTTCTTGAGCTTGATACCAACAACTGGTATCAAAGCTTTAGGTTGGGATACTAACAGATTGGTGTAGATCTGGGTAGTGTGTTTTGATTACAGGTTACTCACAGGGTTTCTGTTTGAGTGGGAGTTGAGCAATGGCAGAAAGCAGTCAACTACGAATGAAAAAGTTTAATGGGAAGAACTACCAATTATGGAGGATGCAGATTGAGGACTATCTGTATCAGAAAGATTTGTACTTACCGTTGGGTGGGGTTGCTAGCAAACCCTTGGATATGAAAGATGAAGAATGGGAGGTTCTTGATCGGAAGGCTCTGGGATCTGTTAGATTGAGTCTTGAATCATCTATGATTTTCAGCTTATCACAGTGTAAGACAACAGTGGAGTTGATGAAATCTTTGGCACATTTGTATGAAAAACCCTCGGCTTCTAATAAGGTATTTCTTATGAAGCATTTATTTAATTTGCAAATGTTGGAAGGTGGATCTGTTCATAGCCATCTTAGTGATTTCCATGGTTTAGTAAACCAGTTAAGTTCAGTCAATATTGTATTTGATGATGAAATTAGAGCTCTCTTAATCTTGTGTTCATTACCTGAAAGTTGGGAAGGTTTGGTAATGGCAGTTTCTAATACTGTGTCTCCTTCAAAAGTCTTAAAAGTGGATGATATTATGAGTGTGATCTTGAATGAAGAGATACGCAGGAAAAGCACAGGGGAATCATCTGGAGATGCTTTGAGTATTGAAGGAAGAGGAAGGCTAAGAGAGAAGATAGAGCATGGGAGATCAAGGTTGAAGATGGGCAAGAGATCCAAGTCCAGGTATGGCAGAATAACCTGCTAGAAATGTGGAAAGCAAGGGCACTTAAAGAGAGATTGTAGATCGGGTACAAATCAGCATGAAGAACATGAAGAAGAAGCAGATGTTGCAGGTTACGTTGCACAGGATGCTCTGGTATGTTCTTTGGATAAAGTAGAATCTTGGGTATTAGATTCTGGTGCCTCTTTTCATGCATCCCCACATAGGAAATTTTTTCATGAGTATGCCCAGGGAGATTTTGGAGAAATTTGTGTAGGGGATGGTAAGCCTTGTCAGATTGTTGGCAAAGGCAAAGTGAAGCTGAAACTGCAGGCAGGTAACACATGGGTGTTAAAGGAGGTCATGCACGTCCCAGTTCTGAAGCAGAATCTGATTTTTGTTAGAAGTTTGGGTGAAGAGGGTTACACAGTAACTCTCACAGTGGACTCTTGGAAGGTTACCAAGGGTACACTTGTTGTAGCTAGAGGTAAGAAAGTAGGTACGATTTATCTATCTACTTGTTTTACTGATTCTCTTTCTGGGTTATCTACTTCAGCTATAGATTCAGAGATGTGGCTTGATAGGCTTGGTCACATAGATAAGAAAGAGATGCTAGTTCTTGAGTCAAAGGATATGTTTTTAGATTTGGAAGGCATGGATCGTGGTTTCTGTATGCAGAAGAAGAAGGTGAGGTTTCTTGAGGAATCCGATGATAGTGACAAGAACAGGAAAGCCTTGGTTTTTAAGGAGAAAGTGATGGACAGAGTTCAGCACAAGATGCAGAGGAATTCTGAGCAGAGCAAGGGTGATTTGGACAAGGGTTTGATCCAAAAGGAGCTTGCGGGAAAAAGTCAGGTCTAACAAGAAAAACACAGAGACCGACGTCGGCAGGAAAACTGGCGTCAGTGTCCAGATAGGGACCGACGTCGGCTATGTGCAGCTCGACGTCGGTGACTAGGGGTAGACAGAGACCGGCGGCGGCCAGGGGAAATTGACGTCAGTAGGAAGGCAGTCACAGGAAACTGACATTGGTCGGCTGTAGACTGAGATGTGACCAGCATCGGTCACTAAGATGAATTTTGGGTGGACAACAAGCTGTCATGGAGTCTCAAGCGCCCATATGGAGGACTGAAGGTGTAAGTAAGTTCTTAAATTTGTCATTTCCCTTCTTTACACTACTTGTTGCTCACTTATGGCATAGGACCAGGAAGTTGTTGAAGAAGCAGAACAGGTAGATCCAGGAAATAGTGGGAGCTAGGCATGAATGAGGATGTGATTCCTTGGAGGAGAACCAAACAGGTGTTTTGGGTAAAGTGGCCAGCTGGAAGTAAGCACTGAGAGATGAATGGATGTTAAGGATAAAGAAGAGCGGAAATGGATACGTGAGATGGAAGATCAGGGTATTTGATCTTGTATTAGCTGCATGGCAATGGAGGTTTGTTCATTGTGTTTCTCTTTACCAGGTTGGATAGTATTAGCTACACTATCCTATTTTCTTATGATGTGCTTATTGTAGGGTTACATATACAGGTATTGCTGAACTAAAGGCAAAGCTAGTTCAGGTGTTTGTCATGGAGAATCTGGGAGCAGCAAGATTCTTTGGCAAGAGTGTGTTCTAGAGACATGGAAGGTCATGTGTTGACTTTGTTTCAGGATGATTGTGTGAAACCGGTTAGCACGTCGATGGTTAGATAGTTCATAGAATAGGGGTCTTGATTCACATAATAAGGTTGAGTGCATGGTATGTACTAAACTTGAGTTTTCCCAAGCAGTGGGAGTTGTCACAAGTTAGGAGCTAATCCAGGAGAGAACCATTAGAGGGCAGTTCAGTGGATTCTTACAGGGACCAGTAGCAGGTGCACATGCTATGCAGGTTCAGGTGATTTTCTACATGGTTGTAGATGTGGATGTGGCAGGTAATTTGGATGACAGGTTTTGCACCATGGATTCTGTGGTGGTTGGTCTTGAAGGGTGATTTTGAAGATGGATACATAGCCAAGGGAACAAACTAGACGGTGTACAGGTACAGGTACAGGTTGCAGCTGTTTATCTCCAAGTGGGAGATTGTTAGGTTGTGGAGCTAAAAGCTTCAACCCTTTGCAAACTATGGAACAATGGTTGCTGAGATCCAGGAGAACCGGCATCGGCATCAGGACCGACATCGGCAGAGACCAGTGCAGAAGGCCACCGGCGACGGTAAGAAGTCGGCCGACGTCGGCAGAACCAGACAAGCAGGGACCGACGTCGGTCACCTGTGTGTTCTAGAACTGCTCGTTTCACAGACAGTTAGTTAAGTGAACGAAGAGTTTGCATGTTGAGACCAGCTAGAGTCTTGGGCTATGAGGACAATTGTCTAAATTAAGAGTCTAAGTTATTGTTTGAGTTAGGGATCTATTTATAGACCTATTGGCATGTATTGTAAAAGGCATGAGATAGAAAGGAAGAGTTCCTTCTAGTTGTAAGATCTGTGAGTTGTAGGTTGTTGCAAGCTCATTGGGGATCTACATGTAAGTTTGGTCTTTGAATTGCAGGTTGCAGGTTCATGAGAGATCAGCTTGAAGTGCTATAGAGTGCTTGATGTACCGGCAGGGTTATTACTGACTGGTTGGTGAGGTGAACATCAATTCTGTGTGTGAGTTGGTTGTTGGGACTATTTTTTGTGTAGGAGAGTGTGCGTGAGAAGAATTACTGTACACTTGAGGTGTGGCGATCCTCTGTAAGGTGAAAGAGTGTGGCGGCTCTTTGTTGTATTCTTTTCTGTATAGTGTTAATACAAGATAGTGTATTGTCTCTCATATTCTATGCTATTGGTGAATTCTAGTTACTTGTGTTTTTGGTTATTTCCACATATTCAATTGCTTATATTTGGTAATCATACTGTGCTCTTTTTGAGGAGCGAGATCCTAACAGGTGGAATTAGAACAGGTGTGTTTGTTCTTGGATTTATCTTCCACCTCCCCACCCAACATATTAATATGATTATTTTATCCTTATAGTGAAGGTAAATAATGTATAGGAACTCAAGAAGGATTCATGTAGTGGGGGTGGTTACTTCTTTTGTTGTTCTTAAACTTCATGATCCACCTTTCCACACCAGATAGAGTCCCAATGAAATTAATTCATGAGGAACTTGAGGAGTTGGCATATTTATTGCCTTGATTATTGATGACTACTTATCCATCCTCTCACACATGTTCCCCATCTCTCTCATTCCATTATAATATAAATAGAGGCTTCTAAGACTTGAAATGGATCCCTCTCTTAGGCATGCCTAGAATTTGCCAAGATTGATATTTGTAACCTCTTGAGATAAATAGATGATTATTTTAGATTTCATATTTTGGTATAGTGTGTTAATGTCAATTTGATTTTCATATATAGTAGGAATCTCTCCTTTATCAAGTCTTGGTCTCACCTAGCTACTAGTTTATCATGTTATGTAGATCAAGTTTAGTGTATAATGTCATTTTATTGAAGCTAACAAGTGGATACATTGACTGGTTAGTGCCTTGAATTAGGTCTTTCCATCACTTCCCTTAGGTTTTGATCACTTTGTGAACCTCTATAGGGAATATTGATGCAAAATAGACATTTGGAGTTGTATATTTAGTCTTTTTCTTGTCTCATTAGTTTTTTAAAAAGTTAAAATAATGTGGATGAACAAGCAATTTAGGTGCATCACCAACATTAGCTTAGATTTTCTTTTTCAATTATATTTATCTCCTTTTTCACCCTAGTGATTAATAGGTTTTAATGTAAATGAGTTAATTTATACATCATAAGAGCTAACATCATTAACAATCTTAGAGGTCTGACCCAAGATTAGGTAACCCATAGCCTAGGGTCATTCCCATGTTGGACTAGATTTGAACAAGAGGACTTGAACACTCCCCTACTTAGTTAGGCTGCAATCTAGGTCTCTAATAGTTTTTAGCACACACTATGGGATATAGTTTTAGATATTGTAACAAGTCTATATCACATTCATCTTTATAAGTAGTATTAAGTACTTCTTGGTCCTTTTTTCAAGGTAAGAGTCATATTCTTGTTAATGGTTTCAATTATCTTTATGTTTTCTAGGCTATGATAGCCTATAGAGAAGATATCTATCTTTCCTCTCCTCATCATCATTTTCAAGATGATCCATATACATATTTTTATGATCCTCATGACCCCTATTATCCCTACCATGATCCATATCAACTTTATGATGAGCATCATCAACCATATATAGAGCCTCACCGATAGTATGCAGACCTATATCAGTAAAAAATGTAGTAGTATTACCTTGATCCTTCCTATGAATAACTAATCCATCATAATATTATCCCTCCCCATCCCTATGATGATCCCCCTTATTACCAATACCATAAAACCTATTATGAGTCTCATCTATCCCCTCTACAACTTGGTTAGCATCTTGATCAATCATGAAAATAACATGACATTATTGAATAACCTACTCATACCCTAAGACATTATATATATAGCCATAAAAATCTCTATTAGACTAGGAGAGGAATATGATAAACATTGATATATTGAAGGGGTATGGGCAAGAAATTCCTAAACATATCCTTAGAGGGGTTAGAAATTTAGTTCATTAGGAAAAGGGGGAGTGGATGTGTTTCATTAGGAGAGGTTATTATAGAAATCGTAGTGACATGCATGACATAGATGGACTCATCTCAAAGAATGAGGTGAAGTAAGAATCTCATTAATAACATTAAACACTTCATCAACCATATTGTATTCCCTCATTCACTCCATGTCAACCTCATGTTGAGATTCCCATCACCACTCATAATCCCTCACCAAATGATTTTCAAGGTCATCATAGCTCCCACAACTCCTCTTAACCTTCCCCTCATGGAAATCTATCCAAGGGAGAGTCTAGGAGGAAAGGCAAGTTTGTGTTGAAAGAGAGGCATCCACTATGAGCAATCAAGGTCTAATTTTAAAGCTTCCTTTGCTAGGAAAATTAAAGATACAAAAAAAAATTTATACCAAACATTGGTATCTATAAAGGTATCACCACCTCAATTGTACATAACTCCTTTCACTCCTGTAGCCACAATGCACACTATGCAAGAAAATCATAATCCCAATTTTCTATTTTGAAGTCAAGTCATGTAGTCAAACAAACCCAAATCTACTAAATACTCACCTCTACCTCCTCAATAATATAAATAATTTCCCTCATGGAGATACATCCAAAGTGATATGCAGTAGAAGGAGGAAGTGGTGATTGTTGAAGATAAGTAGCTATATGAAAGGAATGAGGTATATATTGCATATCTCTTAGAGTCACTCCAAGGATATTCTATGCCACTTATAGAGAGAGGACCCATTATTAAAGAGGTAAACATTAAAATTTAGATTGAAATTGTAACTGATGATGATGATTTGGATGAGCTTAAGGAGGAAATGGTTCTTGGGAGACATCTTGGTAGAAACAAACATGACTCATTCTTACATAGTGTAAAAAAAGATGAGTTATAAGAACAAGTACAAGTATAAAATGAGATCCATGAAAAAGTTTTACATATGTCATAGAAGGTCATTTTTCAAGAGACTCTTGATCACATATCAGTTACCCCACATCAAGATTATTCTCAATAACTTACATAATTGACCTTAGATGAGTGCAACCCAACAAAGGAAGTTAAAAATGAAGGTAATGATGAGGATTTTTTGCAGCAAAATATGTATATTTGTAAAGAATATCAAGCTATACAAGGTCTTACACTTCCTATTGAAGATCTTAAATACCAATTAATTGTTGAAGTTGGCTCAAAAGAAGAGCAAGTGCATAAAGATGAGAATAATGAAATAGTGTTTATTTATCTAATACCTCAGATCATTTCTCCTAAACATAAATAAAACGAAGATGTCTTGTCATTCAACATGCCTAAAAAGATAAAATAGGTCAATAATGAAGACATTGACAAGTCACTTGTTCATCAGAAGTAGGATTAAAGAAAAATGGAAGATACCTCAGATCATTGGTAGATAATGACTGAATAAGAATTGACAACATTCTTGCAAAATAGAAAAATATGGGAAGAATATGTTTGGGTCTTGAGACCACATATTCAATCCATGAAACTTAGAATGGAAGTTGGAGGCCCATCTACCTCATCAATAGGTCATAAACATCCAATTACTCTTATATACAAGAAGAGGCCATCAAGAGATGCCAGACATGTTTTAAAGTTTCAAGATGGACAATCAAACTTTACTTTTGATCTAGGAGGAAAGGTATATGTATAATTATTTTTTATTTATTAGGGTAGTTTTTTTTAAGTTCTTCCAAGTTCTATCCATGACAAAAAACTTGATGAAATTGCATTGTTATGAGGAAAATGTAAATTACTTATTTGTTTCAATTTGTTTCCCATGCAAAAATTCTAAAGGGTTAATTCCTTCAAGAATTTTTCCCATGCAAAAATCTTAACAAAAGTCAATTATTTTAGTAAAATTATTAAGTCTAAATCTTTTAGGAAAAATGTAAAGGTTAGTTGCTTCATGGAAATTATTTCAGATAAAATGTCAAAAATAATTATCCTAACCAAATTTCCATGGAACAAAAGTCCAAAAGAAATGTTATGAAACAATTTTCTTGAGGACCAAATGTTGTAAAAATAGGAATGCCATAGACAAAATATTTGAAACAATTCTTCCAAAGACCAAAAGGTCGAATGAAGCTAAGTTATCATGGAGCAAAAGGCTTGATGAGAAAAGTCTTGAGGACCCAAAGGCATTGTTACATAAAAAAATCCTAATGAGAAAAGTTTTGAATGAAATTTAGGACTTGCATAAGTGTCAAGCATGTTCCTATCGATTTAAGGTTTAAACTTGATATGTGCAAGTCTTGATAAATGGTGCAAGCTAGATGGAGGAATATTCAGCATAGCTCAAGACAAACAAAAAATGGACTAGTTAGTACACTTACGTAGTTTTTAAGTTTACATAAAAATCATCTCATGGTCAAGGGATCACATAGAATAAATATTTTAGATTCCATGAACATCTCTTACAAGTTTGGTGCCTTTGTGGTTTTTTTGACTTAAGATGTAAGCTTTTAAAAAGTTTAACAAGTAGTGTGACGACCACATGGGCATAATTTATGGTTGTCTAGATGTCAAAATTAAGTTCAACCATTATCCATTAGGGCTTAGATTTGATGTTCATGTATATGTCATTAATGGTCATGCAAATGTCAAATGATAAGAATGTGGAATTTAAATTTAAGCCATAGTAATTATCTATCAAGGGCTTAAATTTGATGGTCAGATAGATGTCATTGACGGGTATGTAAATGTCAAAATTAATCTTGATGATTATCTATTATGGATTAAATTTGATGGTTATATGCCCATCAGAGATGTTCACATAGATGTTAAATTATGAGTGCAAAAACAACAAATTTAATCCATAGTATATAGTTAGTAGTGTTTGATATATGATGAATGGGATTGGTAATCCACATTTGATTGTGTAAATCAAGATACACCATTCAAGTGAGAGCTGATTTCTTAAAGGATCTAGGCTGAATAAGGATCTTCCATGTCGTAGAAGGGTGCTATCTTGATATAAATTGAATATGTAAAGCATTTAAAGATCATGAATTATCTAAGTGGCATGATCTTTAGGGGTCTTAATGGAGATCTAATCTCTTTTGATAAAAGATAATGCTAAAGGAATGTTAAGAGCCAATAGACCTACCATGTGGAAAGCTTCCATTCATCATGCATACAAGGATCTACCATTTACACATGGAGGGAAATGTAAATACTTATCCATACCAATATTACATGACATATTATAGGTAAAAGTGACAAAGATCATAGAGACAACAACCACATCATGATCAACCTACCACATGGGAGTGCATAGTCAGGAATAAAATAATGTAATGTTTTAAAAATGAGTGACTATAAATCAAACATATTGGTGAGAATATTGAAATGGTGATGACACATAGGCATGCACATAATATTTAGGGACTCTGTGTAAGGAATTTGGTGGGCCTTTCACCAATAATAACATCTTGACAAATTACAAATTACAAATTATTGAGAGGGTCCTAGATTTACCTAAATAGGTCAAAGGTTAAAAAAATGCATTTATAAATTAAAAATGAAAGGTGAAAAATGAAAATTATAAAAAGGTAAGTTAGAGGAAAAATGGTAAAAATCTAAAAATGACCTAAGTTTATTACATTTTTTCATTATTATGCTTTTCCAAGTTTCACTATGAGAGAGAAATTTCAAGCTTACAAATCCAAGGTGGAACACTCAAAAGAAGATCATTTAAGTGGCCATGCATCCAAAATATTCCTAAGAAATCTATGTAATAGTAGTTTTTTCCATGGTGTGAAAAGAGGAAGAAGATCTATCCAGAAGGTTCTAGCTATGCAAGCAAGTGGTCTAGGGCATCCCCAGGTAGTTACACATAATGAAAAAATTTGTTTAGTTGTCTAGTTTGAATATTCACCTTCTAGATCATGTGAGAGGCATCTCCCACCATGAAATCAAAGGATGTGCTTCAAATATTCATCATTACTCATAGAGGTAGTTAAAGTTATGATTTTTCTTTAAATGGATGAAGATTTTTGGCATAACAAGGGAATATTTTATAGTTAGAAGCATCATGGTGGAATTTAAAGTTTGTTTTACAATTTTGAAAATTGTGACCTGTGGTCTTAGATTTAAAATGTATAAATAGAAGGTTTGTCTTGTATTCAAGAGGTTAGTTGGTCATTGTGTTGGTCATTAGGTGGGTTACTATTAGTCTTTATTTCTCTCCAAGTCTAGGATCTTCAAATTTTTGGGATCACTACTATGTGTCATTTGTCTTTATTTTTAAGATAATTTTAGCTATATAGCCATTGTCAAACTTTGAGAGCATCTCTATATGTCTCCCATATCAATCATGGATCAAATCCACCATGCTTTTCCCTATGACAACATTTTGAAACATTGATGTATGTAAGGTTTCTTTTCAAGTTGATGAAAATGATTTTGGTTCATGACTATTTCCTATTGGTGAAGTGCATCAATATGTTTTACAAGTTATACTGATTAGATATTTGGGTTTGTGTTCATTACTAGTTCTCATTTTGAGCATGGATTTAGGTTATAAATCCCTTTTTATAGTTTAACTTAGAAGTGTATTATTGAATAACTTGTTCAAGCACCCTAGGTTTAAGGAGTTGATACATAAAATCATTAGAAAGCTTAGTTTTAGTGTAGGTTATATTCTTTTAGAGATGATTTAGCATTTGATTTATCTTGTATTTGACTTTTCCCTACATATTTTCTAAGGACAATGTCAGAAATGTTGTAAGATCCATTCCTGATTAAAAAATATCTAGCACACCACCATGCCATTCCTCTTTATTATTATCTAACAGTTGTACCTTGTCTTAATGTATAAATAATACACCCTTTTCATATTATAAGTGTTATTTTCCTATAGACACATCAATGTTATAAAGTTAACATGTGTCTGCATTTTGTGCTTTAAATCCTAACATTGTAGTATTTTATACATCTCCTTTTTTGTTGAAAATTATTTCAAATGAAGGTTACAATCACTTTCCTATATATATTTAGTAACTTATATCTAGCCTAGAGAATTTTCTTATTCTATGTGAAAACCCTTCTTAAGTGGAGAGAGAAAACTTGGTTGTGTTTTGGTCATATTTGTGTTCCTTTGTGCCAATAATCCCCATGGATGTTGAATTGTAGAATCTCTCCATGTGAGAAAGCTACCACATAGGTCATCTCACCTTAGCTCAGGTAGAGCCAAAAGTATTAGGGAGATGGCCATACCCTTTTTAGGTGCCTCTTAGTCATTTTCTCCATTTACTTCAATCTTGATGCGAAACCCATCCCCAAATATAATGATATATCATTGGGTTTCTCATCTTTATTTTCCATTTTCTTCAAGTGTGTAAGGTTAAGTGATAGAGGTGTACAACTAGGAACCCTCTTCTGGTACTATTATACACCTTGTACACTTGGCCTTGGATACTTGAGATAAAATGGCAAATAATGATGGAAAACTTGCTAGTATGTCATTGTAGTTAGAAAAGGGTTTGGAATCAAGATTAGGATAAATGAAAAAAAATGATTGGGATACACATAAAAAGGTTATGGTCAACTCCCTGCTACTTTTGGTTCTACCTAAACCAAGGTGAGAGAACCTATGGGGTAGCTTTCTCACATGGAGGTATTTTTCAATTCAATCTCCATGGGTATTTTTGGCACAAAGAATAAATATGACTAGGGCATGACCAACTTTGTACACTTGAATCATGAACAGTTGTCACACAAAATGGACAAATGTTATAAGTCATATACAAGCTACTAAAGATATATAGGAAAGATACTACAACCTTTATTATATAGAATATTTGACAACATGGGTCAAATAAAAGATTGGAATGTTAAAGTTTAAAACATAAATTGCAAGCACATTTGAAATATGAAAGATATTAAGCATTTTAAAGACAAATAACACTTATAGAATACAAAGGGTGTACTATTTATATATTTGGATAGGGTAGGATAGGTTGGATAATTATAAAAAAAGGGAAGGTGGCATGCTAGTAGCCTTAAAATGGTAGGGTATCTTGAAAGATTAATGACATCATTCCCTAGCAAAGATGTAGAAAAAATCAAATGTAAGCTAGTGGGAAGTACCAAATAATCCTTGAAAGAATAGAACATGCATTAAAACTAAACTATCAAAAAATTATTTCCTATCAAATCCATAAACTAGGGTTCCCTAACAAGATATTCAAAAACATGTTCTAAAATAACGTAAAAAGGGTTTTATAACCTAGATCCATGCTCAAAATGATAACTAGTAATGAACATAAAACTAGATATCTAGTCAACAATATTTGCTAAATAGATTGTTACACTTCAAAAAGAAATAAAAAAGAACCACAAACATTTTCATTAACTTGAAAATAAATATTACAAACATCAATATTTCCAAATGTTTCCATGGGGACAAGCATGGTGAGGTTTATTTTTTGACAAGGGAGACATAAAGATGCTCTCAAAACTCACTAATGGTTTTATATCTTCAACCACCTTAGTAAGGGAGACAAGATCTAAAAAAAACAATTGATCCTAGAAAATTTTGTAGAACCTAGACTTAGAGAAAATGAACACCTAAAAAAATGACCAATAACAACATTGATTAAAGGAGAAGCCCCCTATTTATACATTTTTAAATCTATGACCATGGGTCACAATTTTCAAAATTTCAAAACAAACTTGCAAGTCCACCAAGATGCTTCCAACTAGAAAATATTCACTTGCCACACCTAAAATATTCACCCATTTACAAGAAAAATCATAACTCTAACTGCCTTTATTAGGATGATGAAGATTTGGATCACATCATTTGATTTCATGATGGGATATGCATCTCACACAAGCTGGAAGGAGAATATTCATGGTATAGCGACAAAAAAACTTTGTCATTATGGGAAATTACATGTGGATGCCTTAGACCACATGCTTACACAATTTGAATCTTCTAGAAAACTCTTCTTCCTCTTTCCATGCCATGGAACAAATTTCTCATGTAATGATTTCCTAGGAATATTTTAGATCCATGGCCACTTAAACGATCTTATTTGGAGTGGCATACATTGGATTTGTATGTCTTTAATTTTTTTCTCATAGAAGAACATGGACAAGAAAAATAATTAAAAATGCAAGAAACTTAGGTCATTTTCAACTTTTTACCATTTTGTCTCCAACTTGTCTTTTCATATTTTTCACCTTTCATTTTTAATGAATAAATTCATTATTTTTAACCTTTAACCTATTTGGGTAAATCTAGGACCATCTCACAAATTTACAATTTGTAAATTCTCAATCTACTATTAATGGTGAAATCCCCACTAACTTCTTTGCATAGAGTCCTTGAATATGATGTGTATGACTATATGGAATCTCTATGTCACACTTCTCACCAATATCTTTGATTTAGTCACTCATGTGGCAAACATTACTATTCTTAACTGTGCACTCTTATGTGGTAGGTCAATCATGATGTGGCTATTGTCTATGTGATCTTTTTTGCTTTTACCTATAATGGGACATATCTTATTGGTAAGGATGAGTATTTATGTGGCCCTCCATGTGGAAATGATAGATCCTTGTATGCATGATGAATGTCAACATGCCACATGGTAGTTTTGTAAGCTCTTGGCATCCTTTTAGCATTATATTTTTATCACAAGTCATTATATCTCCATTAAGATCCCTCAATATCATGCCACATAGATAATCTATGGGCTTTTGGAACTCTTCTCAATCGATTTATACTAGGATAGTGACATTTCACCATGTGGTATCTCCCTGTTCATCTCAAATCCTTTGATAATTTAGATCTTGGTTTCACCATTGATATTTATTTACATGATCAAACATGGACCATTGATCTCATTTACCATGGATCAAATTCTACTGACTATCCACTATGGATTAAAATATTATGTCCCTGAGCCCATCATTTGACATTCATGTGAAAATCTCTAACAAATGCATGAAATTCAAATTTAAGACCCAATAGATAATCAACAAACTTAGTTTTGATGTTCCCATGCCCATCATTTAATGTTTACATGACCGTCAATGACAATCATGTCACTATCAAGTTTAATCTCTTGATGGATAATTACCATGGGTTGAATTTAATGTTTGTATGCCTATCATTTGATGTTTGTGTGACCATCAATGATTTCTACATGACCATAGAATTTAAGCCCTAATGGGTAATGTATGAGTTTAATTTTGACATTAGTGTGACCATTAATGATGTTTATGTGGCCATCACATTGTTTTTTCAAATTTTTGAAAGCTTGAATCTTGAGTCATAAAAATCATGAGGGCACAAAACTTGTAGGAGATGTTTATGACATCCAAAATATTTATGCTATATGATCCCTTGATAATGAGACACTTTTCAAGAAAACATATAAAATGTGTAAGTATACTGACTAGTCCATTTCTACATTTACCTTGAGCTATGATGAATAGTCCTCCATCTAGCTCATATCATCGATCAAGACCTATATAGATCAAGTGTGAACCATCAATTGATAGGAATATACTTAACATTTATTCAAGTTAGAAA
This sequence comes from Torreya grandis, assembly GCA_037957365.1. Taxonomy (NCBI): domain Eukaryota; kingdom Viridiplantae; phylum Streptophyta; class Pinopsida; order Cupressales; family Taxaceae; genus Torreya; species Torreya grandis. The sequence continues at coordinate 1,438,696 of JARHVA010002786.1, read as the reverse complement.
TTTTGTTTGGGACTCTGCTTATCAAGTTTTTTATTTTGTAGCAATGCCTTTGGGTCCTCAGGACTTTACCCATCAGGCCTTCTACTCTACAATAACTTAGGTTCATTTAGCCTTTTGGTCTTTAGATTAAAATTTTCACACATTTTGTCTACAAAATTCCTATTTACATTCAGCCTTTGGTCTTTGGGATAATTATTTTACAACATTTCTTTGATACTTTTATTATGTGGCAAGTTGGTCGAGACAATTTTTTTTGACATTTTGTCTTAAATAATTTCCCTAAAGCAACTCACCTTTACATTTTACCTAAAATATTTGGAATTAATAATTTTGTCAAAATAATTGACTTTTATCATGCTTTTTATGTTGGAAAAGTCCTCGAAACAATTAGCCCTTCAAACATTTTGCATGGGAAAAATGTCCAAAACAAATAAGGACTTTAAATTTTCCTCAAAACAATGCAATTTTAATGGGTTTTTTGTCACAAAATTTTTGTCTAACAAAAATAAGTCTTCAAACATTTTACATGATAAAAATCTTGAAGACTTATTTTCATCAGGCAAAATGTCCTAATAAAAAACTCAAATACCTTAAGGCTTTATATGCACTAAGTAAAGACCAAATTAAGACTTAACCAATTTAACATGAAACTCAACATATAATGAGAATTCAAAAATAGGACTTGGGATGAGGACTTGGGAATTTTAATTTTATAAGGGCTCAATTACTTTAGTTTAATTTTGAGCACTAATAGTTGGTTATGATATTCATGATATCTTTGGTGGAATAGCAACAAAGCAAATTAACCATTTCACAAAATTTATATTATAATTAGTTGGTTGTTGGGAGTAACCATGGCCTAATATCTTGCTTGTGAAAGATGAAGATGATCTAAGTTAAATAGAGTGAATAATGATCAAAACCTAAAACTAAAGTCTAATCTAGCATGAATATTTATAATGGAATCTAAGCTAAAGTGAATTGATTAAAAAATGAGCAAAATTAAGGGTAGGACAGAAAGAAGGTGTTCTGATTTTCAATCCAGACATTATGATAGAGCTTAAATTTCATCTAAGCATGTACTAAACTAATATATGTCATGAAATTGTAAAGTCATAGATCCTACCAAATATCAAGAAAATGTCAAATGAAATGTGAAATAATGTGAAAAATAAATCAAGTTCATTTTAGAGATTTACTCCCACAAACAAATTGCATTAGCACATCTATAAAGAAAGCATGGAAAATGAAATGAACATAAAATACATTAATCAACCTATCTTAAGTAAAAATTTACAACTCTAAATTCATCTGAACACATCAATAATATATAAAAATAATTCAAATATGGACATCCAAATAGATAATCGATAGAATAGCCATAATAGCAAACACACAAACAAATGCTAGACAATCTTTGCATAATTCCTTGATTATATTAATTGCTCAAAGTTTACACAAATTTTTACTCAAAAAAACCCTCCTAATTTACAAATGACAACACCAATTTTATAAAATATTAAGGAGGTATGTCTGTCAGTCATATCCAATGATAGTTGCACAAGTGTTAAGGATAGATGTCATTCTACAACTTTCTAAAAATAATGACACTTTATAAATAGACTGACCTATAAGCAATGCACTTTACAAGATGCACATTATTTTACAAAAGGAATATTATTATTTTTAAATGATATACATGTGTATTTATAAAATAACATGTTTTAGTCAAAAAAATTGACTTTGAGAAGCTCTTTGTTTCTTTTGCTTCCTCATCTTCATTGCCTTGTCATGTTGATAATCAATTATATTGAAATTGATAATGGGCTCCATGAAGATTTATTATTCTTGATTATTAATTTCTTTTAAGTCTTTATCAACCCTATCTAAAGCTTCTTTGGTGCTTCTTTCATCTCCTATCTTCTATTCTATAGACAAGATCATGTCCAAGATCTTTTTGTTGTCTTCCCCTATTTTTCCCTAGATTTGATTCTTCACTTCCTACATGAACTAAGTATCTCATAATATTGAAATCTTCATCCATGATGAATCCCATAAGATGAATCATAGTGGTATCCTTGATTAGGCTCCCTAGTATGTGAATCATCCTATTTTCCAATTGCTTGAGATCACTAAAAAGATCTCCCATTTTTAAGGACCATTTGTTCAAAAATTTGATCTTCTCTATCAATATAGCCATAGCCATATTCAATTAGGATATAATTAATGTCTTAAACCTAGGTATTTGGTCTTCTACCAAAACATTGATCAAATCCTCTACTTTATTATTAGAAGCTTGCCATTGGCTAACATGGCTTGAAGCCAAACTACCTTGTCTTCTAACCAAATCTTGATTGGACTTTACTGATTTTAAGGAGTTGGATAGATCATATATGTTTGTTTTAAACTTATTTATCATATCTCCTAGAATAGATAAAATGGATTACTCCTATAGATTCTTCCTCTATTATTTTAGCCATTTGATAGCAACTTGTAGTTTTCTATCTATGCTTGAGATAATTTAAGAACATCTTCCTCAAAAATAAGATCTTCATTAGGCCTCTATCCTTTCTTCTAAGTCAAACCATTAAATGGCTCCACCTTTAAATACATAATTTCTTCACTTCTTGCCATGACTTTTTTCTCTAACACTTTTTATAAACCATCAATCTCTAGATCAAACTTGACTCCAACTAAAGATTGGGTCACATGTGAGATTGGGACCTACATTTAGGATTAGCTTGGTGATTGGATTGGAGTATCCAACCTATTTGCCTCCTCTTATTGTAATGAATTAATCCATGGTTTTGGTTCTTATTACATTCTAATATTAGTAGCCTTAACCAAGGCCCATGGGTGATAAGTGGGTAACTTTCCCACTATTGGTTCATAAATTAACCATTCAGGGATACATGGACCATACAAATTTATTTTCACTAAACAAATTAACCTCTTTTTGGGGAGGAGTTATGGTCTTCTTGGGCTTATTAGCTTTTGGAACAAGGATAGTCTCTACTTTCCTCTTTGGACAATCAGCAACTACTAAGTCCAAATAATTTTCTTTGTCATCCATAGTTTCCTAATTACATGGCTTCTCTTCTTCATTTGAATCTATATATCTCATAGATAACATATTCAATACATCCTAAATAGGATCTTCAGGATCTACTGCTATCATATGGACTTCATCTTGATGTAATTCATGTTTTGTTGCCTTGGAAACTTCTATATCTAATGAAGTAGAAGCAATATCACTTGAATTTATTTACTTTAGCCTATTCTCTCTAGGATTATTTTCTATTTGTGTCTCTACTTATGTACTAGTTGATGTAAGTCTATAAGATTCACCACTTATCAAATTATACTTCTTGGGGCCTAATTGCCACATACCATCCACCTAATCTCTATATAGTCTAGAGTTAGGTCTAATGTTGTGCTGTTTTAATCTTATAGTCACTTCAAAGTATGAGGATGCTTTAATGTATATGAAATCTAAGTCAATAGGCTCATATTCATAAGACACATTAAGAATGCCTTTGATTCATAAATTCTCTGTCACCTTCCCATAAGGGTCTTATTTATTGAGATCATCCATGTAAAGGTTGAAAGATAACTTATGTTTTAATGGTACCTCAAGACTATCCCACTATTTGGAAGTTATCTTTCCAATTATCATAGGGAAGCTATGAAAAATTCCCTTTCTTTTGGTTTTGCAAAGGCCATATACGCCATGAAACCATTGGTAGGACACCTTTTACTCTACTAGCTTATCAAGGATATCGACTGGCAACTTGAGAGGGGACTTTTGAGTTCCCTCAATAATTATAAAAGTATAATTCAAGTATGACCATATGTCCCCCATTAATTCAATTAATTTATGGATTAGAGGGCTCACTCTTTCCATGGGAGTACTAGTTATGGCCTCATTTATTGCTAGGTAGACACATTCACATATAAATTGAATGTGATCCCTATAATTATAGATGTGTAACTTAGAATAATACTAATAAATAGTCTAAGTACCACTTGGATACAATTATATCTAATTTAGGATTTTTTTAGTTTCACATAGGGCATCTATGAGGTAAGACATCATGTAGAACTCTTCTTTCTTATGCCTGATTATAGATATTTGTCTACTCAAGGAGATGCTAATTATCTCTCCAAAAGGGGGAATAATAACATTTTCAACCATGAATTAGATCATCGGCACACATAATGGGTCTACATATGTTGTGGTTGCATAGCAACACAATTTTTTCAACATAATCATTATCATCCTAATTCTAGGTTTAAACTAACTGACATGGATGCTCTTATTGAGGTTTGACAATACTTGGTTACCAAATTCTAGCCATGTGACTAGGGTTTCCATAAAGTTGTGCTATTTATCCCAAAATATGATATAGGCTTTTCTAATTTGGGGTTTTGGCAACTTATAATAGGACTCAAATAAAATAACATAAATGTAAGACATTTTCCTACAATTGTGATCATTAACTAACATGCCATTATCTATCTTATCTTATTTTAAAATGGGAAAAAGAATATCAATGTAATGGAGTACCTTTGGTTTTGATATTACATAATGTAGACTAGTCATCTGGATTGCTACGATGTTGTTGTATGGTCTATTCACTAAGAGATTCTTCTCTTCTTCCATGGTAATGGTTGGTTGGTTTTTAGTGGTCTAGAATAATTTAGACCATGTTGGTGTGGTTTTTATGCACACCAAAACCAAAATGAGGAAGACTATAATGTTTTAGGATCTTAATGGAGGTAACCTCCACTCTAGGGCACAAGTTTTAGGTACGTATTTTATTTTAACCTATTGATGGAATAATGTGTAGGGCATGCAGGTTGTTGACAAGTTTTATTGGATGGAGGTGTGGTTCTAATAAGAGTACTGAATCTCTATGTGTGTTGTATAGGTGGTTGGTCACTAATATAGACTAGGAAATTCTCAAAACAAACTCAACAATGGAGTAAAGGCTAACGAAAAAATAAAGCTTATGTGGTTTTAAGGAACTACTCCCCTTACTGGTTTATAAAATAATAAGTGCTCTCACATCCTATTCCTATTGCTATAAATAATTACACACACAAAAAATTAGACATGGCTAAGAAGTCTAATGAAATAATGATGAAGGAAATTTAAAAGCCTCAGATAAATATTTCTCCTTTGAAAGGAGCTATTTCACACCCTTAATCATGGGATTATGGCTTGAGTTAGTGAAGTATCTAAGGTAGTTATTACACACAGAAATAAACTACATCCAAGAAAGAACTTATGGGTAGTCAAAAGTTTGAATCAATTTTAACTCAACTATCTTAACTGGTATATTTACCAATCTTTCAATAGTTGTTTCACACCTATGGATTATTGCATCAATCAAAATAATTAAGAATATATTCATATATTTTAGACACTAAATATTATTGAACCATACAACCAAAGAAAGTAATAATTGATTACACAAAAATTAGAAAGAAAGTACATAAACACATTCACTAATGATCAAAACTAATGTTGCTCATATATTCAAAAATTTCTCTGACTAAAATCCAAGTTGGATTATAATTATTTATATATACTTGGGGAAGGGGCCACCTCATCCTCAAATTTTATGCAAGGTCATTACATGTGATAGTTGGAACTTATAGTTATAACTACGGTATAAAACCATATAGGAGTCTACCTGTAGTTATCTATTTAAAATATCCTTTTATAAATATATGCCACCTATGCATGTGTATAAATGTAGATGCAATTTTCTAAAATTATAGCTTGAACTATATGCTAACTTAGAATATGCACCATTTACCAAAACTACACATGCCTCTTTTTATAGGTTATGAGAACAACTTATTGATATTTTAGATTAGCCACCTTCAAATAGAACTTAGATATATATATATAGAGTACCAAAATCACTTTACCAATGTTTTATAACTAATAATACTACTATTAACCATGACTAATCTAAATTATGCATTACATGTTTACCTGTGTTGTTTTATAAAATTTGAATATTTAATTTTATATTTTTAATTTAGATTAGACCATGTGTGTTCATACTTTAGCTCAACTATGATAACCAATTTCTATTGATAGGCACAATCCAAATATCTAAGTATTCTAACCATAATATCCAACAAGCTCTCAAAATATGACACATGTCAATGCTTGATTGAGTTTAAGATATTTGAAAAGTCCCTGTTAATCTTTCACCATTGATCCTTTGCATGATGTAATATGAACATGGCACTTGGTAGCTCCATGGGGCCTCTACATATTTGGATCCTTTCTTCTTCTCATGGGTCATTGGATCTATGCACTGGGATCACATGATGGTGACACTTGTCACTCTCATAGAGCTTTGACATTTCAACTTACTCTTCAAATCATCCAATCAAATGGGCTTGATAAATATGTGTTGTAGGATCCAAATGAGTAATTTACAAAGTTAAATTTGATGTTCATGTGACCACCAACTAATGTCCTCATGAGAATCAAATGATGTCCACACAACTATAAAATTTAATTCTACAAATTCATTCATTGTCAAGGTTAAATTTGATGTTCATGAGATCATCAATTGACATCATCATGATTGTTAATGACATTAGCATGACTATCAAATTTAATCTTAGAACTTTAGCACATTACTGATGTTAAATTTAACATTCATGCGATCATCAAATGACATCCTCATGACCATCAATGACATCTATGTGATTGTCAAATTTAATCATGTCAATTTTGACATAATAAGGTTTTTTGATTCCCTACTCTTAAAAACATAAGTAAAAATGACTTAGCATAATTCTTTGTGAAATATGTATAAGTAAGCCTGCATGAATTTTTTTTATCCTAAGGTCTTAGTTTTAGTAAAATATTATTTGAACCTATGCTAAGGATATATAAAAGATCTCCTATGTTTAATCTCAATGACCTTGTAGAAAATATGATTGGGACCATTGGCTAAATATTAAATCAAGATAAAGACATAATAAAATTCTCTCGATTACAAGGGTGCCACTTGGTAGTCTGGAATTTCATTCAAGGAAATTATGTGAGGGAATTTTTTTGGGACTTATGTAGGGTAATTATTTTAGACAAAATATCCATATAAATTCTTTTGAAGGTTTCTTTTTTATTAAATAAAATGTTTGAATAAATTGGTTGAAGGACAAAAGGGATAGAACAAAAGTCCTAAAGGAATTGGTCAAAGGGTAAAAGTCCCAAAGGGTAAGTGGCCACTTCAAAAAGTGTTGAAAGGTCCTTTTTAAAATGTCTAAAGGGTCGATTCAGGAAATCTAAAGGGCATGTATCCTTTAGGGGAATTGTTTTAGGATTTTTGTTTTAGAAAAAAAAATTAAATTAAAAGTCTAAAGGAATTGGTTTGGGAAAAAGGCATAGGACAACATTCATGAAGAACACTTTAAAAAGGATAAAGGGTATCTTTAGAAAGTTCTAAGCTCATGTGTCGTTGAAAAAACTTTCAAAGGGTAAGTCAGAGGTAAAGGGTTATTTCAAAAGTCCCAAAGGAATTCCATTAGGGGAATTATTTTGGAAAAAATGTCTACAAAAATTATCTCAAAGGGTCAATTTTGTTAGATAAAATGCCCAAAGGAATTCTTGGCTTAGAGAAAGTGTCTTGGACAAAATGTCTAAAGGAAAAGGCAAAGGTATAGGAAAAAAGTCTCAAAGGATAGGTGTGGAGGGGCTAAAAGGTAGTTACAAAAGACTCAAAGGAATTTTATTAAGCAAAAAAGGCCACAATAAAAAGGCCAAAGGACACTTTACACAAAGCCTAAAAGGTAGGTTGGTAAGGCCCAAAGGGAATTTCAAAATATTTGTAGGGAAATTCCAAAATGTTGAAGGGTATTTTGAAAATAATATGAAGGGGATACTTTGTAGGACTTTTTTCCATGATAAAAGTCCCAAAGGATCTATTTCATAAAGGTTGAAGAGTAGGTTCAAAGGGGATGAAAGGCAATGTCAATTACATCGAGCAAAATTCTCATGGCAAAAAAGATCCCGTAAACCAATTCCATCAAAGGAATTGTTTAGGACAAAATGTCAGTAATAATTTATTTGATTAAGATAATTCCACAATAATTCATACATGGTAAAAGTCCTGATAAAGATAGATAGATAAACCCCAAAATAATAAGTCTGAAAAGAGAATAATCATAAGTCTCAAAAGAATAATTCCAAAGAAGATATCAAATATAGTCCATGAAAACATAAGTCCACAATAATTAGATCAAAGTATCAAACTTGATAGAAAAAAATATAGTCTATGAAAACACAATACCATTGCCATCTTGCAAAAATGTGAAGGGCCAAATCATGATCTTTTCCAGAAGTAACACATAGAAGAGGGAGCTCAAAATCAAGATAATATTATGAGAAAAGGTGGGTCCCCATTTCCTTATGGAAAAAGGGGGGTGTTGGGTACACCAAATAGCAATTTATAAGGGGAATACTCCTGAGTATTCAAGAACCCAAAAACTCTAGTTTACCATCCTAAATCAATCATGTAGTCTGCCACAGAAGAATACTCAAATTAGAAACATGAAAGAGACTCCTAAGTAAATTCACACAACATACTTGCCTTCTAATATAATTGGATATGTGTGTCAATATGTTTATTTTATTTAACCCCTACTATGATGATTTTTTCAAATGATTTTATGGGGCTTTAGGTTTATTTATAGTATCTATTAAATCTTAAAAATAAGGGAAGCTTAGAAACTACTCTAATTCTAGCCAAGTATCCACAGCCCCAACATAGATACTTTGGGCTCCTTCTCTTCTCTTCTCATTACATTACCTTTTTATTTTGATCATGATGCATGGTACATTGACTTTATTTCATCATGTGAGCCTTTTGATTTTATTTTGATTTTCCTTTGCTCTTTTGAATACATTGGTTCTTTTATTTTAATTTTCTTTGTTCTTCTTGAATGGAAAAGAGAAGATATGGAACCCTAGTGATCTATTTTAATTATAAAACAAATCATTACTAAAACATCCATACCAACCTCATCTTTTCCTAAAATTATCATTTCCAATAGGTATTCAATGTGATGAGTGTATTTGATCCAATAAAACAAGAAAAAATTCTAAATTTGCATGAAGTATTCTAAGAAGAACTTTTGCATGCTTGATAGAAGTATTTAATTGTGAAACCATTCATAATAATTCATGATTACCTACCTTCATCCTAAAGACTCAAAAAAGCACAAAAATATACCCAATCTATAAAGTAGTCCCAAAGTGTCAATATTTTAATTTTCCCCCTTTTCACAAGTTATAAGCTTAGTTGGTTCTTGATTTTAACTTTGTTATAGTTAGAATAAACATTATTTTGATCGTTAGAGAAAATAAAGAATAACTAACCTAAAAAAGCAAGAAATGACACTAAAAAAGCACTGAAATCCAATCTAGAAAACATGCAATATAATCTATGAAAGAAATAAATCTAACCTATGAAATTAGGGAACTATTCTAAGAAAGTAGGAAATATAATTTAACCTATAACTACATTCATCTATCCCTCATTACTCAATAACATCAACTCATGGTACAACCCTAAAGTATCAATTTATGAATTGTCCATTAATTAGATATGTAAGATCATTTCCTTAGAGGTCCTTTAGAAGAAATGCATTATTTTTCATGACCTCTAAAATATGGTATGGTCTAATCCATAGTGGATAAAACTTGTCATATTGTCCTTTATTCTCATGGGTTTTATCCCAAAGTAGCACCAGATCTAAAATTATAAAATATTTGAATTTCACTCTCTTATCAAACCACATATTGACCACTTATTGGTGTCTATTGAACATTTATAAGGCCTTAATCCTTGAATCTTTCATTTTGATTATATCTAGTAATCTTGATTCTACTTTATTGCTCAGCTCCATATAGGCCTTATAAATTGATAGGTGGGAAACTTAAACGTAATTAGGAACACATGATTGTGTATATATAATAATAATTATGGTGAAGCTTTAATGGCCTAATTATGTTTAGTTTGGTCTACCTAGAGAGCATACATAAATAGATTATGTTAGTCCTTAGTCTTGTCTCCAATGGATTTCTTAATTACATCAATTAGATTTTTGTTAATTGATTTTACCAATCGATTTCAATGAGGATAATGGTTACAAGTTTAACTAATGATGATTCAATTGTTGTGTGCCCATTTAGTAAATTCTATTGATATGAAATCTAGTCTATTATAAAAAACTAGAGAAATAGGCATACCAAATCTAGTTGTTATATGTTCCTCCAAAAATTAGATCACATCTTATGCTCTATAATTATTTGTGGCTATGGATTTGGTCCATCTAGTGCAATATTCTATAGTAGTAAGAAAATTTTTATGGTTACTGATGAATTTAGGGTGATGACCCCAATGAAATCTAAACCCTATTGGGTAAATGGTTATCCTTAAACAATGAGTTGTAAAGGCATTACTACGTGCACTTCTCTCTTGGATAAAGCTTGCCATTTATGGCATGTTATCACATGAACATGAAACCTATTTGAAAACTATTGTCTAGTAGTATCCCATTCTTAATATCTTATGGGATATGGTATTCCTAGAAGAATGACCACTACCTATCTTCTCATGCAAGTCATCAAAGATTTCTTTAGCTTCTTCTACAGATACACACCTAAGATAAATACCTTTATAATTTATTCTATAGAGTACTCCCTTCTTAATCATGTAATGAGATTTTTGAGCCTCAAAGCTATCTTCCTTTCTCTATTGATCTTAGGGAGATAATTATTGAAAGTAAATATTATATCATATTTATATACCATTATCTTTTAGATACTTAAGCTTCACATACCTCTTCAACTATGATGCATAGATTTGATTCAATCTTCTACTAAATAATGCCTTACCTTGAAATTATCTTTTTAAGATTGATCTCTATGTCAAATGATTATATCTTGTCCATCCATTTGCCTCAACATTCTCCTTGCTCATTCTTTGATAGGGTGAGCTTGAGAGTAGGATCAAGAATGATGAGAATGGCTTTATTCCTCAAGATGTTGTACCAAAACTTCTTCACAACTTTGACAAGGGTAAAAATCTATTTATCAATCATAGAATACCTAAATTTTGCATCTTTCAAGTTTGTGCTCATGAACATGGTTATATGCTTGATATCATCCTTGTTTTACATAATGATGTTATAAATTGAATACTCTAAATCAAATGAGTACAGGTACAAATATTTGTTAAAATCAAGTTTGATCAGCACTAGAGCATATTATATTGCATCTTTAATGTCCTAAAAGGAATTTTAGGCTTTAGTTGTCCATTTGAACTTGGCATATTTCTCAAGCATGGTGTTCAAGGGCCTAACAATCTATGTAAATCCTAAGATGAACATCCTTACAAAGTTAATCTTTTTAAAGAATGATTTGAGCTCTTTATTGCTCTTTGGTGGTTGTATTTTTGAAATTACCTAAATTTTATCTAGATCAATGGTGATCCCATCCTTGCTAATGATGTGCCCCAAAAGTTTACCTTTAGCCACTATGAATATGCTTTTGTTTGGGTTCAATGAAATATCTAACCTTATAAATCTTTCAAATATGTACTATAGGTGACTTATGTGATCCTTTTAATTCTTTTAAAATACTATGAGATTATCCATAAAGATGATTATGCATTTTTCTATCAGTCCCTTGAAATCATGATCCATGACATGTTGAAATGTATCTCCTACAGTTATTAGGCCAAATGGCATCCTCTTATATGAATAATTTCCCCAGTTCATGGTAAATTTCATCTTCATTTTATCCTCAGATTGCACCAATGCTTGATTTTATCCTAAAAATCCATCCAGGAAGGACATCATTTCAAAACCACTCACTATTTGTATCACTTCATCCAAAGAAGGTAGGGGATAATCGTCCTTTTAGAAGCCTTATTTAGGTTCCTAAAATTGACACATAATATGATCTCACCACTCTTATTTCTTACTAGGACCAAGTTGACCACCTAGGTATAATGTTAGACTAAAAAGATTATTTTTGCATTTAAAAGCTTCTCCACTTCTCTTTAAATGAGGAGCTTCATAATATGATTGACTGGTATTTGACTCTATCTAAATGGTTTATGATCTAACTTCAAGGGAATAGTGTGAGTGATGACCTGGGGGTCATAAACTTTTAGATCTTCATACATCTAAGTAATTATATCCCTATATCAAGTAATCAAGTTCTTCACTCGTTGCCTCTCTTCTAGGGTATAGTTGAGACCAATATTAACATAACATGAGTTATGCTCAACACTTAGATTTTCCTTTTTATAGTTATATTTATTGACTATTGGCTATCTTAGCTACTTTTCATGAGTGTTTATGTTGAATGGTCTCTCTAAGGAGACCAATCTAGCTAGAATTTGATTCTCTATGAGATAAAGAATGACCTCTTTATCTGATCCTCTTGATAGAGTTGATTAATGTCTTTATCATCGATAATTTGGGATTTGAATTCCCTTAAACTGGTTAAAAACTATATAATCTACTAGTCAACATCAAAGACCTAGAAATTTTATATGTTATCTAGAATAATGGGACATGGTACCAATTGAATTGATAATTTATTTACCTTAGATTGTTTTAGTGGCTCTAGACTAGCAAAAGTAGTAGTTAATGAATTAGCAGTCTAATTTTTCTTTCTAAGAAGTGCTATGATATTGAAAGCCTCAAAGATTTCAATCAATTCCTATGATTTGTATTTATATCTCTTCTAATATGATAACTTGCACTAATATTTATTTATATCTTGGTTGACCACTAGGTCACCAAATATTTATATCTACTTCACATTACTTGTAAGTGCAAATTGTAGTCCTAAAATTAAAGTCTCATGTTTAGCTTTGTTATTAGTACATGTAAATTACAACATATATGTTGTTAATAATTTTTTACCTTGTGGATCAATCAGCTTGATTCCCATGCCTGATCATTTCTTGGATCTAGCACCATCAAAGTGTAGAGTCCATAGTTTATTGAAACCTTTAGGTTATAGATTTTATACTTGATTCTACATAGTATAAATTTAAATACCAAGGTTGGGTGAGTGATACATTACCTTTTCATTCTTGATAATGTACTCTATAATGGGGTACTTCATTCTTGGCTCTCTATCAATTTTAATCTAATTCGCAACTCCTCTCCATGGTAGCCAAATATGAGAAAAGTCTATAGACAGATAATCATTAATCATTTTAGATCAATCCCTACTCATTAGTAGACCATAGCCTTCATGTATGTCCACCATTAGAATTTGAATGGTCATTTAGACTCTTGGCTTGGATGATACTTAAATACGTACATTATTCAATTCTCTAACTATTGGGACCACTATCTTGTCTAGTAGAGAAACTATCTTCTTTAAAGGGCTTGGTGTCAACCCAAGCTTTTGACATATGGATTTAGGCATGATAGTTTTAGAAGATCGAGAATCAACTAAATAGTTATGAAATCTCTTACCAAAAACCCACATAGTCATCATAAAGGGTGGAACTTCTAGCTTACTCTTGTATATGATGTTGGTGTTAGATGTCTTCACTTTGTCTATAGATGATTTTCCTTTCTCCATAGGTGCCTTTCCAATAATGGAATTATAAATCAACTCTTTTTGTTTAGTGATTTAAGATAACTCATGAAGAGCTATATTCACTTTGATCTTCTTCATATCTTCAATAATGTTTTATGCTCATTTCTTTAGATCTTCTTTGCTCTACTTTTCATCATTCCCCTTTGGAGGGCATGGATTATTATCTATTTTAAGAATGGGATGAATCACTATGGTATTTGAATGAGTCAATGCTATGAGTGGATGCTTATTCCTTATATTTTATGCACATCTCTAGAATTTCTAGAAAGCATGAACATCGTCCATGTTGTCATCTAGATCATTATCATATTCACATAGAAAAGGGAACTCATGAGCTTCAAAGAACATGGAAACATTAGAAGAGCTAGGATCTAAATAATGCTCAGGTGGATTATGCATATGATCTTTTCTAACCACCTCTCTCTAAAAGATTTCAAATTCTATGAAAAATTTAACATAGTTGAGCTCAACATGCTTGGAAGTATTATGAATTTGGCACTAATTGGGAAGGGTCATGTTTTCTATGTTGATCTTTGAAAGCTTGTTAGACTATTCAATCTTGTTTAATGGTATATTGTATCTTTGTAACCTTGTATTCATATTACCGATTGGCCCATTTATATTTCCTATTTTCCTTTGCATATTGAAGAAATAATTGCTCAAATTTTGAACCATTTTATGGATTGAATCTAGTTCTACCTTTATGGAATCCATACCTTGTAAAATAGTAGTAGGAAGAGCAAACTAATTTATAGTTCTACTAATAACCATTTCCCATTACATGATTATTCAAGTACCCAAAATCTTGTTGTGTTGTATACATTAATGGAGGTAGCGTATATAACCTGGGACACTCTACCTTACATGTGGAATTATATTTAGTGATGGAAAACCATTATTGACATTAGGCACTCTAGTCATCTGAGGATTAAACTACATATCTATTGTAATAGCCTATTTTAATGCTAGTGTCAAAGTGTTAACTATAATTTATCTTCTTAAGAACATGGCAGTGATAGGATCCAAGGCATTATTATACATATCCAATGCTAATGTTACCTCTAGTTTTTACCTTAGGGTAAATAATTGTACATCTACCATATTGTGTTGAAAGTGTGGATGTTCTCATTAGGTTCCATCTTCATGCTAGTGAAGTGATGGTATACCAAATCAAGATTGGTGACCTATCCAAAATACACAAGAAAAGCTGTTTGACATTCATCCCAAGAAGTTATGTAATTTTCTATTAGATTTCAATACCAATCATAAGTAGAATCCATTAAACTAAAAGGGAATAATTTTCATGCAATAATCAAAATTATGAATCAATTTGAATTTTATTATCTTATCCAATATATTTACCAATCTTTTAATAATTTTTATATATCTAAAAACTAGCACATCAATTAAAATAATCAAGAGTCTACTCTCAAATTTTACACACTAAATATTATTGAAACATACAACCAAAATAATTAACAATTTATTACACAAAAATTGGAAATAAAATACACAAACACATTCATTGATGATCAAAATTGATGTTGCTCATGTATTAAAAAAATTCTCTAACTAAAATTCAAGTTGGATTATAATTTTTGATATAGAATTGGGGAAGGGATTTCCTCATCCTTCAAGTTCATGCAAGGTCATTACATGTGATATTTGGAACATGTATTTCTAACTATAGTATAAAATTTTATAAGAGTCTACTTGTAGTTATCTGTTTAAAATAGCCTTTACCAAACCTATGCAACTTTTGCATGTGTATAAATATAGAGGCAATTTTCTACAATTATAGCTCAAGCTATATGCAAACTTAGAATATGCACCATTTATCAAAACTACACATTCCTCTTTTTATAGGTTGTGAGAAAAACCTATTGATATTTTAAATTATCTGCTTTCAAATAGAACTCCAATATATTCCTAAAGTACCAAAATAGCTTTACCAATGTTATATAGCTAGTAATACTACTATTAGCCATGACTAATATGAACTATGCATTACATTGTCACCTGTGCCCTTTTATAAAATCTACATCTTTACTTTTATATTTTTCATTTAGACTAGAACATGCATGTTCATACTTTATCTCAACTATGATATCCAATGTCTATTGATTAGCATAGTCTAAATATTTAAGTATTTTTCCCATAATATCCATCAAGCTCTTGAATTATGATACATGTCAATGCCTAATTGAGTCTAGGGTCTTTTAAAAGTCCATGTTGATCTCACACCATCGATCCTTTACATGATGGAACATCAGAATGCCACTTGGTAGCTCCATGGGGCCTCTATGTACTGGGCTCCCTACTTCTTATGAGTCATTGGATCTATGCACTGGGCTCTCATGATAGTGATACTTATCACTCTTATGGAGATTTGACATTTCAACTCTCTCTTCATATCATCTAATAAAATGGGCTTGAGTAATGCATGCCATAAGATCCAAATATATAATTTATAAGGTTAAATTTGATGTCCAAATGGCCATCAACTAATGTTATTATGATCATCAAATTGCATTCATATGATTATCAAATTTAATTGCATAAATTAGTCCATTATCAAGGTGTTATGTTTGTGTGACTCTCAACTAACATCCTCATGATTTTTAATGATGTATGCATGAATGTCAAATTTAATCTCACAAGTTTAGCACATTTTTGATGTTAAAATTGGCATTCATGTGACCATTAAATGGCGTCCTCATGACCATCAATGATGTCCATATGAATATCAAATTTAATCTCATCAATCTTGACACAACAAGGTTTTTAAATTACTTATTCCTTAAAACATATGAAAAAATGACTTAGCATAACTCTTTGGGAAATATGTATAGAGAAACCTACATGAATGGTTTTTTAGACTAAGGTCCTAGTATTAGTAAAATATGATTTGTACCTATGCTAAAGATATATAAAATAATAACTACATTTAATCTCAATAACCTAGACAAAAATATGATTGATACCCTTAGCTAAAATCTTAAATCAAGCTCAAGACATAGTAAAATGATCTCCAATGCAAGGGTGCCACTTGGTATTTTGGCATTTCTTTCATGGAAATTATGCATGGAAATTATTTAAAGATTTATGTAGGGGAATTATTTTGAATAAAATATCCACAAAATTCTCCCAAAGAGTTCTTTTCTCTTGGAAAAAATGTCTAAAGGAATTGGTTAAAGGACAAAAGGGCTAGAATAAAAGTTCTAAAGGAATTGGCCAAAGGGTGAAAGGCCCAATATAAAAGTCTCAAAGGGTAAGTGGTTACTTTAAAAAGGGATAAAAGGTCCTTTTCAAAATGTATGAAGGGTTATTTTAGGAAATTCAAAGGGCATGTATCCTTTAGGTGAATTATTTTAGGATTTTTGTGTCCAACAAAATGTTTGAAACAAAAAGTTTGAAGGAGTTAGTCTGGAATAAAGGTGTAAAAAAAAAGTCTAGGAGGGAACTTTCAAAAAGATAAAGGGTATCTTTAGAAGGTCCAGAGGGCATGTGTCCTTGATAAAACATCCAAAGGGTAAGTCAAAGATAGAAGTATTTTCAAAAGTCCCAAAGAAATTACATCAAGGGAATTATTTCAAACAAAATGTCCATAATAATTCTCTCAAAGGGTCAATTCTATCAAACAAAATGTCCAAAGGAATTCTTAACTCAGAGAAAGTGTCTTAGATAAAATGTTTGAAGCAAAGGGCAAAGTTTCATGACAAAAGAATTAAAGGATTGTAGAGTGGCCAAAAGGTAGTTACAAAAGTCTTAAAGGAATTCTATTAGGAAAAAAAGCCCACAAAAAAAAATCCAAAGTAAACTTTGTACAAAGCCCAAAGGGTAGCTTGGTAAGGCAGAAAGGGCATTTAAAAAGCTCTGAAGGCCAATTCCAAAATGCCAAAGGGAATTTTGGAAAAAATACAAAGTCATACAAAAAAATTCTATGACAAAAGTGCTAAAAGATCTACTTCATAAAGGATGAATGTAGGTTCAAATGGGATGAAAGGCAATTCCATTAGAGGAATTGTTTCAGACAAAATGTCTTCAATAATTTCTTTGATAAATATAAGTTTTCAAGAATTCATATGTGGTAAGAGGCTTGACAAAGATAGATAGGATAAGCCCTAAAACAATAAGTCCAAAAATATAATAAGCATAAGCCCCACAAGAATATGTACGAAGAGGATAGAGAATATAGTCCATGAAAACATAAGTCCATAACAATTAGCTCAAAGTAACAAACTTGATAGAATAAAATATCTAGTCAATGGAAACACAATACCAATGCCATCTTGCCAAAATGTGAAATTCCAAATCATGACCTTTTCCATAAAAAAACACATAGAAGAAGGATCTCAAAATAAATACAATATTCTAAGAAAACATGGGTTCCCATTTACTTATGTAAAAAGGGGGTATTGGGTACAATAGACCAATTGTTATCTCACGTGTTTAAAGTAGTGGCAACAAACTCGATGTCCTTAAACACAGATCCCTCAACATTTTTTTTCAAATATAGCTCCATATCTTTCTATTAAACATTATTGTGGGTCATTGATTATTGAATTATGAAATTATAGATAATAATCTAGATTTTTTGGCTCAATTATAGTGAATAAAGTGATAATTAGGGAAATTTCTACACTTATAAGGGTTTTAGGAGGTTTACATAGAGCTTCAATGGTAGTAATCAAAATAGAAATATGATATTTTATGACTTAGATTGCACCTAATTTTCAAATTTAAAACTTTCATGTATTAGGTCCACAAGATATCCCAATGTGACGTGTTCTACCAATGTGGTGATGCCATGTCACAATACTTATTTATTAATTTCTAAAATGTGACCATTTATCATTTTTGGACACATGTCACCTTCATGTGTGATCTTAAAGCTTGTTTAATTTATGCCATTGATCTCTTAAAAGTCTTCCTAGCCTTGACTCTATCATGAACCATCAATATTTAATTTAATTTCTCAAGAGTGTGCCACTTGTCAGCTCCATGGGCTATTTGTGTATCTTGAAAACACACTCCATCACTTAACACCTTTTGGCAATGTGGTAGTATCTTTCTAGATCTAGGCCCATTAAATTATTGAACCAGTCCACACCATTGATCTTGATCTAGAATCTTGAATGTTATTAATCAATCTCCATTTAAGTCATCAAGGTTATGACATGTGTCACTACCATACTTGATATGAGCCCTTTAAATAGTCTACCTTCACTTATTCCATCAATCTGTTGAATGCACAATCAACCATGGACCATAGATCTATTTGAGATTTGTCGATATCATCAGACTTGTCAATATTTCCTTCTCTTATAGGTTTTTTGACTTGTTGACCCATGCTCACCATCAAATTCATTGTTGCTTTACCGAGATCTTGCCACTTTTCATCTTCAAATTCCTTGGTAGGACTTTTGATGCTGTGATTCTTTGTTTACAATTATATCTTAGTTGTATGAACAAACATGCATTGCCAATAATTTCCTTGACTAATTAACTTTCATATTTACCCACATATCATTTATATTTCCTTCCATCTATGAGATCTTGACACTTGGCATCTTCAGGTTTAATTATAACATGTGGACATAAAAATAAAGACATAAGCTCTCAAAAAATATACATAAACTTAGTATAAAATTTTAGACTAAGATTTTATTTGTATTAATAAATAAAACTATGACTTAATCTAATGTTTTAAACTAGGTATAACATTTAAAATTGTTCTTGCATATATATGATCCCACATAAATTTAAATCTATTTCAAAGTAACTTAAGTTAACATAGTTAGGCTGAGGTTATTTAACACTATTTAGATACAATCAATTAATTAATTGTGACCAAAGGTTAATACATAAGAATCAATTGAGATCATATTATTTAATTAACTAGGGGTTAATTTGACATTTAAATCACAAAACCCTAAAAAATTATTATTTGAATGGGACTCCATTAAACCTATAACATGGAAACACAAAATTCAACTTTAGAAATATTAGGTAAAGTCAAATCATGCCCATGAAAACTTAAGTAAACATAATATTAAATAATGCAATTTCTATCAATGTGAATGTCAATTTATAACATAATTTTCAAAATTAAACAAGGGTCCTTATTTTTCATAAATGGGGGTAGGTTGACTTCAACAAGTGGTGACATTTTGAGGAAAAATTACAAAATATCAGAACTTAAATACTCTTAGTTTGAACTAATAACAAAAATACTTATTCCATATGGTCAAGTGCCATTTTAGTCATATAAAATGTAAATATTGGTAACTCGATCATGTTTAATGACACCCAATCCTTAGGTCATTCTCAAGATTGTTTTCACTAATTCCCAGTCATCCATGGCCTTTCGAACATGATCCCAACTAAGCTAGGACCCTCTTTCATGACCATTCTATCCCCCTAGGTCTCATTGACATAGGAAAATAGTGCCAAAGTTGGACTATAGCATTGGACCCTAGGGTGTCCCCTTTTCAGTAGTCCTATCTAATCACAATTTGAGCCCACTTTACCATTTTTTCTTGATTCCTCTTATTTATTATGTCAACCTAGTCTAATTTCATCTAACCCATGACCAATAGATCCCTATAAAATACCATTCAAAGAGAATTTGAAAAGGTTTGGCAAATATCATTCAATTAAGAAAGACCACTCAAATAATCTTCCTTATTATCTGCATACAACCAACCTATACACTTTCAAGCTAATTAAAGTCTTCAAACTAGTCCCTAGCCATCTTAAGCATACCTCGTTTCAACATTTCTTGCATATCATTCACTATTTTACTAAGAACTATTAAATGGATAAATACATATGGCTTGATCCCTCCTCAAAGTATTGGTATATAGGTAGTAGGCCCACACACGAGATGTGAAGCACGTCTAGTGCATCTTACACACACTAACCCCTTTTCCCCATTTGCTAAAGTTTATTTCAATTACATAGAAGATATAAGTACATGAAAAATAAGATCTATAGGGAGCTCTATTGATATCAAAGACCTAAAAATTGGTACATAGACTCACACTGATCAAGTGAACAATACTCAAAAAGCTTAGATCTTAAAGATGACAACACTAGGGAAAGACAATAGTGCCATAGCCTAGGGTGTCAAATTCTAGCTCTCCTATCCAATCAAGAAAATAAGTTTAGGAACCTATTTTTGATAGTGTTTTAGTCCTACATGCAAATCTATAGACCCTATCTTAGTCAAAATAGTTCAAAATAAGCTAAGTTTAATTTTCTCTCTCACTACTATTTTTAGAAAATGTCTAATTATAATTCAATTTCATTAATTAGTGTCTTTAATTAGGAATATTATTTACTAATTTATCCTAATCAGACTTGTTTATTAAATATGAATAAAACTTCATTATTCCCAAAAATAAAAAAAATCATTTGGTGAACCCAAATTACTTCAAATTTTGCATAAAAATCCTAGGGTAAATTCCTAGCTAATTTTTCCCATTAATTTTTGAATTTTTTCTTGAATATTAAAATAAAAAATCCATCTCAAATTATAAAATTTTCTATTAAATTTTAAAATAAATTTATTTCAAACCCTAGTTACATATAGTATGTCCAAGTAATTTTCCAACATTAATCCAATAATTTCTTGATTTTTTGCTTGCACATATAAATTAGAAATTTATCTCAAATTTTTAAAATTTGTAGTAAATCCTAAAATAATTCTTTTAAAACACTAGTTGCCTCAACTAGATTCCATTAATTTTCCAATCATTTTATGAATTTTTAGTTTCATATTAAAATGGAAAAATCATTTCAAATTATGAAAATCCATAGTAATTTCAATAAAAAATCCCAAAACCCTAGCTGCATCTACTAGGTCCCATTAAATCAATCACTTTCCTATAAATTTTTGAATTTTATCTTGAATACTTAACTCATAAATTCAATTTCAATTTCAAAAATTCATAGCATTTGTAAATTTTTTTTATAAAAATCCCTAGTTATATGTACTAGCTTCGATTTTGCTTCTGAAGGTATCACCTTACATGTTTACAAGCTTCGTATCCTTTCTATGCATATTCTAGTTCCTTGTTTAGATTATATCAATTTAATCTCTTCTATTATTATCCATGTCCTTTTCTTTATACCACCTAAGTTCCTTGCATCTCTTCCTTTAGGATGAAGTGGAAGATTTAGTGGCAATCCTCCTGAATTCACCTAGATTCCTTCAATTTGACCATACACTATGGACAAATAACTAGTTCAATTTCCTATTATAAATCCTACACATCTAAATTACACAAATTTTCATCAGGATACCTTTGATAATGAATATTGTGAAAATAACAATGATGATGTACACATTGATGCTCATGTTCCACTATATGGGGGACTACTAATCCACTTCTACCTATTGTTGATAATGAAGTTATCCTCAACAAAGATTTGATTTTAAAAAAAAAATTGAGAAAAAAATAGGGAACAACCCTAATATCATGCTCTTATCTTGTAATCTATCATGGAAATGAAAAAGGCTAAGCAAATTGAGTCTTCCATTCCTTTAGAGCCACCAGTTGGAAATGACATTATGAGGGAAACTATGTCTCAGTTTGAAATGACATTATGAGGGAAACTATGTCTCAACAACCCCTTATAGAAACCTAACTTTCCTCTATGCCACCAATTACAGCTAGTACATCCCTATCTCCTAATGTGGTAGCCCTTGTGTAAGAGATAAGATATCTTTAATCCAAGGTGTTACATCTTGAATAAGGTACCACTAGACTCATGCAAGATTTGGATTCTTTTGTTCTTTTAAATACACCATTGGCATGTCACATTACCTCTAAAAACTTACCACAAGGTTTTTTTCAACCCAAGCTTACTCTTTATGATGTAAAGGGTGATCTAGAGACACATTTGAGAGCATTTTATGTAGCATGCTTGGACTATGTACCAAATGACTAGATACTTACCATGTTATTTCCATGAAGCCTAAAGGATTATGATTTAAAATGGTTCTATAGTATACCAATTTAGTTTATAAATTCATTCAATCCTTTATCTAACATGTTCCTATCACACTTTAGTATCAACATTGGTGATAAGGTTTCATATGCTTAAATTGCTTAGCAAAAATAATGACCCAATGAACATCTCACAGGGTATGTTCTTTGGTATAAGACCATCTTGGCTAAGATGACTAGCCCCATGGTATATCAAGAGTTACAAGACCTTTTCAAACAAAGTCTTCTACCAACAATTTATGAATAATCGTGTTTAAAATATTCTCTTCCTTCACTAGATTATGTTACACATTAAAGGAAAGAGAAGTCAAACTAGTTTCAATGGGCAAACTAAAGTACACTAATACATCCAAAAAAAAATAATAAGAGTAACATCAAAGTCCCATATAGGATCAATTTCAATGATACTAAAGGGTAGAATCAGCCTATAATTAATGTGGCTTCAGAGCCTCGTCAGTGAATAGTTTTGTTAGCACCCCCTCAGTGTACTTTTTCACATCTTGTAATTTATTTAGCTAGGGTTTTATAATAGCTTTTGCATTGTAATATAATATCTCTCCCTCCTATTTAGGAAGTTGATCCAAAAAAAACCTATTCTAAAAGTATATGATTAGTAGGCATTTTTTGAACACCATAGGGAACTAGGGCATATGACAAATAGATGCATTAGTTTAAATCACAAGATATATAACCTAATAGACTTAAACATTATTAATCTTATCACTTCTCTTAAGCCTCCATAGATAAATAAAACATAAGATAAATCATTGAAAATATTCTCAGATACATTTTGAAAACATTTAAAATAGGAGACAGGGGATACATCAGGGGTTCATCATGCATATCATGCATATAAACCACTAGATATATATAGAACACCTTCAGTTGAGTTACATCCTTTGAGAAAAATAATAAATGTATACAATTCCAAAGTTATAGATAGACCTTATATCTCCTTCTTAGATTAGGATATCATTGAGGATGATTCAGATTATCATGCACTCTTTATCAAATCTCACATTCATGATCATCCTATTCATAGTGTGCTTATTAACAATGGTTCTAGTCTTAACATGTCCAACTTGACACTAATATAGCATTCGAGTTACTCAGAGTAGGATATCACTTTTATAGACATAGATATCAGTGTTTTTAGTGGGAATATACAAAATTCATTTGGTGAGATAATAATTCCAGTACAATTTGGTCCTACACATGTGGCCACACTATTCACTATAGTTCCCAGTGCAAGAGTTTGTGATATGTTACTTGGCCGGCCATGGATTCAAAAACATAGAGAATTACCTTCTATAGTTCACAGATACATGAAACTAATTTGTGCTAATTAGGTTATTATAGTTGGATGAGTTCCATATGAGTGACCACTCCCCACTTTAGAGCCATTATCTAATTTTTAGTCACTAGTTTTGGTTTCACCACTAGTTTTAATTTCACCACTAGTTTTAGTTTTACCACTAGTTTTAGTTTCTCTTCTAGTTATAGTTATTTATCTAGTTTAGATTCAAACATAGTTGAGGCATATACTACTAGTACAGATGATTCATACACCTACATTACTTCACCATTCTAGATAGCTTCTAGCTATAGTATTCACACCTAGGGAAATCTCATTGAGATCTCATGAATCTACACATAGAGCACATGTTCAGAGAGCTTATCCTACTTCCATATGAGTCCCTAAGAGCCCCAAAATTTCATCCACTTCTCAGAGTTATAGAGGGATGCCACAATTAGTTTCTACTTCAAAGATTTTAGAACATTTACAACATATTCAGCTTTTAGAGCCATAGTCTTAACATTTTCATTGTGCTTCATGATCACGCAGGATTCCACTCTTTCATATAAGACACCATGATACAGAGTCTCACATGAGACTCATTGATTAGTATTATTTATCCTTAGAATTGATTTTACATATTTTATTTTTCTTGATTATACATAGTTCAAATTATCCAAAAATACAAAAAATAATTTAACATTTCAAAATTCAAAAACATTCAAAAATGTCAAAACACCTAAAATATTTTGATTATATGCATCATCCATATTTTTCATTACTAATATCATGCTAGGACTTAAATTTGATGTCTCATGCAATTATATGTTGATTTATCTACATTACCATGCTTCACTTGATCTTTTTTGAGTGTGTCCAGTGATATCCAGTGCTTTGATTGCTTCACTCTACCCATTGAGGGGGAATCCTACATATAAATTTGAGACAAACTTCAATATACATATCCATTGGGGGCATATTTTACATGATTAAACCATGCAGGTTATGTCATTCCTATACTACACACTTGAAGTTATCATTTTGATATATATTACTTACTAGATTACACAACTTACTATATCAATATTTCACTAGTATCTAACACTTGTGTATATTTTAGTATATAGTTAGTCTTGTAATAAACATGAATTTCATACTTTCACTCTTAATTTGATTAGTTAGATATGATTTTACTTCCAAAATTTACATGGTTTATCTTATTACTTAGAGTATCTTGATGTGTTTCCATTTCCAGTTCTAGCTTGTCTTTTAAGTGTGCCTTAAGACATTCGAAAATGTCCTTTACTTATATTCATGTGTGTGCCTTAGGAAATTTATGAATTTCCTTTTTTTGTAATATTCTATGTGCCTATGGTCCTTGTGGCAACATTGCTTCCTCCACTTGTATGCACATGTGGCATTTGAACATGCCTTGTATGCTTAATTTTTGGTTTGGGTGACATATGCCCATGACCCTTGTTTGCTTGGCCCTTTGGCCACTATTTTATGCTTATTCCTTCTTTATTTTTGTGTTTTTTACTTTATTGATTCTCAATTATTACAATTCCGTGATCCACATCATGCATTTTTCCTATTTTATTAGATGTCATGATGGATATCATGTTCCATCCCTCCTTGACCAAACTAACAAAATAATAACTAAAATTTATAGCTTTAAATTCTAGATCACTACATTAAACATGCTATTACATTGTTATATATATCTAGTAATACCCCTATTTATCTAACAATATCTCAATTCGAACCATGTTATATCTTGAAATATCTTGTTGATTATCATGTATATATCCAACTTACCACACTTATAGGGCTTCTTATTTTGAGGGAAATCATTATAGGGTACATATTCCTACCCTTAGAAGAGGGGGAAATAAATAGGGGTTTTATTATAAAGATAAAATCTCTTATTGGTCAAAAAATATAGTTTTAGAACAACCAAAACAACAACTAGTCATCAAACCACTCAGAATATACCAGGTAAACCATCAAGATTCTAAAACAGTGATCAGTTTTAGTCCAAAAAAATAGTGTCAAGGCTGGACTATAGTGCCAAACACTAGGGTATCCGTATTTTATGCTCCTATCCAACAACAAAAAAACCAAGTTTTCTAGAAGTAGGTAAAAAGGTAGATTCAGCTATAGTTTTTCACAATTAGATCAGTTGAAATTAGTAGTTTTCAATACAAATTCAATAGAGAATATAAATATAAGTTCATCATTCATGGCATGATTGATCCTCACTTCTAGTCTTAGATATGTAATTTGGTATAAACTATAGATTAGAATCCATGTTTTAGACACCAATGATTGGGGGTAGATTGTACAACACTTTTGCTTCTTTTCTTTCAGTTTTTAACATTACCTAGGCATTCTTAGTAGTTAAATACTTTAATCCATCTATAGGTGGTTGAAATCAATTGTAATGGATTTCATACAAGCATAGCCTCCACATTTTTGTATACCCAATTTCTCTAGTAGCTTCCACCTAAGCCAATATTTCTAGTTTTGGAGTGGCTTTCATATAAGCCTAACCTCCATCTTTTCTAAGTTGGCCAAAAATGGCCTAATTTATAGCACATGTTCAACTATCCACATCACATTTTTATGGTTTTAAAACATTTATGGGATTTAAGAGCCATCTCATATGACATACTTCTTCATAGCAGTATCAGTTTTTAACTTCACTTCATGAGGCAACAATAGAGTCAAAGGGCCAGCCTTTGTATTTTTGAGCCACTTATTCAGAGGGATTGGACACAGTCCAAAAACTTATTAGCACATGTATGATAATCTAGCTTTAATCATTAGGTGATGATGGAGATAAAGGTATATCCCTTTTCATTCTTGAGCCACTTTCTAGGGAATTGAGCGCTCATCTTCATTTATGATATAACTTTGGTATAACATCATCCAACAAATCCATCATTACTCAACCTTACTCAGTATCATAATAGGTTTTATATTGGTTTGTGTACTTGATGAGGTGTATTCTTTCCTTTCTATTCTTATCTCTTACTCATATTTGTACATTCATTTTTTATATTACATATAATAAGAACTGATCTACTATTTGTTTTACTTTTCTAGATTTATGATTACACAACATGCTCTCTATGCACTATCCAAAATTACTCAACATCACACAAGCTTCATGGGCTTCACCTTTGTAGGTAAGTTTAGATACACTTTCTATTTTCCTTTATCCTAATATTTTGATTTTCTACATCACTTGAATAAAGGGTGGTAATTATAGTCATATAAAATGTAAAAATTGTTAACTTGAGCATGGATAATGACACGTAATCCTTAGGTCCCTCTTGCTTGTTCTCTAGACCCTCTCAGGCTTGTTTTTAAGGATTCCTAGCCATCCATGGCATTTTAGACTTGACCCTAGCTAAGCCTATACCCTCTCTTCATGACCAATCTCATCCCCTAAGGTGTCATCTACCCAAGACAATAGTTCCAAAGTATGACTATAGCGTTGGACCCTAGGATGTCCCCTTTTCAATTCTCCTATCTAATCATAATTTGAGCCCAATTTACCATTTTTTCCTAATTCCTCTTGTTCATTGTATCAACCTAGTATGGTTTCATTTGACCCATGACCAATGGATCCCTATAAAATACCATTCAAATATTATTTAGAAAGGGTTAGTAAATATCATTCAAGCAAGTAATAATACAAGCAAGTCCACTCAACCAATCTTCCCTATTCTCTGCATATAGCCAACCTATACACTTTCAAGCTAATTCAAGTATTTAGACTAGTCGCTAACCATCTCAAGCATACCCAATTTTATCATTTACTTCATATCATTGACTATTTCACCAAGCACTCTTAAAGGGATAACTACATATGGCTTGATCCCTCCTCAAAGTATTGGTATGTAGGCAATGTGTCCACACACAAGGTGTGAAACATGTCCAATGCATCTTACACACAATAACCCATTTCTTCATTTGACAAAGTTTCTTTTAATTTCATAGAAGATAAAATTACATGAATAATCAGCTCTATAGGGATTTCTAATCATAGGGAAGACTAAAAAATAGGTACATACACTCACATTGAGTAGGCAAACAAAACCTAAAAAGCTTAGATCCCAAGGATAACAATGTTAGGGAAAGACTATAGCATTGGAACCCAAGGTGTCTAATTATGGTTCTCCTATCCAATAAAGAAATGAAATTTAGGAACCTATTTATGATATTGTCCTAGTCCTACATGCAAATTTCCAAACCTTGTCTCAGTCAGAACAATCTAGAATAAGCTAAGTTTAATTTTCTCTCTCTCACTACTATTTGTAGAAAATGTCTAATTGTAATTCAATTTCAAAAATCAGTGACTTTAATTAGGAATATTATTTACTAACTTATCCTACTTAGACTTGTTTATTAAATAGGAATAAAATTCCATTATTCCCAAAAATAACAAATCAACCATCATTAAGATCAACTCATTAATAAAACCAGTCTTACAAATGAAAACTTAGGCTCTAACCAGGGTTCATTTTAGTGGTGAATATTCATTAATTCATGAATATTTGATTTTGGTAAATTTAAGTTTTGTGATTTTTTGGGGTGTAGTAGTTGGCCTTTTCACCTAAAATTCTGATATTTTAATTCTTTTAGGAGTCAGCTCACTAATGATTAACAATATTTATCTAGTTATCCATACAAATTTCTATATATATAGTACATATGTTTTCACTCCCAAAGGTCATGACCTTACCACTGAAGTATATTTCTTTAATAGATTATGAAGTTCTTGAGAGTATAGGATGCACTCCACCACTTGACTACTTTCAAACTTTCAATAATCAACCTTTGATAGCACTGTCCACATGATAGCAAGCTACACCCAGTGGTGTTGTCATATGTGACATAAATCTACCACCTAGTTGCAAGGAGCCACATAATGGTAACTTATCATTTGGAAGTAATGTGATGAGTGATGGCAACCTACCACCCAATGATAATGTGGCATGTAATGTTAATGTGTCATATGATATCACGATGCCACATGGTGGCAACATAATGTCTAGTGATATTGTGTCATGTGGTCATGGACTGATGCCCTCACATGGCGGTAGCTTACCACCTAGTAACATTGTATTACATGGTTATAGGTTGATCTCTGATGGTGATGGGGAAGATGGACACAATAAACTACTTGGTAATAAATTTATGGCATTAAGAGGTAATAACAAGGGTAAAGCACCATAAAAAAATACCAAAAAAGTCCAACATCATATCTTATTTCAAAAATCTAGGAAAGAAGGTTGCACAAATAGTAAGCACTTTAAATACATGTCATTTTGAAACTTATTTTAAAAATATCAGTTAATTTTTTTACTATAAAATAATTACAAAACCATTTCAATGCAAAAATCAACATGGATATTGACACTATTTCACTACAAAGGATTAATCCCAATAACTTGTCACCACCTAAAGATTTTATTGATAAAATACCACCCATAGAATACACACCTCTAGGTATTTCAGAAGAACACACTCCTTTAGGAACTTCACAAGAAACATGTAGTTCTTTTTTGACACCTAATTTTGTTGAAAATTCCACTCAAAAAAGTTGATAGAGGAAGAGAAGTACATAGATAATAGGAAGGTCTTTTCAAGTTCACTAGGTTACAAAATTTCCATTTATAAAACTTGTAAAACCATAAAATGATAATTATCCTCCAATATAATTTAGATGTACAATTTACAATTGGAAACTTAGAAAAGATCACAGAATGCAACTTAAATTAGACACAATTAAGAAGCATTGTGGGAAAATATACATATCCATGAAGCACATAGATGGACAAATAACAAGAACTCATAGATGTAAAAATGGAGAAGAATGCATGGATATAAGATATGCACAATAATATGAAAATGATCCAAAATGACAAAAACATCTTGGTGAGAAAGGGGGAACCATCAAAACACAATTTGAAAAAGTTATGCAGTCTAATCTTAGGGAAAAATATGAACAATTCTCTATAAATTTCCACATTTTAAAAAATGGAAGACCCATTTATAATTTTATACATTACAAAATTTTGTTTCAACATAATGGGTTTATAGATATTCCACAGTCACATTGGTCAGATAACAGTGCTTTAAAAATGGAAAAATATCTAGCCATTGTTGAGAAGGAAGATTTGAAAGAAAGTGTTAAGAGATCACAGTTTATCTCTCTATCCATATATGAAGTCACTACAATTGACAACACAACATGGGTTTACATGCATGTGTACACCTTCAAAAAATATTTAATCCAATCTCATGTTTTATCTATCCATAAAATGGTAGAAAATTGTAATTTAGAAAACTTCCATAAATTGGTTGTATCTAATTTAAGGGAGAGAGCTGAGACGAATTGTTATGTCATAGATACAAAGCTAGTGTGTGTTGGCACTGATGGAACATTAGTGATGCAAGGGCATATAATGGGTATTTGTGTTCACCTACAAATAATAGTTTCTCTATTTGTGATTCCAATCCATTACATGGCACATAGGATGAATCTTGCTTACAAAATTGTTAGCACATTAAGTAATGTCACAAAAGTGGAAGATCTGATTCATGACTTTCATGTGTACATGTCAAGAAGCCCAAAATGATTTATTTATTTCCAAAAATTTAGAATTGTGGTGACACGTGGTAACAACTATTGAAATATGTTGAAACTAGATGGATTTCCATGTATGAACCTTCCTACAAATTTCTTGAGGAATATCTATCTTTGACATGGTTTATGTATAAATATCATAGGGAAGTTGACAAAGCAAAAGATTTGTTATGTTTTTTAATAGATCTAGAAACATTACTCACATTATGCAGTCTTTTTCCTATGTTGAATGAAATCAATTTTTTAATGAAACATGCCCAAGAGAGATCTATTTATATTGTTGATTTCATATGTTTTATAAAACATTTATATCAATGTTTAGATATATTATACACATCAAATGAAATATTTCATAGTCCTATTTTTAGAACTTGTCAAATTTTGATAGATATTCAGAATATAGAGAGTTATTTGAAATTTAGTAGACATGATCATCTTTGTGTCATGGTAAATGACATTAAGATCCCGATGCACACATGATTTAGAAGACTTGAAGTTATGGGATTTGAGCCTAAATATGTACCTATGACATGTTTACTATATGATACTATTTTGTCTAAAACATGAATCAAATTGAGAAGAATATCACAAAGTTTAGCTGATGAGATTAGAGAATGTTATCAAAGGGATGAGTTGCTAGATGACATGGGAGTGGTGAATCCCATTTTTTGGAATAGTGTTAATATTCAAGAACAAATCAACACATTATTTTATAAAAACATGGGTGTAATTGTAATGCATTTATATAAATCTATATATGTGAATGGAGTTTAGATTAATGGTATTTTAAACAAATAGTTATTGATGTCTCAATCAACATAGTTTGGGATTATAGTGGTGGATCAATTTTATTGTTTAAGTGACCCAACAAAAAATGGTGCCATTACTTATCTGTGGAAAAAACTTTATCTAAGTAACATATTACAAAAAAGTATTAGTGAATATTTTAGATTATATGAACTTGTTCAAACAATGATTTTGGGTTTTTTGGAATAAGAGAACGTGTTTATTACATTATCCTTCATGATGTCAAATCGAAGAAATAGATTGGATAAAAATCTAAAGACTTGCTTGAGATTATATGTTTCACATTATTCTATGGACAAGTTTCAATTTGATAGAGTAGTGGCAACATGGAGTTCTCTAGTGGAAAGAAGAGGTGTAACTAATATAGCTACAAATATAGAGGTTAATAATATGGATATTAAATAAAACATTGGCATGGTAGATGTAAATCACACTTATGATGAACAAGTTTCTCTAGGATTGTTTCAGCTGCCCAAATTTTAATTTGATAAGTATAGCAATTACTATTTTTTGAAATATTGTATTATTTTTTAATTTTAAAATACATTAATTTTTATAATCTATTTCGTATATATTACAATCATGAATCTTATTCAATACATTTGAATTGATATTTTTCTATCCTATTAGAATTATGTCTTTTAAATAGTACTTTTATCTTTGTAATGCATGCCATTCATTAAGTAGAAATCATAATTTTGATTAACATTGTATAGATCATTTCATTATAACATTCATTGAAGCATGCAAATATTATGTCTATATGTATATGCACGATGCATCATAATATGCCAATTCTATTATCACTAAAACTCTGATTATTAATATTTATTATTTTTCATTATCTTGATTGTCTATAATAGTAATTTCGAGAGCAGATACATAGATATAATACATACTTAACAGTGTAACAATAATTATTCTATTTCATGTTTACATTATTACCATTACACAAATATATTGGAAATATTTCCAAATTCCACCACAATCAATACATCCAATGCTACAACTATTAGAATAGTGTAACAATGTATTCAAATGTACAACTACTAAAAAAAGATAACACTGATAATGCATTAAATACTATAACTACTACAACACTATCATTCTATGGAATATTTACTATACAATACGCTATTTTTCCTACAAATACTACAATATTCAAATACTACTACTAAAAATATTTTTCCTATAGTTATGTTCACATATTTTCAAACTTCACCACAAGCAAGGCATTCAATGCTACCACTACTAGAATAGTTTAACAATGCATTCAAATCTACTACTACAAAAATATAATGTTATAATAATGCATTCAATACGACAACTACTGGAAGAGTATAACAATGCATTCAAATAATAGAACTACACTAGAACAATATAATTCCATAGAATATTTACTCTAATTTTTCTCCATACAACATATAAACTTGACAATAATACATTTTATATATCAAATATTAAAATTATATAGCTAAAGGTATTTGGAATAACTGTAAACTATCATTTAATAAAACATTTGTCTTTCAAACAAACAAAGTATAAACTATTTTAAATAATAGAAACTATCATTTTGAATAACTATAAACTATCATTAAATAAAATAAGTGTCTTTGAAATAAAAATGGTATAAACTATCTTAAGCAATATAAACTATCATTTTAGACAATATAAACTCAAACAAATCAACATTTTTCTGGTTGAGACACTCCACCACCCAGTTTGCCATCCCCACCCATGGAAACCCCACTTTCTTAGCATGCCTGTGGAACTAAATCATCGATTATCACTCCCTCATTCTGAAGATCATATGTAACATAATTCATTTGTGAAAGAATCACCCTCTCTTCCTTTGATGCATCTCCTATTGAAATAATTATAGGATCCTCATCTTCTCTTTTCTTTAATAGAATGCTCAAATACATACCATGCTCCTTAATTATTTTCTTCAATGTGTTGTTTTGTTTATTCAACAAAACCAACTTTTTTTTCAATGTAATAACCGTGGAGATACATTTTCATGCATTTTTCTAGTGTACATTAAGAACATGTGATTCTTGCTTCAAATTTTCATATATTGCCTACAATCAATAAATAATATATGTGTCAGGCACATAAAAAGGTATTATAATAATCAAAATACATGTTATAAATAAATAAAACTTACCACAACTTTATCTTTCTCTGCTTGAGTGATGGTAACTAGGTTGATATTTTTAGCCCATTTATTAAATTATGTTTGGGTTTAACCATTTAATTTTTCTAAGTTGTTCATAATAATGTTTAAAATCCTATTATTATAAGCATTGTCCACAGAGATCAATCCATATTGAGCTTTCTCAAATAAAACATCAATCTTGGAGGGTTCATTTTGAATAAGAAAAAAAAAATCATTCTTTGGGAGTGGTTGTGGTAATGGGAATTTATTTCCTTGATAAGTGCTTTCACCCTTACCTCCCATTTTTTTAATTCATTAAATTCATCAATAATACCCTCCTACAGATTACAAAG
This sequence comes from Torreya grandis, assembly GCA_037957365.1. NCBI lineage: Eukaryota > Viridiplantae > Streptophyta > Pinopsida > Cupressales > Taxaceae > Torreya > Torreya grandis. Next base: position 1,404,737 of record JARHVA010002786.1, on the reverse strand, counting down.
GATATCATAAAAAATCAGATTATCTAAGGAAAATTAGTAAGAAAATCATCAAAGACATTTAAATTATCATTGGTTGGGAGGGGGGGGGGGTGGCGGCGGGGGCGGAGGGGGGAAGAGATAGTTGGGCTTGGGGAAGATGTATGAGGTAACTGTGAAGTCATATTATAAACTTGAATAAATTCATGTGGATTGAATCCACCAATAGCCAAGGGGCTGATTTCAATTCTAATAAATTCTCCATCTAGATCAATCCACTGTAAACATGTAAGTCCCTATGCACATGAAAGACCACCAATTGAGAAAGTTGGGAAATATAAAATTTATTACATTCCTCTACTTTATGCAAGGATGGATATGTTCATCACTCTTCTATGAATTTGGGCTAGTAGTGGGGGTAGCTGCATACTTCTCAGTCTACTAATATAGGTTGGGTGGAGTGAAAAAAACATTCATTCAAAAATAGTAAATTCAAAAACATAAAATAGATGAAATTTCAAAAACATAAAATAGATGCAAAGTAAAATTTAATCTTTTAATATTTTTACCTATCTATGTTAGGGTGACTACCTCACCCATTCTAAGTGTCCTTACTAGAGTTATCTCTTTAGTTTCTATTGTGGTTGAGGGAGTTAGCTCTTGTTGATTTATTGTGTTTTTCAAAAAGACATTGGTGGTTTGACCTACAAAATGAGTAAATTATCTAGTTATTTAACTAGCAAATTCTAACAAACTTCAAATAAAAAAGAAATTTGTAATGGCAAACATTGATTATGTTGTATGGGAGATTCCTCAATGGCAATAATTCAAGAGTCAACTACAAAAAATAAATAAAAAAATATGAATATAATTTTTTCCATTGAATAATATAAGAAAAATACATTAAAGGAAATTTGGGCAAACTTGGAAGTGGAGACAAAATAGAAATAGTTCTTGGGAGTTTTTCAAATATAAATGAATTAAACAAAGACTCTATTGATTAGGTATCACCAAATCCCTCTAGAGCACATCAACCTTTACTTGACACCTATTTTATTATGTCATAAACATGCACTCCTGCTTGTAACAAATAATAGGCTAAAAATGTAAAAAAATTAAAATATATATAAAAGAGAAAAATGAGACTTGGGAAAAATAAACTTACCTCCTATTCCTTGATAGGCAAAGCATTGGTCTTCATTTTTTGATTAAGGGTAGTGGGAATTGTATTTTTTTGGATTTCATATAAGGCCTCAAATTACAAGGCTATAATGTAGTTGGAAGAAAAAAACACGAAATTATCCTTTGAGAACACAAAATTTAACTCTTGCCTATTCCTACTTATAATAACTATGCACCAATCACATATAACACCTAAGAGAGAGTAAATAATATAGTAAATAGACCATAAGGAAATGTCTGATGGTCTTCAATATAAAACAATTATTTCTTGAAAAAAATGGAAAATAGATTTGAGAAATGGATTGCTTATTTTCTCAATGGAGATCCCCCATTCGATGTCAATTATCTATAATGAAAACATAAAGTAAAACATGTAATGGATTTATGATATAAAAATATTCATAATAAATGATTTAGTTATAGAAAATTAAAACATGCAATAGAATTATAATAGCTACCAAATGGGTCAATGGACACTTTATAAATCAACTCCAAGTAATTTTTATCATCATCAGATAAGACTACCTTAGTGCTAACAGGACTCGCATTGTAATGTGAAAGACTAGTTAAATTTTGGATGTATAATGGATAGGTACCAAAGGATATTGTTTTATGGTTAAACCAGAGATAGAACTAGCTCTCAATAAAGTTATAATAGCCAAGTAGAGATCATAGTAGATTGTTGTTGATAGCCAAATCATATTACAACATCTATGTCAGTCCTCTGAGATGGAATTGATAAACCCATCCAACATATGATTCTAGTTATTCTGAAATATAGAGGAAATTTGAACACAATATATATTTTAAAACATAATTATTTATCCTCTCCGATGGACTCTAAGTTTCTACATATGTGGTAGCCATGGAATCTTGAAAATTTTGAGCTAGAGCCTAGAAGTAAGTACTTATAGGTTGACTTGGAAGCAAGTAGATGATAGGGATGATAAGTAATTGGTAAGTTGATTTGAAATTAGGTATGTATGAGAAAAAATTGTAAGCAAAGTGTGAAAATAGATCACTATAGTGTTATTTATAGGCAAGGAGGGTAACCAAGGAAAATAGTTCCCATGATTAGTGACTGGTGCTTGGTAGGTGCTTGGTGGCAATAGTATCCTATCGTGTAACACCATGTTGTCATATAAAAACATGAAGTCATGTGAAACTCTATTATTATGAGGTAACATGATGTCATGTGATAGTGTAATGCTATGTGGTAGCATCATATTGCATGATAGTGCAATGTCACATGATAGTAAAATGTCACATGACAGTGCAATGTCACGTGCCACCATAATATCATGTATCACCATGTTATCACATGATATCATGTTGGCTAATGATAGTAGACTGTCACATGATTACATCTTACCATGTGATAACATAGTGTTGCATGACAACATGTTGCCCATGATAGCATGATGTCATGTGATGGTATAATGTTGTGTGATAGCACAATGTCACATGATAGCATAATGTCACATGACATCACAATGTCATGTGATATCACAATGTCACATGATAACATTCTATCATGTCACACTATGTTATCATGTAGCACTATGATATCTTATGGTATCATGTTGTCACATGACATATCATTGTCATAAAAAATAGATGGTGATTTTCCACCTATTTTACATGTTCTGATTCACCAAAGGAGTGAATATAATTTGCCTAAAAATACTTATGGGGGTTTCCATTAGGACCTCTTAAAGTGGATCCTAGATCCAACATCAAAACTTGGTCATGTTGTGTGTGTGCCTTGATTCCTTAACTAATTATAATGGGATTTAGAGAATAACTTCGAGACTTTATGACCTTAATCATTAATGTTGACTTATAACATATTTAAATGTTCATTAGAATCATAATTTTAAATGAGGGAAGGCTTGATCATTGCCCTACTACTAGCTAGGCATCTATAGCCCTGATAGAGATACCTTTGACTCTACTCAAGGCCTTGTTCCACTTCCAATAAGGTGTCCATAGCCCTGATGAAGGTTACTAGAATCACCTTTACTTAGAAATATTTCATATTTTTAATAAAGTTATTATTTTTTTGTGTTTTTCAAGTATATTTCACTTTCATCAAAGGTTGGGAACCAAAATTAGCCAAATTTTAGGATTTGGTCAAATGTTTGATCTTTAGACAATCATCCTTGGTTATAAATTTCATCTTAAGCAATATTAGTTTTTAAGTTCTATCATGACTTTATTCTAATGATTCAAAATTTAACTCAACATATGTAATCCTTATTAAAACCAAACTTAGATTAGAACAAGGTTTAGGATTTAAAGAATAATTTACCTAGATATTAATCGTCACCAATCTCTCAAAATCATAACATTAAGCTCAAATTTATAAGATCAACCAATATTTAAGGCTCATACCTGTATTCTTGGATTTAAGAGGTTCCTTTGAGTAACTACATATACTAGAGCTTGAAAACTACCTTGAAAAAGACTTATTGAAAGTAGGGAACAAAGCAAAGAAAATTAAACACACAAAAAACAAAACAAATAAGAAACAAACTAAAAATAAGTAAAGAAATATTTACAAGCACTATGTACAAACAAGGAACATAAAATAGACTAATTTAAGCTTACCCACACTAATTCTAGATATTCTTACAAATTAATCCATGAATACTTGTGGTGGCATAGTAAAGAAGTAGTGCTTGAGGTATTGCACATTAGTTGGAAATGTGAACTCTACTCCCTTAAAGTATTTGAGCTTGAAGGTGTTATCTCCCAAACTCTCAAAAAAATTATAATCACCAATCCACAAAGGAGTAAATTTTCTATGCTTTCTTTTTGTTTCTAAGGCTTTGTCCCAAAGGAGAACTAGGTCTTCCTAGCTAAACACCTTAATCTTTGAATGCTTTTCAAACCATTTCTTGATTATGGTTTGATGTCTACTAAATTTGGAAAATGTTGAGTCCCTTGCATCCTTTATTTGTATGATTTCAAGTAGTCTTAAATTTTCATACTCTTGGTCTTCTTTCATGAACTCTTGTATGAACTTGTAAGTTGGTAGCTTGAGAGTAATGGGGAAGATTGTTTCTTGACCATATACAAGTATAAATGGTGATGATTTCAAGGATTTATTCACTCTAGTTCTATCTACCCATAAATAATATTTAAGTAATTTATGCCATGTTCTTGGTTTTTCAACTATAAACTTTTTAATAGCCTTCATCAAACTTTTATTTGTTGACTTTGAAACTCCATTGCTTTAAGGTAATGGTTTGATGAAAAATTGAGAATTATGTTGTTATCATAATCCCACTCAATCATCCCAATGGATCTAAAGTCTAATATATTATCACAAACTAGTTATATTGGTGTCCCAAACCTAGTGCATATGTTCTCTTCCAAGAATTTGATCACATCTTCAGTTCTACATTATTTGGTTTCCACTACTTTTATCCATATTATAGATTAATTAGTAGTAGTAAGCATATATTTATGTCCATATAAATAAATGTGTTTTATAACCCATGAAATTTTGATTCCCCATTAAGCAAAATGTATCATTCATAATTGGCGTCAATGACATAGCTACTTTTGGTTCCTTAGTGTTGAAAATCTAACATTGATGACACTCTAACATTTTTTTGTGCATATTTGAAGATTATGGCCCAATAATATCCTACCCTCAATATATTATAAGTTTTTGTCCTTCCATAGTGGTGTCCACTTCCAATATTTTCATGAAAAGTACTAAATATCTCAGTTGCTTCTCCCTTTGAAACACATTTTAAGTATATCCCTTCATAATTATTCCTAAAGAGTACTCCATTAATAAAGAAATGTGTTTTATTGAGCCTCAAATCTCTTCTTTTCTCTATAATAAATATTTTATAATAGTAACCATTGATTAATAAATTAATAATTACATCATACCAATCATTTGGTTGAAAACGTTATTGGTCTACTTGCATGACACTTAATTAGGTATTAGTATTAGCAGTTAATTAAACAAATCCTTGGCATATTAACAACTTGTTAATTTCTATCTAAATATAATAATATTGGATAATATACTCCATTTACCTCTTATTTCTCCCAATTGACATTGACTAAGCATAACTCTATTGGTACGGTCTGGCAATATTACATGCACTTTATTCCTAAGAATATAGTGTCTAATTTTTTTAACTCTCTTAATTAAATTCAATGATTGTTTATTGATTGAAGAATAGTGTAGATAAAAATTATTAAAATTATTTCTCACTAATGTAATATGGTGATCAATGCAATAGGGTGACAACACTTATCTATTTTCTGAGTTAAAACAACAACTATTGTATGATCAGAAGCAAAAGAATAGAGATAGAAATATTTTGTGAAATTAGGGGTTATCAACACTAATGCCTATCTAATTAATTATTTAATGTCCTCAAAATATTTATTTTTCTCCTAATTTTATATAACCTTGGCATCATTCTTCAACATATCATTCAGTGGCTTCACAATTTCTATAAAACTAGAAATGAACTTTCTCACAAAATTGATTTTCTCAAAGAAAGATTTTAATTCTTTTCTACTATTATGGGGTTATATTTTGGATATGGCATAAAATGTATCATGTTATATATAAATCCCTTATTTATTTTATAACATCCCATAATAATTTCCCTTTTGTAACACAAAATATCCTTTTCTTAGGATTGAGAGAAATTCCATACTTCCTATAATGTTCAAATACCTATTGTAAATGCATGATATGATCCTCCCTATTTTTAGAAAAAATAGTTAGATCATCCATATAGATAATAATTCACTTACCTATGAGACCTTTAAAATCATGGTCCGTATCTCTTTTAAATGTTTTTCCTATATTTAGTATCCCAAAGGGCATTCTTTTGTAACAAAAAGTGCCCACTTCATTGTGAATGCAATTTTCATTCTATCCTCTTTCTTCACAAGTACTTGATTAAACAAGGACTTGATTATAACCCAAAAATACATCAATAAAATACATCACAATAGAACCAATAACAATATGAATGACTTGTTCAAGGGAAGGTAAAGGATTATATCCTTTTTTGAAGCTCTTTTCAAAATTTTAAAGTCTATGGATAATCTAATTTCTCCATTCTTATTTCTAATTGCTACTAAGTTAGCTACATAGATATAATGTCTAATGTAAAAAACTATTTTTTCATCTAACAAATTCTTGATATATTTGTAGATTAATGGCTGAAAAATAAGGTTGATATGTCTTTGATTTTGTCTAAAAGGTTTACAGGCCTCTTTTAATTGAATGTTATGGGTAATGACTCTAGGATCAAAGATCTTTTAGTATTCATAGGACCTAATATAACATATTTGTGCTTGGTTATAAACTCTTTAGCCTTTCTCAATTCTTAATTTTTTTATGATGTACCAATATTTAATAGATGGGGTTGAACTTGAGTACCTATGTCAACTAGATTATAATATTTCCCATTCACCTTAGGAATCTGAATAGGTTCACCTAGTTTGTCTATGTCAAATAGTCTTTCTAAGGCAATGACACCCTTGGGAATTTTGTTTTCATTCAATTGAACAATATTTTAATCAATTTTTTTATCATCAAGAGAATTTTCAATGACCTCATCAATGATTTGAGACTCAAATACTCCTAAATTGTTCATGAAGTCTATGATTTTTTTATCATCACTAAATACTTGCAAATGATTAACATTGTCAAGAACCAAGGGACATGGAACAAACTCAATACTAAGGTCTTTTAGTTTTAAATCTTGATTTGGCATGAGATTGGTTGTAGCTAAGGCTAGATCATCAATAAGCTTGTTCTCTTCTTTATGAATTGAAATAATGTTGAAGGCATCAAAATATTTTATCAAATCCCACACTCTAAAATTGTACTTATTAATATAAGACAATTTGCATTGGTACTTAATTCTAAATTGATTAAATACTAGCTTAGAATCACCATACACTAGCCATAATTTGACTTTGTGTTTGATTCCAAATTATAATCCTTACATTAAAGCTTCATACTCTACCAAATTATTAGTGCATAAATACTAAAATATACAAGAAGTATATAACTCTTTGCTAAATGGAATTGATTAGAATAATTCCTACTCCAAATCTAGATTTACATCTAGCACCATTAAAATATAATTTCTACATTTCAAGCATAACATTAAAATCTTTAGAGTCACATACCTTAAAAGTTTCAAGAGTGTAAAATCCTAATTCAGAATTGACCACGTTGACCTTTTCATTTGTTGCATTGTATTTTGTGATCATATGTTTCATATTTTGCTCTTTATAAATTTGAATTTGATTGGTAACTCCCTTATATTGAAGCCAAATATGATAATATTCAATGTAAATGTATCTATTTAAAGACTTGGTCTAATCTCTATTAAGAAGCATGCCATAGGCATTTGGAATGTCCATAACTTGAATGTCTATAAATTTATGTATCCTTGGTTCTGAAATAATCTTCATGTGAACATTCAAAAATTCTTTTATTACTTTAACTCTTGATTTATCTAATTTATAAAATACTCTATTATACTTAGTTAGAGTTAAACCAAGTTTTCCACAAATACGTTTTAGCATGATATTGTCAAAATCACCTAAATCTAGAAAACAATTATACAAGTTATTACCAAAAAATCTAATTGTTAGTAACAAAGGGGGAAATTATACTTTGTTTTTATATATAATTACATTGGAATTTGAAACCTTTGGTTATTTACTCATATTCTTAGATAAGGATTCAAGCAAAAAATATCTTTGTTTAGTAATTTGAGTCAACTCATGTAAAGTATTATTAGCTTTAATATTTTTCATGTCCTCAAATATATTATATACAATATTAGTAGAAGCACTAGATGTATCTATATTATGTCTTGAATCAATTCCCTTTGGGGGTTCTAGATTGTTGTTTGTAGCAGGATCCAAAGGAGTGTCTAATTTATTTGGTGGATTTCAAGTAGTTAATGGCTACTTCTATTATCTATTACTTAGAGGATACGTCTTATTTAGATAATACTAAGAATCATGATTCTACTTAGGAGTATCATCAGGTTCATTCTCATCTTATAATGGAAAATCAAATGTCTCCACCATGAGAGTTATGTCAGTAGATTTAGATAACATTGAAGAACTAAATGTACTTATAGTATTATCTTTGTTAGGTACACCTTAAGATGTATCTAATTCATCTTGAAATAACTCAAAAGCATTACAAAATTAAATAAAATCCAATTCATGATACTTTGAAGTGTTATGAACTCCAAAAAATTTAATTAAAGCTACATCACATATGTTTATTTTAGGATTGTTCTTATTGGTAAATGACTCATTATTGTTATTTTTCCATTTTAAAACTTGTTTTTAGGTATATTGAACATATGGTAAGAGTAATTTATATTATATATTTCCCTAATATTACCTACTTGTTTTTATAACTAAAGGAAATCGGTGCTCATTTTTGTAACATTTTGAGTATGGAGTCATTCTCACTTTTAGGTGTCTCTGATTTGTGAACTTGAGTACTACTGCTAGCTATTAGCACCAAATATATTTGATCTTGTGGATATAATCCATTTGTAATGTTATTCAAGAATCCTATGTTTTGGCTAGGATGAGCGTGACTCAAGGGTAATTGATTCAACATTGGTGTTTAGTTCAAAGCAAGCATGTTTTGATTAGTATTGGGGGATGACATTCAACATAGGTAGATTAGTATTAACATTGGGAATGGTGTATCCTTGTTGACCTTGAGGTTACATCTGAAGTCTGACTATCATAGCTTCAACATAGGCTAAGGCTAATGTGTTTATAAATATAATAGACCTTTTCAAAAACACAAAAGTCATGAGATATAAGGCATCCTTATATATTTATAAGGCTAAAGCCTCATCGGGTCTATATAGAGCTATGGTTTTGATAAACATATTCTAGAACTTATCATAAAATCTCTAATGGTTTCAATCTAATCTCTTTTCATAGTAGAGAATTATTGATAAAAGATACAAGGATTCATGATTTTTCTAAATTGATACTTGAAAATACTATTAAAATCATTCCAATTGGTGAAGTAGTTCTCAAGAAGGTTAGGAAAGCAATCATATGTTGCATCTTTGAAAGTAAAAAGAAATAATCTACATACAACATCTTCATGAACCACATTCAAAAGTCTCAATGTAGCCTTGAAGTATTTAATATGTTCTTTAGCAGTAACCACACCATTAGGATTGAAAGAAGGCAAGTATTTCTCAATATTTCTAGATAAGTCATGTACCTGACTAGGCACACTGATGAATGATCTACCTAATAAAGCCATACCTTGATAAATATTGAACACAAGAGCACCATGAACAAGTGAAGTAGGGTGAGATTTAGAAACCCTTCACTTACCTTTATATACACTTACTTTCCTATGAACTTTTAATGAAAGGAGAGGTAGTCCTTACTCTAACTATGACCTAGTCCTTATTCTTGGAAGTTATATCTTGTAAAATTTGAATAATGTTAAAAATATGATGTGTAAACCTTATCTTTGCAAAGAATGATGATCAAATTTTTACATTAAGCAAATTTTTCATAAATTCTTATATAGAACAACTATCGTTAACTAAATTATCTCAAAGATATGTCTAAAGTAACGACTGTGAATGGTATATACACTTATAATTTTAAATAAACCTAAAATTTCAAAGAATCAACCAATCTTTGAGAAAAAATGCTATCACTAACTCTGAATGTAGCATATTTAAAAATCTTAAACTACCATTGCAACAATTTTTTATAGATCTTTAAATAATAGTAATATTTAACTAAATAATCCTAAAGACTAGTTTAAAATCATGAATATCAATGATCTTTACATAATTTAGATAAGAAAAAAAAAATATGCAAAGAATACATTGATCATTGAATACAATTCACCAAAATTATCTAAGACACTTTAAATTGATAAAACATTATCTAATGTGCTCCTTCTAGCACCATTAAAACCTACTTGTTGATGCTAGAAAGTGTATGAAAGGGTCCACAAAGTTTTGAGAAATACTTCTAATTTTTGGATTCAAAAAATCTATTGCATGAGTAGTTGGGTGTGATATTTCCAATATCTTTGGTGGTCTAGTAGCAAAGCAAATGAACTATTTCACAAAATTTATAATGTAATTGTTTCATTTTTGGGAGGAACCATGGCCTAATACCTTGCTTGTGAAAGATGAATATGATATAAACTAAATATAGTGAAATATGATCAAAACTTAAGTCTAAATTCTAAGCTAGCATGAATATTTACAACTAAATCTAAGATAAAGTGAATTGATAAAAAAATGAGCAAAATGATGGTTAGGGTAGAAATAAAGTATTTGATTTTTAATCTAGACATTAAAATAGAGAAAAAAATTTATCCAAACATTTATTAGACTAATATATGACATTAAATTGAAAAAGCATAGATCCTACCATATATCAACCAAATGTCTAAGGAAATGTGAAATAATGAAAATAAGAAATCATGTTCACTTTAGAGATTTACTCTCACAAAAAATTTGCATTAGCACACCTATAAACAAATCATGGAAAATGAAATGAACTTAAAATCCTTTAATCAACCTAGGTTAATCATAAATTGACAACTTTTCATTCATATGAACACATCAATAATGCATTAAAAAAATTCAAATTTGGACATACAAATAGATAACTGAGAGAGAAAGCATTATAGAAAACACACAAATAAATGCTAGACAATCTTTGTACAATTCCTTGCTTGTATTAGTTTCTCAAATTTTACTCAATTTTTTTCTCAAAACCCCCCTCTTTTTTCACAAATGACAATACCCCTTTTATATATGACTAATGAGGCATGTCGGTCAATCATATCAAATGAAAATTTCACAAGTGTCAAGGATAGTTGTCCTTCTACAACTTTATAGAACTAATGACACTTTCTAGATGGACTAACCTATAAGCAATGCACTTTACAAGATGTACATGATTTTACAAAAGGACTATTCCTTTTTCAAAATGATATACATGTGTAGTTATATAATAATATGTGTAAGTTGACAAATTTGACTTTAAGAATCTCCTTGTTACTTTTATTGCCTCATCTTCATTACTTTATCATGTTGATCATCAATTATATTGAAGTTGATAGTAGGCTACATGAAGATTTATTCTTCTTGATCAGTCAAGTCTTTTAAGTCTTTGTCAGCCCTATCCAAATCTTCCTTAATGCTTCTTACATCTCCTATCTTCTCTTTTATGGATATAATAATGTTCAAGATCCTTTCTTTTCTACCCTTGTTTTTCCTTAGCTTTGATTCTTCACTTACTACATCAATTGAGTATCTCTATATTTGAATTCCTCATCCATGATCAAAACCATAGTATTAAGTATTATTGGATCCTTGATTAGGTTCCCTAGTATGTGCATCATCTTGTTTTCCAATTTCTAGAGATCAATAGAAATATCTCCCATATTTCTGGACCATTTATTTGAAGCTTTGAATCTTCTCTATCAATATATCCATAGCCATATTCAAGTGGGCTAGGCTGACTATCTTAAAACCAAGTATTTTATCCTTTATTAAAACATTTATTAAATACTTTACTTTGTTACTAAAATCTTTCAATTCCATAACTTGGCTTGAATCCAAAGTACCCTATTTCCCAACCAAATCTTGATTGGACTTCACTACTTTCAAGGAGTTAAATAGATCATACATGGTTGTTTCAAACTTATCAAATCTCCTATAATTTTTTCTTATACTATTTTATCACTTTTATTGAAGATTTTAGCTATTATTTCTATTAATGAGATAATTAAATAACATATTCTTCAAATATAAGATCTTCATTAGGCATCTATCCTTATTTTTGAGTGAAACTAGTCAATGGCTCCACCCTTTGATACATAATTTCTTCACCTCCTACCATGACTCTTTTTTATATCACTCTTTGTAAGCTAGAAGTCTCTAGATCACACTTGACTCCAACTAAATATTGGTTCATATGTGGGATTGGGACCTCCATTTGTTATTGCTCTGGTGATTGGCTTAGATTAGCTGACCTCTTCTCCTCCTTTTGTAAAGAAACAATCCATGGTTTTAGTTATTAATGCATAAGGATATTAGTATCCTTGAATAAGGCCCATGGGTGATAAGTGGGTATATTTCCCACTCTTGGCTCATAATTGAGCCACTCAAGGATATGTGTCCCATACAAAATGCTTTTTTGACTGAACAAATTGACTTGTTTTAATGGAGGAGTGATGGTCACCTTAGAATTCTTAGCTTTTGGAATAAGGACAGTCTTTGCTTTCCTCTTTAGAAGGTCAAAAAATAGTAAGTCTAAAGATTTACCTTTTTCATCCTTAGCTTCCTCATCACTTCTATTTTATTACTCATTTGAATCTATATATCTCATAAATAACATCTTCAATACATCCTGAATAGACTCTTGAGGATATATGGATATCATATAAACTTCTTCTTGATGTAATTCATGTTTTACTACCTTAAAAGGTTTTATAGTTGATGAAGTCGAATTAATCTCACTTGGATTTCTTTTCTCATGCCTTTACTCTTTAGGCTCATGTTCTATTTGTGTCTCTACTTATGTACTAGATGATGGAAGTTTACAAGATTCCCCACTTATCAGATGATAGTTCCTTGGGCTTAATTGCCACCTATCATCCACCTTTTGATCTCTCTATATTCTAGAGTTAGGTATATTGTTGTGATATTTTAATCTTCTTGTCACTTCAAAATATAAGGATGATTTAATGTATATGAAATTAAAGGCACTGGGCTCATGTTCATAAGGCACATTCAAAATTCCTTTAATTCATAAATGTTCTTTCACCTTCCCATAAGGGTCCCATTGCCTGAGATCATCCATCTTTAGGTTGAAACATAACCTTTGTTTTGATGTTACCTCAGTATTATCACATTGTCTAAAATTTATCATGCCAATTGTCATAGGGAAGGTGTGAAGAAGTACCTTTCTTTTGGTTTTGCAAAGACCATCTACACCATGGAATAATAGGTAGACCACCTCTTGCTCTACTAGATTATTAGGGACATGGAATGACATCTTAAGAGGGGAATTTTGAGTTCACTCAATATTTGTAATATTAAAATCTAGGTAAAACCATATATCCCCCATTGCTTCAACAAATTTATTGATTAGAGGGCTCACTCTCTCCATGGGAATGCCAATTATGGCCTCACTTAGTACTAGGTAGACACAATCACATATAAATTGAATGTGAGACCTATACTTATACATGTACAACTTAGAATAATATTGAGAAATAGTTTGAGTTCCAGTTGAAGACTATTCTCTCTAATTTGGGATTTTGGTAGTTGCACATAGGCCATTTAAGAGGTAGGACATCATGTAGAACTCTTTCTTCTTCTTATGCCTAATTACATAGATTTGTCTACTCAAGGAGATGCTAGTTATCTCAACCAAAGGGGGAAATATCATCTTTTAAACCATCAATTATACCATGATCACCCATAATGGGTCTACATATGTTGTGGTTACACAACCACACAACTTGTTTAACATAATAATTATCATCCTAATTCTAGGTCTAAATTGAGTGATAGGGATGTTCTTATTGAGGTCTAGAAAGACATGATTACCAAATGCTAGACACATGGATAGGGTGTCCATCAGGTTGTGTTATTTATCACAAGAATTGATAGAGGTTAGGTTAATTTAGGGTTTTGGCAACATATAATAAGACTCAAATGCAATAGAAGAAATGTAAGCCACTTTCCTGTGATTGTGTTCATTAATTAACATGCCCTTATCTATCTTAGCTTCCTTAAAAATGGGAGCAAGAATATCAATACAATAGAGTACCTATGATTTCACTACTACATAATATATACCAACCATCTAGATTATTATGATGTCATCATATAGTCTCTTGGTAGAGAGATTCTTCTTTTCTTCCCTTGTAATGGTTGGTTGGTTCTGAATGGTCTAGAACAATTTCAAACAATTTTTCTCTTGTATTTAAAGTAGTGGTAAAAAACTTAATGTCCTTGAACACATGTTCCTAATAATCTATTATCAAATATATCTCCACATCTTCCTTTGAAATTTTATTGTGGGTCACCATTGATTGAATTATGAAAATGTAGACAATAATCTAGCTTTTTCATCTCAATTATAGTGAATACAAAGATAATTAGGGAAATACATACACTTATATGGATTTTGGGAGGTTTAGACAGAGCTTAAATGGTAGTAATCAAGTATTAATTATGAGGTTTTGTAACTTATATTGCATATGATTTACAAAGTTATACCTTTCGTGTATTAGTTCCATAAGATCTCCCAATGAGATGTGTTCTACCAATATGGAGATGCCATGTCATGATGCCTATTTATTGATTTATAAAATGTGACCATTTATCATTTTTGGACATGTATCACCTTCACATGAAATATTGAATATTTTTTAATTCACACCATTGATCTTTTAAAAATCTTCCCAATCTTGACTTTATCATGGACTGGCAATCTTTCATTTGAGTTCCTAATATTGTGCAACTTGGTAGCTCCATGGGATATATGTGCATCTTTCAAACACACTCCATCAAATAATGAATTTATACCTTGTGGTATCCTCTCACTAGATATGCTCCCATTGAATTTTTGACCCTCTCTACACCATTAATCTTGATTTGGAAGCTTGAATGTTATTCATCGATCTTAATTTAATTCATCAGAGTTGAGACACATGTCACTACCACATTTGATATGATCCATTTAAAAATTCCACCTTCATTTATGGCATTAATCTAAAAAATACATGATTGACCATATACCATCGATATATTTGAGTTTTTCAAAGATCATGACACTTATATATCTCATGTTCCCTCATAGATTCATTAACTTATTGACCCACGCTTACCGTTGAATCCATTACCACTTTACCAATATCTTTCCTCTTGGAATATTTGCATTCTTTTGTAGGAACTTTGATGATTTGATTCCTTGTTCATCATTATATCTTTATTATGTGAACCAACAAACACCAAAGATCATTTCCTTGAATTATTGACTTTTAGCTTTACCCGTGGATAGTCGATGTTTGTTTCCATCTTTAAGATCTTAACACTTGGTGTCTTTGGATTTAATTAGAACCTAAAGACATAAAATTAGAGACATAAGCTCTTAAATAATATGTATAAACTTAGTATATAATATTATACTAAGGTCTTAATTATATTAATAAATATAATTAGGACTTGGGATAAAGTTTTAAACTAGGTATAAATTATAAAAATGTTCCCACATAAATATGATCCTATATAAATTTGAATCTATTTCAAAAAAACTTATGCTAACACAACTAGGCTAAGGTTTTTTAACATTATTTAGACATATATTTAATTAATCAATTATGACTAAAGGTTAATATGTAAGAATAAATTGAGATCATATTATCTAATCAACTAAGGGTTAATTTGACATTTAAAGCACAAAACCCTGAACAGTTGTTATTTGAATGGGATTCCATTAAAAATACAACATGGAAACACAAAATTCAACATTAGGAACATTAGGTGAAGTCAAATCATGCCCATGAAAGCTGAAGTAACATAATATTCAATAATGTAATTTTGATCAATTTGAATGTCAACTTATAACACAATTTGAAAAATTCAATGAAGGTCCTCATTTTTTAAAAATGGGGGTATGTTGACCTTAATAGTAACCTATTTAAGATAAGGTTGAGAAATAAGAAAGATGGTACTCCCACCAAGAGCACATTGGTCAAGAAGAAGGATGTGGAAACATCTATAGAAGGAACAAGAAAGTGAACAAGGGTTTGTCTGATAAAATAATAAATAATAAGCATAAAGAGAGTACCAAAGTTTCTAAAATTATGGATTATTATTAATCTAAGATGTAATTTTATTAATAATTCATTGTTTCTTTCGTATTAGGCTAATTTCCTCTATTTTTTGGACATATGTTTCTTGATGTCCTAGCAAATTAGTGGTAGAGGTCTAATAGAAATTTATCTATTTTTGGGTTTAGCCTTGGTGGATTTTGTTTCATGTTTTGAACTTGTATAGATAATAATGTTTATATATTTAAATTATTATGGTTACATGACCATTTAAAACCTATTCTTTTACCCAATCAAATCAAAAAAGTAGCTTCAATATGAAATTATATAGAAATATATTTACCTTTATAGATTTCTCCTTGATTAATGTATCCTCCAAGTATTTTATATGTCTTCAAGTTATTTTCATAAGTCAATTATAATTGAAGTATAAACTATCATTAACAAATGAATATATGACTTAATTTTATAAAACATTAGTTAATATCCATAAATTCGCTTTAAAAAAAATTAAAATGATTAATTTAATACTTATAGTATTCTAAGTTATGATTCATATTAAATACGGGAATATTAAATTAAGATTAAAAACATAATGATATTTTCATGGTTAGTGACATGCTCTATTATATACTTTTGGAAAAACATCTAAGGGGAGATACACAAAATGATTTATCCTATTTTTCATCGAAATGTGTAACATTTAGAGTAAGGATATATATGAAAAAAACTTCCATTTAGGTCATATTTAATGAAATTACTTCATTTCGCCAAATTATGAATAAGTTGAACAACACTGAAATATATATTCAACATGAACAAATGATTTTGAAATAAAACTTATTAACCTTCTATTCATATAATTTATTGAAAATAAATGCTTCTCTTATAATTATAAATAATCAACCAATTTTGATCTACCAATGATAAAATACTATTTCCATGAAAAAATATGTTAAGAGTAAAATATTGAAATAATTTAATATCCCCTAATTTGAGAACTTCTATTTTTATTGTCTCAATGCCAGTAAGAGAACACTTGATTATAATTCTTTCATTTTTGGAAAAAAGAATTCTGAAAATGGATTACTATAATAATTGTAATTATTTATGATTATCTACTATAATAATTACAATATATGTTCATATTATGGAATTGAGGAATCACATTATTACACTCTTTTGATTTCTATTATGTTGATAAGGTACATATATATTGATTTTGCAAACATAGAGATGTTATTGATGTTTTTGTGATCATAAGTACATGAAGGATTGGAGTATTTAAAGTGATTTAAGATAAATTTGGATTGCATGTAATTTGAAACATCTAAAATTAGTATAAATCTATATCAATGTTTATTCATTCTCATACTAAAGTTTTTAAATTGAATTATTATGTTTATATGTACTGATTATCAACAAAATTGATAACACATATATCTAGAGGATATTTTATTATCAAAGTTATAAAATTCATTTATATAAGTATTAATGTGATGAAATTGGAAATATAACATCCTATGGGATTTATTGACATCTTTGTTTTTCCAAATTCCTTAGATGCATTGAATTAAGAACTAGCTTAGTGCAATTTTTGAAGTAACTAATTATAAAAGCAATCATATGAATAAGCATGAATTAGGACCCTAGTTGAATCTAAAATGGACCACATCCATATTATTAATTTTTTTAATGTAAAACATTGGATAAAAATTTGGAGTAGTTTCATTCACCACATCTAAGATAAGGCCTACCCAAACATGCATTGAATTTAATAAAAACTTGAATAATGTGATGAAAATATTTTATGAAAGTAACTCATTTCAATTTTAAAACTCACCATACAATTAGGGTTTATAGATAATAGTTACTCATTTTGATATTATGAGATACCATTGAGAAGTATAATTGACATGGCTTAGGCAAAACCCTACAAAATGTTTTGGGCCATATGGGCATGAAACAAATACCACAACCTCATTAATGTGACTATAAGTACTAAAATTTTTCATTGTGTAACATTTCATGAAAAATCCAATAATGATATAATGATTTCCATCAAAATGTGATCAAACTTAGTTCTTTATCTTTTGTTGGTATCTCATTCATTCCATAGCCTTTAATAACCTTCATTTTTTTACTTTTAGTACTTTTCCTTTAAAATTTCAAGTGTTTTATTTCATGAAAAAACCACCATGGTGGTTTCATAAACCATTGTGGTGATAACTAAATTTATATGGTAAAATTTTAGCCACAATGGAAATTTTGTCAACTATTATGATCTATAAAGATCAAAAAAATGAAAAATCATATTTTCTTACATTAAAAAGAATATCTTACTTTTCATTAATTAGATTTACATGTTAAAATTTCAAAGAACAATAATACTTGCATTAGATATAGGATAAATTGGTTGAACCAAAATATTAACTACATGAAAATGAAAAAATTTCATTTTGAGAACTCCCAATAGCTAACATTCACAACAAAAACCCAAAAACACACTTAAACCTAAACAATAAAACCAAGAAAAAATAAGATTGCATTTTATGTTAGTTTACCTATTTACATGATAAAACAATGTTGTTAAATATTAAAAAAAAAATCACAATTTGTGTTTAAAGTCATCCAATATTAAATAATTTAACTTCACATACAACAACCCAAAAAAATAAACTTAATTTTGGCTTTTATATGTGGATTAATTTAAGAAAACATAGAAACTATGTTTGATAAACCCAATCTAAGATTTAGATCTTACTCCTAATTTGCATATTTTGTATCTTAATTTAATATTAGTTTTCATTTACTTTCATTTGAAAATAAAATGTAAAACTAAAATTAAAATTATTGTACATAGGTGAAACTTGTAAGTTTTAAATTAGGAAAATTTAATGTCAATACTTGCATCATTTGTTAGTTCATTTTTTATTTTTATCATTGCCTTATTGAAAACTTCAAAAAGAAAAAAACATATAAAAAAATACTTTCCTTTAATTTTATCTATTAATTTTTTCCATTATAATTAATTTAATTTTATCAAGTAGTGTATTTTTATTTTTATTTGTAAAAAACTTCCCAAAACAATAAAAACCAATTCGATAAAAACCTCTCAAGATGAGAATGAGGATAAAAACTTTATATTAACCTTTATAAACAAAAATTAAACCTTCAAAAACACATTTAGGACAAGTTATATGATTATAAATTTTAAATAAACCTTTCCCCACAATTGGATGGCACTCCTAAATTGACCTTATCTCTACAGGGAATGTTTATTTCATAGATTAATAGTTCATATAATAGTAGGTAGCATTCAAAGTGACATTATTTCTAACTTTAGACTAGAATTATTTCACTGTACCCCATCGTAAACCTTATAATCAACCAAGATAAGGTCCTTGATAAAAAATCTCACCTTGTAGAAGACCTTGTCAAAGTGATACACCTTCACATTCTAGTAGTTAGGAGAAAAACCTTTAGGTTTAAGCCTTCCATTCCCCTTCCTTTATCTTTTGAAATAGCCTTGTAGTTTTTTAATTAGATTGTGAATGACTGTGGAAGACCATAGTCAAATAAATTATGCCAACTAAGTCCATATAGTATTAGAACCCAAATTTTCCAAATTAATTTAGCCAAGAATTGACCAAACACTTTGATATATTTTCCTCATCCACACTGAGGCTTCTTGGGACTCCATCTCTTCTCAAATTTACACTCTATGAGAAATGTGATGTAAGTGAGATATTTTGGTATATTCATCAGCATACCTTGCCATAAATGATTAAAATACCTATCAATATGCCTTATTCCAACCAAACCATTACTCCAATCCTTCCAACACCAACCCAAAAAACACACCATCCTATCAAATCCAACCATTAGATAATTAATATTTCTATCCATTCATCAGTTGTCTTAACCAAACCTTGAGTAGTCTAGTATGTGAAGGTTAGTGTTTAAATTCCAAGAATAAAAAAATTGGTGAAAATGACTTGAAAGGTTTATCCTTTTGTTTTATCATATTTTTTTTCATTTAGTTTCTCTCATTTCTCCTATTATTCTATGGGTAGTTATATACCCCTTGAATATGTTAGGCAAAGAGTTTTATAAAAAAATTTAACCCAAAGTTTCACGTGAGGAATAATTTTTTTTTTGATCAAAAATTCCACTTTAAATGTGGTTAATCAATTACAAAATCTTCTTATTCAAAATTATAAACTAAGTATAAGTTAGTAAATCAAAAACTGTAGGGTCCTTTAGAAACTACCAATAATTACCTCAATTTTAATAACATGACCTTCACTATTAGAGGTGGGATTTATCTTTAGATTTTAAATAGACCACATATTATCTAGTAAATCTTAGATAAAAAATCATAGGAACATTTAATAAATATATTTAAATAATGTGCTACCTAGAAGATGGTTTGAGAAAACTAAAATTTTCCTCACATCCCTTCCACAATGAACAAAACACTTCCCTTACTCATGAAAAACCCATGATGAATCATTATAATTCATATAATATAAATGAATTCTTTAATGGATATAAATACTACCCACCTAAATCTTCCACAAAGGACATTCCATAATCTAACACCACTTTTTCATTGAATGAACTCATCTCCACCTTAGTTAAACCGATTAATGATACATAGAGAAATAAAAACTATCTAAAATAAGGGATGACCTATATAATTTATAATCAAGTTCATTCCTCATCTATTCCCATAACTCTAACAACTTAGCATTCACCACAATACCAAACTAATCAAACCTCTAATAAAATTAAATTTCTAACAAATATCTAGGGAACATTGTTATAGAGTTCCCAACCCCTTAGTATCTAACATTCCCATGTCTTATCAACCTAATACTAAAATTATCATTAGAAGTTCATTTCTTACATTACTCCAAATAACATGGAAACCAACACACTTCCACCCATTTTTCCTTCTAGTTATGTGTTGGCCAATGTTCTACTCATGTACACTACTCCTTTACAAATTCTAAACGTCGCTTCTTCTTCCAATGCATTTCTTATTTATTTTCATATTTTTAAAAATCTAATCATCTATATAAATACTTCCAAACTTACTATACCCCATATTTTAAACCCATGTGTTTTACCCCTATAAATTTTGTGGTAACTTCTTATGTTACAACCCCAATAGGTTAAACAAAAGTAACATTAAAAAATATACATAAATTACATTTCTAAGGTCATCTGTATTTGTCTATAAGATTACTATTTGTCAACTAATTACATCTAAAACATTAACTGGAAAAATAAATTAACCAATTGGATAATAATATGACTCAATTAGTTTACAAAAAGTTGAAATCAGATTTCAAGATCAATATATAGTAGAAAGGATAAAGTACAACAAATATTGATATAATCCACATTTTAGACTTGAGTAAGATTATATCCACTATTGTCATAATATTTAAAATAATTTACAAGTTTCACAACCACTTATATGTTAAATATACATCAAATAATAATGTAGAATATAGTAAAAAGTGAAATATACAATAAAATGTGTACAATGGTACAAAAATATCTTCACATCAGCTCAATGATCCATAGATATAGCCTGAGTATAATACCAATGGTTGAATCAACTAATACAGGGAGAGTATAATCTAAGTGATTTAACTCCAACCATAGACCAGTGGTGTCCTATACACCTCCTTAATAGGAGTGGCACTAACCTTGATAGAGGGGTAGATAATAACAATGCATATATCAAAAAATAAAATAGAAACCATGTTGGTACAATCAATAAAATATGCATTAAACATTTAAACCATGGAATCTAATCCTTTATGAACTATGAAATAAACATACACATGTAAACTATAAAGTATAATGAAATGACATGTTTTATTTTAACATTACTTTGGCCAAAGTTTTCGTTATAGAATTCAGATCTAAAAATTTGTGTCAATTCCACTCACACAAAACTCTCTACTAATGAATCATGACTATCACATGATATCAAGGGATAGGTATATGATTTATCCACTAGCATACTCATATAAATATATGTTTTTATACAAAAATCATTCAAATAATTCTCATACAAATATAAGCAAAATAATATAAACTTTAACATATATAACCCAAATAATATTATATGATGCAAACAATCATGAATCATGAATTTCATTTTTTTCATCTACTTAACCAAAAAAGCGATAACATAGGTTTATCAAATGATTTTATTCCAAAACCATGTATGTATAGGAGACTATAATAATAATCATATCATTCTAATTCTCTTCTTAACATATATTTCAATTAGAATTTCATATATATAAGTGTGTGTGTGTAAGTGTGTGTGTGTGTGTGTGTGTGTGTGTGTGTGTGTGTGTGTGTGTGTGTGTGTGTGTGTGTGTGTGTGTGTGTGTGTGTGTGTGTGTGTGTGTGTGTGTGTGTGTGTGTGTGTACATATATATTGATGAAAACACTCAATCAACATGATAACCCATGCATTTCATATTAAAATCATAAAAAAATTAAGTGTATAGGTTTGATTTATACTTCATTTCCCTATTATTTCATAATATTATTTTGTATGAAAAAATATTAATAATATAAGTCTCAACATATTCATACTTAATCAGATCTTCTCATTTATTAGCATTTTTAAAATGATAATTACAAATTATACAATACATAAATATGTATTCATGATATACACAAATTTAATCTCATCCGAATATAGTCTATGGACTACCAACCTTACTAATACACAATGAAACAACTCAAGACTTTCCATTTTGAATCCTACAGTTCTACCACACTTGGACAAATAATGATTTTCATCTAGTTTTGAAATATATAAATACATACATAAATATGTCCCATTGAATCTATAATGAATTTAAAGCCTATAATGTTTTAATAAAATATTTACCCCATATCAATAGTAAAACACAACATACAACATGTAAAAGTTGATCATAAGATATTTTGAAAATTCTTAAAACACTTAGACAATCATCCATATCAATAAACATGTATATATTCAAACATTTTTCACTCAAAATCATAACCTATAGTTGTTAATGGCCAAAAGAACACAAATTAAGGTATAGTTCTAAATATTGATGTTTATTGAATTTGCATTGGCACACACAAAATTAAGTGTAATCATCATAACATGTATATAATTATATATGTGTCATGTATATTAACCTCAAACTCCCCCAATATGGCTTATAATTGTATATATAAATATAATTTATTATTGTTAATGTAACATAATATGTTCCATCTAAAATAATTATATACCTATTTATATACTCAAGCATGGATTTTATAATATATTAAATCAATAACATGTTAGCTACACACACACACACACACACACACACACACACACGGTTAAATAAAAAATAAATGATTATTTGTGTAGTTATACACATATATATATATACACATTGAGTTTATTATATTTAATTTTTCATATAAAAATTAATATTGAAAACCCAACCATCAATTAACTCAAAATTTATATTACAAAACTTTCAATATAGCTCAGGTTTTACAATTTGTTCATATAGATAATAAATTATTTCAGTTCCAAATTAAATCCAATACATGAATAACACCAAGGCATCTAAATTTTACTTATAATATTGAAAATATCTTGGATTCACATAAATTGAACATATTTATAAAAATATCCCCTTTCATAATTTTCATGGATTCATAACTAGCAAGTTTATATGGAACTAGGAGCTAACAAATCCTTGACCTCCTCCATCTTATAAAAACCTAGTTTTTATTTCTATGTATATACATGTATATGCTCTACCTATTATCTATAGGGTTTTTAGTATAATATTTAAAAATATATTATATATCAAATTCAGATCCATATTCTCTTTCATCCTAAAGAATACATCTTACTTTGCTTGGCTAAAGATAGTGGAGCCTTCTCAATGAAATCTTGTTACCTAGTCCAACTGGATCTTGATGAGGAGAGGGAGCATTAGAGACCTCTTTGGATAAAAAATATCACTCTTAAGGTAAACATATTTTTTTAGTTAGCATCCAAATATAAAATCCTTGGTACTAATAACTTGGATAGATATGATATGGTTATCTTTAATAGGTGTTCCCTTTGCAAAGATTCTGAAGAGTTAATTAACCACATTTTCTTGACCTTCACCTTTAGATCCATGCTTTTGGATCAACTAATCTAGAAATTTAAGGTGAATTAGGTCCATCCTAACTCCATTTTAGATCTTATCACACAATGGAATCTACCTTGTAAATTTCCCTCCCTTTCCTTCTTGTGGTACCTAGTTTTTCCTCATTGGTTCTTAGTTATATGGAATACTAAAAATTATTGCATCTTTGTTAATAAGAGGAACCTTAATTACATCTTTATTCACTTATGTTACAAAATCATAAAAAATTGGAATACCTATCCATCCAAAGATAAGGTTTCAATTTCAAATTATGAGTTATGTATTCTTCATAACTAGAGCCTAACTCAATATTTGGATTATTCCAAGCCTAAATCCAACATGAGTCTTACCAAGTGATCTGATCCACCTTTGGTCTAGATGAATATGAATTTTGATGGAGCCTAAAAAGGTAAACCTAGTAAGGTTTGGGGTGGGGGGCTTATTATGGATTCTAAAGGGGTGGTTTTGGTAGCCTATTTAGG
>JARHVA010002786.1:1370000-1375000 GCA_037957365.1 Torreya grandis | reverse complement strand
TTATGGATGGAACTAGTTCCATCCATAGGTTGATATACATAAATAAAAGCCTAATTTATATATTAAAAAACTACCAGTTTACTCATTTAGTCAGAATGTAAACCCACATCCTAAAATCCTTTTTTCCTTATAATCTAAGTCTATAACTAGTAAACAATATATAATAAGTTACATTGACCTAGTTTTGAAATGATTATCATCTAAATGAACAAACTAGAAGATTTTCCTTTCTATCAATCTCTAATTCTCTCTTTATATGTGTGCTATGTCCCCTTCTTATTCTCACTCTGTCTTATTATTTTTATATCACCCATGCATGATTTTCATGTCTTGATATTTATCCTAAAACCCTATGAGCTACCCATCATGTAACTTCCTACATTAATACAACACTACCATTTTTTTTTCAATTCACAGTTATTACTTCCATATTTGAGCATGGTGGAAGTAGAACCCTCATTATCCCAAAATGTCTAGGTCAAATTTCTAATCATAAAAACTAAACAAATAAAACCCTAAATTTGATTACCTTTTCATTTTTGGAATTTTTAAATAAAACATAATAATATTAAATCTAAAAACTTATTAAAAAAACCTAATTTTTATTAGATTTAAAATTTGTAATATTTATACGAAAGGAAGTGAATACCCCTAACACCTAAATCTTGTAATCCTATTTAAATAAATTTGTTTGGGGAGTGTTTTTGCCTCTTTGACTCACATGAATTGTCACCAAAAGGAGAATAAGGTGACCAATAAATAAAAATCATGTGACTATATAAAAAAAACTCAACTTACAATAACCATAATGTAGTCATAATTATCAAGCACAATTAAATAATATCAATTAAGTAACCTAACATGGTCAATAAAATTCCTTTATTATGTCACAAAAAGCAAATGTAGTGAATATCAACATAACATAGTAGGTTCTAAAATAGGTTCAAAATTCATATAATAATGACAACCTATGATGAACTCAACAAAGCAAACAAGACTCAGTTGTTACAAAACAATAAATGAAAGCAATTTTCATTTCATTCACTCACAGATGTGGTGTGTGTGAGTTATATGGAAGTCTATCAATCATTAATTGTCAATATCAACATCTCCCCTCTCTAATGATACTCTTCCCCTAAAATTCTTATGAAGGTAAGATAGTCCTACAACCACCTTAATCAAATAAATAGGTAGCTAGTCAAAAATCATAATAATCATCAGCATATAACCATAAATAAACTAATAAAAGTAAATAATCTAAAAATGAGATCAATCATACATATGAAATATCTATCAATCATGATACTAATCATGAAAACAAATCATATAATTACCAATCATACAATATGCATATATCTAGATCAGACATAAAATGTAAATATAAATCAATAACCTCATAATCCATTATTAATGCTTAAACAATTTTTTTAGAGTGGGATATAATGTAACATCTTACCATACTTCTCTCATTCATGCTCATCCTAATTTTCCTTTGACAAATTTTAGTGACATGGGGACTTACATAGAATATTAAAAATTCCCCTTGACTAAAACATCAAAGGGGTCCTTTTAGCATGTAACCTACTTAAACTACAAAAGTATAAGGGGGGAATGAGATACCAATGTGTACGTGAAATCATATGTGACAAATTTTAGAGAACTTATATCTTTGGATGTGGTAGTTATTAATATATTCTCAAATTCCTTAGAAGGAATAAACATTTATTATTATTATCTCCTTGAAGCCTCTAGTATTTCCTACCAACAACTCATGGCTGAATTTATTAAGGCCTTTGATATGAAAGAGTTTTAAGAGAGATAATTTCCACAGTATATAATGTATTGAAATATGTTTTTGGAAGGAAATGTGTATAGATTTTTAAATCAATGTTTCGTATCAGACTCTGTGAACCATCATTAGGAAGAGACAATGAAATATTGATTATGGTTCATGTAGTGTGATCTGATATGTTGAATAAAAAATCTCTACAAAGTTTTTTATATAAATGAATGAGTTTATTAAGATTGGAATATGAGAGTGAATACATATCAATAAATATTCTAATGAATTAGTTTCTCATTTTATTACCAAATGGAAATAAGTCTTAAACTCATCAACCAACACCCCACATATGGACCAACAAGATTTATGTCTTTTTGAATTATCTCAATAAAAAAATAGAGGATGTTAAAATTTTCCTATATAGGTACTTTACATAAATTATCTAGAATTATTTGAGAATCAATTAGGAAACCATTGGTAGTGGCCATAGATCTGATGGATCTAATGGGTGATTAGTTACCCCTAACCAAAGTAATGGTGGGTTTCCAATAAAAACCAATATAACCTAAAAAAATCAAGGCCAAAATATTTTGAATAAAATTTTTAATTCCACCACCAATGGTGTAACACATCAGGTTAAGAGGATGAACAATATAAATCAAAATCAAAATCAAAATCAACCCATAGAATAAATCAACAACAATAATGAAGGTGTGAGGAATGAAAACACTCCATCTAAAATTCATGTAATCTATTTTAACAATAATATATCTCAAAAATCTTATTTTAATACCTAACTCTATGTATATTTATATAACATTAACCAAATATAAAACCAATGCTTTTACCAAGGCAACAACTAGTAAAGGTTTGGTCAACAGGGCCAAAACCAAAGGCCTAGGGATTCTGATTCAAATGTCTACTTTAATTTCAATAGATTCATTGATAATGATAGACATTATTTTAGGGAGTACAAAAATTTATTTAAATATTCCTTGAGGACCAACACTAGACCTTCATAGACATGTTCCTAGGGAATGCTAATGCAATCCTTAATAACTAGTCAATAGATCCTATGGTACCCAAAAAACACAAATTGTGCATATACCAAAACCCATTTCCTAAAAATAAATAATTCAATAAAGATAACCAACCACAAAATATCCTCACTCACTAAACCTTTTCAACATACATATGTTATGTTGAAACTTTTACATCTTCACCTACTAATCTCGAGGTGGATCCCCAATTGAGACCCCAAATGTCATTACTCTAACAAGGTAGTACCACCCAATAAATACCATTTACACACATTAGAGATACTTATATAAAAATGAATCTTAGTCCTATGATAAACTATGATTTAGTTGTAGATCTAACAAATACATTTTCCCATGTTTCTTTTATGAACTTGCTTAAATATTATCCTACCCATATTTCATAATTAATTTTCACCTTAGTATTGGGGTAACTACATAAGACCATGCCTCCATCTTAATCCCACAATAATCACATAAAATTATATATGTTCCCATGAAGGCAAAATACAAGATATTTTGGATACTTGTTTTACATTAAGAGTATTTACCCAAATGTTAATATGGATAGGAAGGGGATCTAGGCTTGTATTTATAAAAATTAATTAAAGAGATAAGTGGTAAATGGTGAGGTGGTTTTAAACATACTCCCCTTGTAATTTATATATAATCTTAGTTATGAAAAACTAATTTTTCCACCAATCAAAACACCTTATGGGGATATGACAAACTCAAATCCACTTCCATTGGGACCATCATACTCATAGTAAATTTGGCTCCCAAAACCATGTTAATATAATTTTATGTGATTGATATGGGTAAAAACTATAATATGATCTTGAGAAGGCCATGGATCCATAATATGAAGGCAATCCCTTCCACCATATTCTAAGAGATCAAATTCCTTCATCTAGGGAAGGTTTATATGGCTCAAGGGAAACTAAACCCTTTCAAACCATTCAAGACAGCCTTAATAATATTCTAGGGCTTAATATATACTAACATCTATTAATTAAAAATTTGGTGAATCCCCTCTATTCAAAAAATATATAAATATCCCATAAAAACAACAAAAATATTTAATTCAAGTTTTGAAATCCCCAAAGCCTCATCAGAATAAAAGTTAGAATAAAATGGAGTTAATATAATGGAAAAAGTGATTCTATAAACTCTCATGTCAACACCGTACATATCAGACAAGTGAATGGATAAAATCATCACCATCCTAATAAAATATGAACCTATCAAACTCCCATTTGATGCATAGAATATAAGAACGTATAGTCCTTATAAACTTCTTGATTTAGAGATAGTGAAGTCCATGGTCTATGTCTACCATGTTTTCATAGTGGAAATATTAGCGCATGAGGATAAGGTCCCAAAATGACCTGATTATTCACCTCCTCAACATGGTCAATCAACACCCCATTTCAAGGACAAAATTTTAGCTTAGATGTTGGATTAGATGATACAACCATTTACCTTCCCCCTACCCCACCAGTGCTTTATGAATGAACTCACAATGTGATACTAGACACTATACAAATCAACATTGGTTATAAATGTTACCTAAATATTATCAATATTTGAACTTATCTTTACCTTCAAGATGTATAATACTATAGATAACTTCTTACGAAGTTCTATCCAACTTATTTATTGTTGATCAAAAATTATAAAAAAAAAAGTATGATTATGACCTATGAACAATACTATGAATATGATAAAAATGTTGAATAATTCCCCATACAATTAGGATACCTTGTCACAAGACTTAAAAATAGGATAGATAATAAAAATGGAGAAGGTTAGAAGTTCATGCCCAATTATTTGGATCCATATATAGTGACCAAAGATTTTAATAATGGATCCATTTGGTTGTGCACCTTAGAGGGTAAGTATCTTGATGTATATGTGAAACCTTTGCATCTTAAACAATATTACATATAGAAATTACATTTCACATTTACATCTTGGCACAATTAAATAAAAATTTCCTTATTCTTGTGTTGTTTTGCATTTCATTCATTTTTTTAGTGATTTTTTAACTATGATTTCACATAATAAGGACTTTAAAAATTCATAATATCATCCTATATCATTATTCATATTACCTTATTCCACTTTATAAAAACTCTCTCAAAATCAACATGACATGGATTCTTGTCTTAATTCTTATG
>JARHVA010002786.1:1312500-1365000 GCA_037957365.1 Torreya grandis | reverse complement strand
AAACATGGAATCTAACTATTCACATATCCTCCTCAAATTTGACTATGTGCTTGATGTGAGGTTCAATAAATTACTTCTATTTACTTATTTGATTTTTATTTTTCTACAAAATTATATTAGGGCATGATCTCATGTTGTAGTTGGTGTGCATGACAACTGATTCATGGGCATAGACTTAAATATAATTTTTAGTTGGGATCTTTACTTTGAATAATTAAAAAAAAAATAGTTTTCTTGTATTTCATATATGATTTGTACGATTTTACTAATTTTAATGTTGAAGTTTGTGTAGATTAATTTATGGAAAATGATGAATAGCATTAGAGCCATTTTTTATCTTATTTTTAGCATTCCTTAAGTAAATACATATAACAAACTTTATTGGTGATTCATGAGTACATGGAAATAAACTAATTGTACTATTCTATAAGGTTTAAGTTTTTATAATGATAGGATTGTGATAATCATGTGATATATACATTAATTTATATTGTATTATTAAGATAAATGACAAAATGGATATTAATTATTGAAT
Source organism: Torreya grandis (assembly GCA_037957365.1). Taxonomy (NCBI): domain Eukaryota; kingdom Viridiplantae; phylum Streptophyta; class Pinopsida; order Cupressales; family Taxaceae; genus Torreya; species Torreya grandis. Next base: position 1,364,465 of record JARHVA010002786.1, on the reverse strand, counting down.
TATATATTTTTATTGGTTTTTTAAATAAAAGGTTTCATGATTATAGTGCAATTAAAAGGTGTTATTTTTGTCTAATTGTATTTTATGGGAAATCATGTTATCATTTAATCTTGTACATTAGATGGGATAAAATTAACAAGAGAAAAAAAGGAAGTAGGTAGACATTGGAGTGATTGCATGATAGTCTTAAGCATCTTTAAATGGAATATTCCTCTTATATTGAAATTATATTTTAATTATATTCAATATGATAAGTTGATATAAGGAAGTACATGTTAGTGATGGATTAAATAAATGAAACATAATCTCATTATATTTCATATCATAAGGATGAGTTTGTGATTATATTCCTATACCACTCATATTAATATAAATAATACATCATTTGATGTAAAAAATAATGCAATGTCAATTTTATAAGAATGAATATAGCCTTAATTATTATGTATGAAAAATACATAAGTGAAACCTTGAGTAAAATTTAAGGCAAACTATGAAAGGAGACCCTAAATAATTGAAAATATAAGGCCTTAATGAAGGGATTTACCTTTTGTGTCTACTTTATGAATGGAATAAAAATGAATTGTATTCTAATTGAACTTGAATCCTATCTAGTTAGTAATGGGGAAAATTATTGAATAACTAAAGTTGATTAGATCAAATGACATATAAAATATGAAACAGAATGAGAAAGAAATATTAAGAAAATAAATGAAGCATATTAATGATCTTATTTTATTAGCATATAGAAGTTGCATGAGGAATATAACCATAGAGGTTATGATGAATCCATTTCCTTTTATCCTTGTGTAAACTAAGTTATGAAATCACTTATAAATGAGATGATAAAATAAATTTAAGGGAAAAGGTGCATGACCACAAGGAATCCATGTGGGAATTTATGATGTCATTTTATACCTATTACTAATGTCATTTATATAAATTAATACGATGGTGAGGTTTCAATTATAAGGTGGTATAAATAGACAAAACAAATTTGGAAGTGGTGTGGTATAGGTGTTGTTAGAAATCAACAACAACAGAATGTTGATAACAATACTATAAATAATTAGGAGAAAAGAGTCAAGAATGATCCTGATATTGAAAAAAAAAATTGGGTAATTCTTAGATATTTTGGCAACCTTATAGTAATAATGATCATGCAAGAATATCATATGGTATAAAATTTTGGCAAAAATAATGATCATAATCAAAATGTTTAGAATGACTAGTAGGAGGAAGGTAACACATAAGTCTATAAAGAAAGGATATCAATTATTAGTCCATTTCTTCATGAATTGAAAAATGAACCAACACCTCATATTTTTGATTAATGTTTTGGATATGTTGTATAAAATTGTTTTTGGAATTATTAATATATTTTGGGTTGCATCCTATGACATCCAATAAGAAGGCAAGGTTTAAAATATTCTAGTGGGATGCCAAGGCAACCATTTGGTGGGAAAACATGAGTAGATGAAAGGAATAAATTGATGCTTTGAATACATGATAAAGTTTTATAACTAAATTTAAGTACCAATACATCTTTGATTCATATATGGAGAAAAAGATGTTAGAATTTCAACTCCTCATGGAAGGTTCATATTTTATTTCTACCTACAAGGAAACATTTATGATCCTACGATGTCATGAACCTCACATGCATGATGAGGGGTCAAGGCTACCAAATTAAAATTAGGCATGAGGCAAAAAATTAAATTAAATGTTAAACTAACAAATAATTCCACCCTATAAGTAGTAAAATCAACCTACATATCTAAAAAGAGGATAATGCTTGCTTTAAGGCTAGGTAAGAGTTCAAATAGAAAAATAGGTATTAGAGGTATTCTATGAGGCCTAATGATTTTAGGAAATATGTTGAACCTTAAAAAAATAATTTAAGAAATAAATAAAAAAATCCACACAATTTTATAAATAAAATGTTGATTATAAACCCATAATTCTCAAAATGATGTTGAATTTACTATTACACCTACTACATGGTAAAATAAGGTGCCCATTATGAACATAGAACATGTGGAGGTTGTTGGACTTGTAGTGTTGATAGTTATGAATGAGATTTTATTTTAAATAGGTAGATAATAGGGTACACTTATGTAATCTTAGACAACAAATATACAAAATATAAGTCAACTCTCATGGAGCTGAAAGATCACTTTTTAAAATGATAAATTTATTGGTTTTTTTTAATTTTGGATTATGAAAATATTTGATTGATCTATTGTGATAAATAATTGGTGATAAAAAATAAAAGACAATTTTGAGGTGGATTTGGGCCCCAAGAAGCATTTCCATATCATTGAAATGGTTAGGCAAGCCAAAATAAATTTAGGGTAAATGATCATTAAACTAAACCTATATTTAATATCCTTAGGATCTTATGACATAATCTTGGTCATGTACTAGTCACAAAAACATGAAGTAAATATGGGTTATTTTAGAAATATGGTAAATTTTATATATGATTAAAAATGAGTTATGGTATTGTGTACTCAAATAGATTAACATTTAAATTTAAATTGTGCACTTGTGACCATCCTTTTGACACACTTATCTCATGATCTATCCTAGGGCCTTTTCACCACTTTTATTCACTTTATGCATGGTGAAACACCATTAAAAACATATCAAGTCACACCATTACACATTTATGTATCTTTATCATGTACTTAGGTTCAAAACCAAATTTATTCACACATTTTTCTTGGTTGTTTCCACCATTTGGATAGGAGCCCCCCAATTACACTACAATGCACCACCACTATTGTCAACCTTCATGGATGTTGTCATCTAACCAACTAAAAACTATTATTTTAAATTACAAGTAATTTAAAATTTAACCAATAAGTGTTAATAACCCCCACTCAAAGGAGTTCCTAAAAAACACTATATTTTTTACACATGGGGATTACATAGAAATTTACCATAATTCAAATTGTACATTGAGATATAATTATATATTTATCCCAATTATAATTACATACAAACCTACTAGCTCTAAGATAATGTATTAATACAACTCCAATTCTAATATTCATGACTGAAGAACTTAATCACACCATAATTACACCATCATCTAACATATTAACTAGTTTTTCACATACCACCATAACATGGGATAAATACATTGAATTTGATCTCTCTTTAGAGTATTGGTGTGTAGGAAATGCTCAACATATGGGGTGTTAATATATTTCACGTCCTCAATATATATCACATTTTTAATCCATGATTTTCATTGGTATTATTTCTTATTAAGCAAAAAATAAGTCACATAATGGTCACATAAGCAAATAAGAAGCTTCCTGATAGTCCATAGATTAAATAGGTGGAGGCAAAAAAAATGCATAAATATTATTACTATCAGACAATAATATTCCATAAGGACTAAAACACACCCATACCTATCCAATGACAACACTCTTTGTAGACACTTAGTTTTGGCCACTTTCATGCCTAAACCAAGATTTAATTCAATTTATATAAACTGATGAAATTTAAGCCTAAAAATCACTTGAATTTCCTAAATTCATTTACATAAGAGATTTAATCACTCATAAATGTATCAAGGATTGCTTATTTGGGGTATTACCCTATATGTACTAATAACCTAGTTAAATTTTGACACTATTTAAATTACAACCTAATAATTTGATATTTTTGTCTTATCAAGCTATTAATTCAAAACATTTAAAACAATTTCCAAAATCCAAAAATCACTAAGCAAGTTTTGATTCCTAAATGTGTATCTATAGGTTAAAATGTAGTGTTTAATAAATACTTCTCATTTATGGATTCTAAGAATCCATTGCATAAGTTTTTGGTTGTGATAATCTTTTTGTCCTTGGTGAAATAGAGGTAGAATAGGTTGACTATTTCAAAAATTTATATTATTTGGTAGTTCGGAGCCACCATGGATGAATAGCTAATCTTTCATTTTGAATATGATCTATGTTATTTTAAGTGAATTATGATAAAAACTAAGTCTAAAGCTAGACTAAGATGAATATTCACAATGAAATTGATCTAAGATGAATTGATAAAAAAGAAGCAAAAGGAAGGGTAGGACAAAAAGAAGGTGTTTATAATCTTTAATCTAGACATTATGATAGAGCTTTAAATTTAATCAATACACGTACTAAACCAATATACACCATGAAGTTACATAGGCACAGATCCTACTGTATATAAGGAAAATGTCTAAGGAAAGGTAATGTAAATAAGAAATCAGATTCACTTTAATAATTTTACCCTTACAATAAAATAACATTAGCCTAGATGCAAGAAGAGCAAATAAAGTGAAGTAAACCTAAAAACTTTCAATCAACCTAGCATAAACACAAATTGACAACCATACATTATATACACATCCATAATCCATAAAAAACAATTCAAATCTAAATATCAAACTAGATAACTGAGGAAGTAGCCATAATAGCAAACACAGATAAATAATGGACAAACTTTGCAAAATTCCTTACTTGTACTACTTGCTCCAAGTTTATAATATAATTTTGGATCTAAGAACTCCCCACATCTTTTAAAATTGGAAATATCTCTTTTATATATACCATTCATGAGGTATGATGGTCATTCCTTCTCAACATGTAATTGGAAAAGTGTAAACATAAAAACTTGGATAAGTGTCAGTAAGTATCCTTTTAATAATGATTCAGGACCAATGACATTCTCTAAATATCTAACCTATCATGATTGTGCATTACATGTTGTTCATAGAATATTCATTTTCAAAATATTATACAATCTTAGTTTATAAAGGAATATTCCTTATCTATCTTGATAATGAGACCCAATGGCTGATGACCAGTATAACTCAAATACCAAAAAGATATATTAATGTTAGTTGTATGCATATGTGGCATTACCATGTCACAAGCTATTTGTTTGATTTAAAATGTGACTCCTCCAACATTTAGACATGTGTCCATACCTTATACCATCTTAAAATTAGATCAAATCTGCACCATTGATCTGCTTCTATGTGATTGAATGTGAGCATGCAACATGGTAGCTCTGTGGGCTCTCTGAGCTCTTTCAATTGATTGGGAACCATCAATCCACATGAAAGCCTATCATTAGATCTCTATCTCTATTAAACTATCAACTCTTCTATTAGATCTCTATCCCTATTAATCATGTATCCTAAAACATAGAGATCTAATGTTAGAAAATTTAGACAAGATCAAATAAAAATCATGTGTAAAGGTGCCCATCCACCATGGTGTGGATGATATTAAAATAAAGATAAATTCAAAACACTTTAATGGTACTATGGTCAAATTAATTTTTAATTTAAATCAAAAATTTACACAATTTGAAACAAAGGTCAACATTTTTTAAAAATGGGGGTATGTTGAACTCAACAACGAGATTAATTAAAAATTTGTTACATATTGATTTCCTCACTAAAATTTAATTGATTATTAAATATATATTATGAGGTTAATGTTGTTTAATTACTATTTTAGCAAACTATTTTCATTATGTTGATGTATAGATAGACATAATAATTATTTTGTGTGACTCATTATTTAATTATTTAGTTGTATATGAGATTTATATGTATGTCGATTATTCTTATTCATTATTTTTGTGATTTAGTTGTATTAATAATGGTAATTATGGTTATGGGATTAGTACCAGTTGCATTTGTGAGGTGGATGTAGGATAAATTCTACTCTCTGATTAGATATGTAAGGAGAGTATCATTAGGGAGGATACTATAGATGGAAATGTTAGAGGTATTAAGATTCAATAATGAACCCAACACACACCACATAGAACAATAAATGCATGATTTATTTAATTTCATTATGTTGAATTATTTATATTTGGATGAGTTGATATGGTTTATATTTGTGTTATCATGCTAATCAATTTCATTAAAATTGTTACTACTATTTGGATTATGATATGGTTGCCATTATATAATGTTTTAATTATCTAAATTCATTGATGAATTTATTTTATATTGTCTACATAACCTATATAGGTAGGTACAAATAATCATGAAACAAAATAGCATTGTTATAACATATATATAAACATGAATAGGAATAAATTGCATTTTTGAACATATAACAAAATGGTTTTATTAAAATTATCTAACCTAGACCTAAAGGGTACCTATGGTGACTTAAGTTTTAAATAGATAAAAGGATTATATAGGAATGAAGTATTTATTTTATTAATGTTTACATTTAATTTTCTTATGCTAAATTGATAGGCATTTGATCTATTTTAAAAACATAATTATTATGTTAATTGACATATTGTTATGTAAACCCTAATTTCTAGAATCATCATTTGGTTTTTATGGCTTCGTCACTTAAACCTTGAAAAACTTAGCATGGTGAGGGTTTGATTTTGAGTTGGAGGAAATAGTGGAGAAGTCTATAAGTGTGGTGGTTGATCTAGGAGATATGGAAGGCATGCTAGGAATTTCTAGTTTGATGGTACAAGTTTATTAGAGTAATAGAGAATGGGTCACCTTGATATTGGTGGTTTTAAAAATTCATGAAAGAGAATATGAAAATAATAAAGGATATTGGATATTTTGGATTTGGAGATTAACCATGCAAGATAGAGGAGAATGATAGTAAATAAAGGAACATTCAATTGAATGCAAATGTAGACTACTTCGATGATATAGAGGTAGGGTTTTTATTTTGGTTAACTCTAAAAAATTGTATTCCTATTATATAGTGCACCAAATTATTTGTGTTTTTTTTATATGGTGGGTTATAAGTTTAAAAACTTAGAGTGGGTCAAATATTTTACCCTGTGGGATAAATATTTCCCACACATAATTTAATCCATGATTTGACTGTGTAACAAGCATACAAATGGTTAGGGTAAATAAAATTATTGTGTGTTTAGTTTAATAACATAGATAGGAAATGGATTTGGATAGTTTATATGCATGACTAATTGTTATTTGGATTGGTTATTCACATGGTTATGTGTTAGTTCCTTTATGATTATACATCCGAGTATAAACAAAATGGCTTAGATACATTACTTTGGTTTTGGGTTATTATATTAAATACTAGATTATGTGTTACAAAAATGTGTCAAACACCTAAGTAATAATATAATGTCTTAAATATTTATTCAATTTAGGATTTAAAATAGGTTTTTAATGTCTTTTGGTTGACTTTGTTCTTATACAAAATAAAGTGGCTATATGTTTCTTTGATTCATTGTATATAGTGAAATGTCTATGTATTACTACTTTCATTGAGATATAGTGAAAGTAACATGTGTTAATTTATCCATTATCCTTGGGATAGGTTTGGATTATGGATATGAAAACTGGGTTTTCATTGGAAATTACTTAGCTTGTATGTATTTTGTTTCCATATTTGATAAGGGCTGAGTATTATTGATTTTTTATACCTATAAATAAACGCCTGTGAGTCAATTTTTTTATATTATTGTATGAAAAAGTGGAATGATATTATTTGATTTTAATTAGTTTAGGTATCAATTTTGTAAACAAGTTATATTTTATTTTGATTATATATTTATGAATCAACTATGTAAGGAAAATTGTGTGATGTCTATGTAAAATCCTTTGTATGTTGACTACATATACATTTTATGAGTCAATTTTGGTATAATGTTGCATACATGGTTGAATGATATTGTTTAAATTAATTAACTAATGCATTGATTATGTTTACATTATGATTTTATTATCATGTGCCAACTATGTATGAATATATTTATATATCAACTAAGTATAGAAACTTATATTGATTGTGTATAAATATTTATGGGTAGGGTAGAGTATATAAGGTTTTATTTTGACTTTGTATAACTAATTATATTTGGTCTATGTTTGGTAGATTATTTTTTTAAATATGTATTGATTAGATAATTACCACTACCATTACCTTAGACTTAATATTATTTATTTTTTAATATTTATTGATGTAAATACTAGGTTGGGTTATTATTATATGGAATTATTGGGTTATTATAATTCTCTTTGAATAGGACTATTTCCTACTTCATCTTCAAAAATATAACTAGAGACAAGGATAAAGTTAGAGAAATAAATGTCTATTTGATTTTCTTTTTATTTCAACTAGCTAAGAGTAATATGGTTAAATAAATATTTCGTTGACATTTATTAAATTGTATTAAAACATTATTTTTAAATTAAGTTTTTAAATCTTAAGTAGGGAACTTAGGATATGAGAATAATTTGAACATATATAAATGTGTATATATGTAAATATGGATTATACATAAAGATCAGTATATTCCTAGTGATTACTTCATACACACACACACACACACACACACACACACACACACACACACACACACACACACACACACACACACACACACACACACACACACACACACACACACACACACACACACACACACACACACACACACACACACAAACACACACACACACACACACACACACACACACACACACACACACACACACACACACACACACACACACACAAACACACACACACACACACACACACACACACACACACACACACACACACACACACACACACACACACACACACACACACACACACACATGTTATTATTTGTAATTATACACATAAGTATATATATGTATGTATGAAAATTTATATGTATATATTATGCCATTTGTAAATAAATGGATAATGGTTTAAATTTATATAATTATAAGTGGAAATATTTTTTATACATGTTTATGTGGATGATTTGAGTTATTAATAGATGTTTGTTTATAATGAATAGATCTGGTCAATTTCAAACTAGTATTTATATAATAATTTATAATATGTTGTTCCATTATAAATTATGAGAAAATTGATTAATAGATCATTAGAATAATAAATATTGCATTTATTATTGTTGACCTTTTTATGATTTATATTGAAATTCATGAATTGTATTATTTTAGTTAAAATACTTGTGAACATGAGATGTTTGCATGGTGTTGATGCACCTAAATGTATCATCAAGTTCATATAGTGTTTAAGAAACACTTCTCATTTTCGGATTTGAAAAATCCATTGCATGATTTGTTTGTGATAATCCTATTATCCTTGGTAGAATAGAGGTAGGACAATTTGATTATTTCAAAAATTTATATTAGTTGGTGGTTTGGAACTACCATGGATTAATAGTTTATCTTTGATTTTGTATATGATCTATGATATTCAAAGTGAATTTTTCTCAAAACCTTAGTCTAAAGCTAAACTAAGATAAATATTCACAATGAAACTGATCTAAGATGGATTGATAAAAAAAGGGGAACAAAAGGTAGGGTAGGGAAAAAAAGAGAGGTGTTGCTAATGTTTATTTTAAACATTATGAATAATTTTAAATTTCATTTGAACATGCACTTAACCAATGTGCAACATGAAGTATCATAAGTTTAAATACTATCAAACATCAGGAAAACATCAAAGGAAGGTATGGAAAGATGCAAATAAGAATTAGGTTCACTTTAAAAATTTCACCCCTATAAATAAATAACATTAGCTTCAATGCAAAAAGGAAAAGAATATCCAAATAAACCTAAAAACTTTAACTAATCTAGAATTAACACAAATTAATAGCTTTGAATTTAAATATGGACATCCAAAATTCAAAAAAACCATTCAAATCTAAAGATAAGTTCAAACAAATGAGAGAGAAACCTTGATAGCAATTCGCATAAGCAAATATGGACAAAATTTGTAGAAATAGTTGCTTATATTAATTTTATCAAAAGTTACAAATAGTTTTTTGGCTCAAAAATATCTATCCCATTTTTAAAATTGGTGATACCTCTTTACGTAGAGAATTCATGAGGTATGTTGATTAGTAATGATAAATTACATTTGTACATGTGTATAGGATAGATGTCCTTTCTATTACATTTTAGAACAAATGATATTTTTGAATACATTGACCTATATCAATGTACTTTAAAAGCTTTACATGCCTTTATAAAAATAATATTCCATTTCAAAAATATATAATGCTAGTTGGAAAATAATATTTCTAATCCAACTAACTTTTGGATCCTAGTGCTTCTGTAGCCTTTAGCCTTCCTTGCAGGAACTTCATTCTATAATGTTGCTCGATCAACTAGAGGTCAAAAATGTGTTTCATGAACTACTTTTTTTATTGATCTCCCAAGTTATTGAGGTCTATTTCAGCTATTTTGAAGGCCTTCTTGCTGCTCCTATCATCTCCTATCTTATCCTCAAATGATAACAATAGGCCCATTATCTTGTTATTATCAGCCCATGTCATTCATTAGCCTTGGTTCCTTACTTGTTAAATGAATTAGGAAGTCTTTTGCCTAAAAACGTCATCAGTGATAAGGCCCAAATGAATAAGTAATTTGGGCTCTTTGATTAAGCTATCCAATATGCGTAGCATCTTATCTTCCTACTATTTGAGGTCTTTGAAAATGTCCTCCATGTTTTTAGATTGGCTGCTCAAGGCTTTGATCTTATTCAAAAAAATAGACATAGCCAAGTCTAGATGGGCTAGGATGACTATTATGAATTTAGGGATTTGGTTCTTGGTTAAGGCTTTGATAAAATCCTTTACTTGATAATTGGCAACTTGTCATTGGCCAACTTGGCTTGGAGGCATGGAATTTTGCTTACTTATCTCCTCTTATTTGGTTCTGACTATCTTTAAAGAATTGAATAAGTCAATCATGGTATCCTTAAATATATTGAATCTATCTTCTTGGATTGACAAGATGGTAGTCTCTTCTAAATTCTTCTATTATTTCCTTATGCCTTTGATAACAATATGTAACTGATTAGATTATGCTTGACGTAGCTTTAATGGGTCCTATTTAAAGATAAGAACCTCACCAAGTCTCTATCCTTCCACTAGAGTCAAACCAATGAATGGTTCCACTTTTTGAAAGGTGAATTCCTCTCCAACAATCATTTCCTTATTTTTTTTCACTCTATCCAATCTTTCAATCTCTAGATTTAATTAATCCCCCATTGATGATTAAGTCACTTTTGGAGCTAGGGTTTCTATTTGTACTCCACCTAATGCTCATAGGGAATCCATTCTTTTCTCTTCTTCCTTTTGCATAGACGCAATACATGGCTTAATATCTTCATGCAAAATGATGTTGATGGACTTTATTATTACCCAAACATGGTGTAGAGTAGGGACATTTTGTAATTTTCCATAGTGACCATGAATCAATTCAAATTGAACACTCATGGTCTACACTATGCTTCTAGATTGAATTCTTCTTCTAAATATGATAATTAAACTTTATTAGGCTTGATTATGATCAATATAGGGTTGGATTAGGGATTTATTACATGATAAGGCTCTTATGAAGGTCTTCTTAGTGATTTAATGGTAGTATCTAGTTCAAACAGTGAGCTTTGTGGCATCCATGTGGCCTTTTCATGGCACTTTGTTCATTAACATTTAAAAAGTGATTGTTGTATTTTAAAAATTCCACCTTCATCTCAAACCATTGGATTATCCTTTCTTGGATTAACATGATTTATTAATCTCAATTTGAGAACTCAAATATTATTGGTTGCTTGTTGTGTTCCTTGTGGTTATGAAACTTGTCACTTTTGCATTCATTATGAGATTTTTTGAAATGTCAATGTTGATCTCACACCATTTATCTAATTTTCATGGATCAATCATGCTTTCTCACTCTTGATATACTAAATTATGCCTTCTACTCTATGGACTATTGATCAAAATGTGTACACTCATTCATATACCATTAATCTTTGAAAGATACTCGAGCTTTAATTTTTGGCCCATGACTATGCCACATGTCATCTCCATATTCATCCTTAGGGATTTTGACTTTTTAACCTTCATCACGCACCATTAGATCTTGATTGGCTAGATCAAAATGCTCTATTAGATCTTGATCTATAAGGTTGAACACCATTGGTGTTGAGTGCTCTTTTATTGATATTATGACACTTATCTCTTTCTTACTCATCTTTGGGATTTGAATCATTAATTTTGATCTCACACCTTTGAATCTCCTTTACCTAGGTAAATGTGTGTCATCTATTAAGGCTCTTATCTTTTTGAATTTATATGGACATCTAGATCTGGATCATTTGAGAAAATGTGGACCATTGATCCTATAGGTAAAAATGATATTTAAGTTAGGATCAAGAAAATAAAGAATTTAGCATAAAGTTTTTAGACTATTGTTTTATTTAATGTTAATAAATATGGGTAAAACCTTAGGATAAACATTTTAAGCTATGTTTTAAACATGATAAAGGGGACCCCATGAATAATAAAAGATATGTCATAAAGTCTTAAGACAAGGATTTTAGCTAAAGTCTAAAACACAAAAAAATGACCTGGTAGTTAGTTAGACCATGTGGAAATAAAAGTGACCAAGGGGGCCTCAGGACATAAAGGGGCCAAACATAAAATTCTTAAACTAAGGTTTGGTCATATTAATACACATGACTAAACATTGGAATAAAAATTAAACTAAGTCTATGGCATGATTAATCATTCTTTCATAGACTGTTTCTACCAAAGTTGAATTTGATACAAAATAACCTTAGTAAGTTAATTTGAATGAGATTTTAGGATGCTTTCAGTTTGGATTTCAATATACCAAGGGCTAGTAAAAGGCCAAATTCATATAAAAATCATGAAACCCAAGCATTTCCCATTATAAATATACTCCATTAGAGATGCAACTTGAAACATGAAGATCCAATGTTAAAAACTTTAGGCAAGATTAAATTAGAATTATGAGAAAATATTCCAACTAAATCAAGTGTGAATGGTCTTCAAATAAAGACAATGTGTAAACATGCTAGTGGTATTCTAATCAAGTGAATTTTCAATTTTAAGGTAAAAATTTTCATAATTTAAATCAAGGGTCCTCATTTTCAAAAAATGGGGGCATGTTGACCTCAATAATTGGAAACTTATATGGGAAACATATCAATATGTTAGAATTCAAAGACTTTGGTTTAGACTAATAACTGGGCTACTTATTCCACTTGATCAGACACCATTATTAAGATCATTTCATGGTTAGTAAAAATCTTGCACATGTAGAATTAGGATCAAACATAAAGATATAGGCATGTTGTGTGTGTGTTTTTATTCCACTTAATGATTGCCATAAGATTTAGAGAACAACTTTTGGATTCATGACTTTAACAATTAACTTTGGCTTACAACATATTTAGATGTTCATTGAGAATCATGCTTTATCTTAGGGAAGGATTGTACATTACTCTGCTACTAGCCAAGCATCCATAACCCTAATAGATATAATTTTTACTCCATTAAAGGCCTTGTTCTACTGCTAGCTAGGCATCCATTGCATCGATGGAGATTACCAGAATCACCTCCACTCATAAATCTTTTTAAATTTTTCAATAATCTCTTATTTTTTAAATTTTTAGATATTTTGAATTTTTAACAAAGGTTGAGAACTATATTAGGTAGGTTTTGGGATTTGATCACATGTTTGACCTTTAGATAATCATATTTTAATTATCCATGATCAACCAATGCTGTGAAAACATAACTGCTTTCCTAAATTATGAGGTTTCTTTGAGCAATCATATGAATCTTGAGTTGAGGGCTATCTAGAACAAACTTATTTAAAGTAAGGAATAGAGTAGGGAAAGAAAACACATGAAGTAGAAATCACACCAACAAAAATAAAAGGAAATAACTAAATAAATATATACAAACACTATGTACAAGCAAAGGAAAAGAAAGAAAGAACAAGAAGGAAACTGATATAACCTACCTACATTATCTCTAACTAGTTATAATTCAATCCATGAAGACTCCAGGTGGGAAAAAAGATAAATAGTGATTGAGGTATTACCCATTAGTTGGTAATGTAAACCCCACTCCTTGAAAGTCTTTTAGTTTGAAGCTGTTATCCCCTAGGGTCTCAACAATCTGATATGGGCCAACCACAAGGGTGTGAAATTCCCAATGGCTTCCTTTTGGTTCTAAGGCCTTATCCCAAATAAGAACTAAATATCCTTGTCTAAACACCTTTATCTTTCAATGTTTATAAAACTACCTCTTGACTATGGTTTGGTGTCTTCTAAAGTTGTCAAAAGATTTTCTTGCATCCTCCATCTATATGATGTCTAACAACCTTAAGCTTGCAATTCTTGATCCTCCACCATGTACTCTTGCATGAACCTATAGTTTGGTAGCTTGAGTGTTATGGAAAATATAGGTTCTTTACCATGTACTAGTGAGAATGGTGATGCCTTGAGAGCTCATTTTATTATTTTTATCTCTACCCAAAGGTAACACTTAAGTAGCTTGTTACATGTTCTTGGTTTATCAAGTTGCAGACTTCTTTATGTATTTCATCAAGTTCTTATTCATTAATTCAAACACCCCATTACCTTGAGGTTAATGATTTGATGAGAAACTGAGGACAATGTTGTTTTCATATTCCCACTCACTCATTTACATGTATACAAAGGTAGATCCATTATCATATAATAGAAATATAGGTGTCCCAAACCTTGTGCATATGTTTTCTTCTAAAAATTTGATGACTTATGTAGTCTTGCATTGCTTGGTTACTACTGCTTCAGTCCATCTGGTGTAATATTTAGTAGTAGTTAGAGCATACTTTTGACCATAAAAGGAATTATAATTAATGACACCCATAAATTATAGTCCCCTTTGGGCAAAGGTTTTATCAATGATGATTGGTTTCAATGGAACAACTACCTTGGGATATTTTATGTTGAAGATTTGACATGAATGACATTCCCTTACATGCTTGTAAGCATCCTTGAAGATATTAAGCTAGTAATAACCAACTCTAAGGATTTTTTGGACTATAGTCATATCAAATGGATGGTCACTTCCAAGTTTTTCATGAAAGGTGCTCAAGATCTCAGCTACATCTTCCTTGGACACACATCTTATGTAAATTCCTTTAAAGTTATTATTATACAACACTCCATCTTTGATCAGGAAATGGACTACCTTGAGCCTTAAATCTCTCTTTTTATCTCTAATTAGCTATATAATACAAAATACATTGATTAGTACATGAATAATAGGATCATACCAATCATTGGATTGAAAGCTTTGTTGATCAACCTACATAATACTTAATTTGGGATTAGTATTTTTAATCAACTAAATTAAACCTTGGTATCTTACCCACTTTGTAGTATTCATATATAGATAATATTCTTGGAGAATATAAATCAACTTACCTATCCTTTTTCCAAGTTCACATTGACTAAGCATGAGATTAGTAGCAGGGTTTGGTAGTATTGCGTATACCTTATTTTTAAAGATATAATGCATAGATTTCTTTACTACCTTATCTAGAGCACATGTTCATTTTTAAATAAGATAATAATTAAATTTAAATTTTTCAAAATTACTACTCATTAAAGCAATAGGATGATCACAACCATCTTTATTTTGAGTTAAAATAGTTTCAATTATATGGTCAGAAGTAAAAGAGTAAAGATAAAAGTCTTTAGTAAATTCTGGAATTATCAGCATAGGGGCTTGTCCAATTTATTATTTGATTTCCTTGAAGTCCTTTTTGGAATATTAATTCCAAATGGTCTTAGCATATTTATTCAACATTCCATTCAAAGGTCTCACTATTTCTACAAATTAATAAATAAACTTCCTCACAAAGTTGATTCTACCAAAGAAAGACTTTAGTCCATTTTTATTATTAAGGCATTCTATCTTTAATGCTTTATTTAATCTATCCATGTATATAGAGATCCCATACTTATTTATAAAATGTCCCAATAATTTTACCTCAACAACACAAAAATGTTCTTCTTTTGGTTGAGATAAATTCCATACATTCTACACCTTTCAAATACTTATTGTAAGCACATGGTGTGATCTTCTTGATATTTGAAAAGATAGTCAAGTCATCCATGTAAATAATAATTCAATTACCTATGAGGCCTACTAATGCATGATACATTTATCTTTTAAATTTTACACCTATATTTATCAATCCAAAGGGCATTCTCTTGTAGGCAAAAGTGCTTGACTTAGTAATAAATGCAATCTTCATTCTATCTTCTTTGTTTACTAACACATGATTATACCCTAAAAATACATCAAGAAAATACATCATATTAGAACCAAAAACAATTTGGATTACTTGGTAAATAGAAGATAGGGGGTAATTATATTTTTTAGAAGCTCTATTCAGGTTTCTAAAATCAATGCACAATCTGATTTCACCATTTTTCTTCCTGACTAGTAATATATTATCTACCCAAATGGAGTGTATAATGGGAAAAACTATCTTATCATATAGTAACTTTCTGACATCTTTGTATATCATTGGTTATAATACAAGGTTGATTGGCCTTTATTTTTACCTAAATGTCTTGCAAGCTTCCTTTCGAGGTATGGTGTGGTTTATGACCGTAGGATCAAATATCTTTAAGTCATCATAGGACCATGTTATAAAAACCTTCTCCTTGGTTAGTAAACCTTTGGATCTACAAATTTTAATGGTTGTGTAGGATTTACCAATGTTCACCAGCTAAGGTTAACTTTGGGAACCTAGGTATATTTCATTATAGTCCTTCCCATCTAATTTGGGAATCTTGATAGTCTCAGCTAGTTTATCTAAATTAAACAATCTCTCTAAGGCTATAATTCCTTTGGGGATATTATTTTCACTCAAATTAATGACCTTATCATCAATTTTGCCTTCAAATTTGTCATCACCAAGGGTATTTTCACTATCTTCATTAATGATGTGAACCTCAAATACTCCTAATCTTGTCATGAAGTATATGATCTACTTATAATCATTGAATAATTGAAAATGGTTGGAATTATTTGGCACTAAGGGACCTAACACTAATTCAATGGTAAGGCTTTATAACTTAGAACCTTTATTGGGAATAAGGTTGGCTATATCTAAAGTAAGTTTATCTGTAGCCTTGTTTTCTTACCTAGTGATTGACATAATGTTGAAAGCATCAAAACATTAAATTAAGTCCCACACTCTAAATTTATATTTCTTAAGATATGATAAATTGTATTGATATTTACTATTGACCTAATTAAATACTAGTTCAAAATCACCAAAAAATAATATTTCTTTGACCTTGTGTTTGATTACAAATTATAATCCAAGAATAAGTGAATCATACTTTACAAGATTGTTATTGCATAGGAATTGGAGTTTATAATAGGCATTGTATTATTTCCCAATGGGATTGATTAATAGCACTCCTACTCTAGAACCAAATTTGCATCTAAAACAATAAAAATATAGCTTCCATAATATAGGTATAGCATGAAAAGTTTTGAATTTACATACCTTTATGGTGTCAAGAGTGTAAACACATAGATCTAAGTTAACCATGTTGACCCTCTCATTGGTTGCATTGTAATCGATGATCATAAGATTAATTTCAGGTTCCCTTTCTATCTTGATCTGATTTGGAACTCCATTATATGGAAGCCACATGTGGGAATAGTCAGTATACATGTAACCATTTAGAGATCTAGTCTAATCTCTGATTAATGTATCCCATATGCATCAAGAATATCCACCACTTAGATGTTAATGAAATGGTATATCCTTGATTCAAAATCAATTTTTATGTGAACATTCAACAATTCACCAATCACTTTGACTCTTGATTTATCTAATTGAGTCATAACCCTATCAGATTTAATTGGAGTCAAACCTAATTATTCATAAATACCCTTAAGCATGATGCTTGCAGATGTGATTGAATCTACCAAAAAATTGTGTAAATTCTTAACAAAGATCCTAATTATGAGTAGAAAAGGTGGAACATTTTCCTTATTTTTGTGTATTACATTGTTAGCATGTGTAACCTTTTGAGACTTACCAATATTCTTAGACAAAGATTCTAATAATAGATACCTTTGGTCTGTAATTAAAGTAAAATCATGTAAGGTAATGTTATATTTTATATTTTTCATGTCCTCTACAATATTATATCTAGTCTTAGTGGAAGAATTAAATATATCAACATTAGGTTTAAATTTACTTACCTTAAGAAGCTCTAGATTGTTGTATGATGTAGTATCAGGAGTATCAAAGTTATTTTGTGGAGTTAAGGTAGTCAAAGGTTATTTTTTCTTCCTATTCCTTAGAGGTTAGGTCTTCTTCAGTTATTATTGTAAAGTATGAATCTCTTCAAGGATATCCTAAGGCTCATTCTCCTCTTAAAATGGGAATTCAAATATTTACACCATGAGAGTTGGGTCAGAAGATTTAGATGACCTTGAAGAAATTGAGGTACCTAAGCTATTGTATTTTTTAGGGACAATTTGAAAAGTACCAACTCTTCTTGAAAAGCTTCAAAAGTATTACAAAACTCTAGATAGTCTAATTCACCATGCTTTGAAGTACAATGAACTCTATAACAATCAAACAAAGCTACATCACCAAGATTTATATCAGGCACATTATTATTATTATTAGATGACTTATTGTTATTTATGTTTATTTATTTATTTTTAAATCTATTTCAAGTCATATTAAACCTTTGAAAAATATAATTTCTTGTTAGAGCTTTCTCCAGTATTGTCAACTTTCTTTTACAACTGAATGAAATTAGTGCTTATATTTTGAACCATCTTCAAGATAAAATAATTTCCATTCTTGAGTACCTAATAATTATGAAGTTGATTTTTGCTACTAGATGTAGGAATCAAATCTCTTTTGTCTTGTGAATGACACCCATTGGCATAGTTTTTCAAAAATCCTAGGTTTTGGACAAGATGTGTATGGTTCAAAGGCAATTAGTTTAGAACTAAAAGCTAATTTAAGGTATGAATATCTTTAATGGTGTTGGGAATGATATTAAAAATAATAAAATTTGGATTAATGTTTAGAATAGTGTATGCCATTTGGCCTTGTGGTTGTATTTGATCATTAATGATCATAATTTCAACATATGTAAAGGCCAATGTATAAATGACCTAAGAAGATATTTTTAGAAACAAAAAAGTCATGGGATCCAAGGCATATTTATATATCTCTAAGGTTAAATACTCATCATGTCTATAAGGAGCTATGGTTCTGCTAAACATTTTTTGGAATCTAGCATTCAAGGATCTTATGGGCTCACTTGAGTCTCTTTTGACTATGCTAAACTATTGGTACAGGATGCATGGACTAATTATTTTATCAAATTGATCAGTTAAGTTAATATTAAAATCATTATATCTATCTATTTATCTTTTAATAAGGTTAAGGAACCATCCATATGCAATATCTTTGAAAGTAAATGGAAACAATCTTCATGCCACATCTTCGTGAACAACATTCAAAAGTCTTAAAGAAGTTTTGGAGTTTTTAATGTGTTTTTTAGTAGTTACAACACCATTAATAATAAAAGTAGGTAAATAATTTTTAAGATTATGAGGAAGGTCATGTACCATAGATGACACTTTGATCGAAGAACCACCTAGTCAAGCCATACCTTAATAGGGATTAAACACAAGAATACCCTAAATTGGTGGAGTTGATTGAGAATTTTAAAGTCTATGCTTACCTTTGTCTCACCTAACTCTCCTATGCACTTATAATGAAATAAGGGTAACCCTTTCCTCTTAACATGACTTGGTATTTATCCTTGGTAATTCTAACTTAAGAGATTTAAACCATGTTTTAAATACAATATATAAGTCTTATAAATAATGATCATCAAAGTTGCAATTTAAGCAAATTTTTCACAAATATGTATAAGGAATGGTAGAATACATCAATAGTTAACTGATTTATCTCAAAGATGTGTAAAAACACATAAATATAAATGATATTTACACATATCTATCTCAAATAAACTCAAATTTGTAAAGACCCAATAAATATTTGAACAAAATAGATATTACCAACCTAAAATGCATTGGATTCATCGATCATAAGATATATTTACCATAATTAAACATCAAACTTCAAAGAACATTTATATTTGTCGAAATAAGCATTAAGACTAGTTTGAAACCCTTAAGAACAATGATATTTATACAAATATGCTAAAATAAAAATAAATGTGCAAAGAATACATCAATCTTTGAACAAAATTCACTAAAATTAGAAAAGATGTTACAAATTTTCAAAGATTTAATTGGCCCTCCTAGCACCAACTTTTTCTTATTAATGTACCTAAATGTATCAGTAGGTTCATATAGTGTTTAATAAATACTTCTCATTTCTGGATTTAAAGAATCCATTGCATGAATTGTTGGTTGTAATAATCATGTTATCCTTGGTGGAATAGAGGTATAACAAGTTGAATGTTTCACAAATTTATATTAGTTGGTGGTTGGGATATATCATAGATTAATAGTTTATCTTTGACTTGGAGATGATCTATGCTATTTTAATTGAATTATGCTCAAAACCTAAGTCTAAAGCTAAACTAAGATGAATATTCACAATGAAACTAATCTAAGGTAGATTGATAAAAAAAAGAGGAGAAAAAGGTAGGGTAGTGGAAAAAAAGAGGTGTTGATGATCTTTATTTCTAACATTATTAAAAAGTTCCAATTTCATAGGAACATGCCCTTATCCAATGTACAACATGAATTAGCATAAGATCAAATCATATAACACATCAACCAAACATATAAGGAAGGTATGGAAAGATGCAAATAAAAATCAAGTTCACTTTAATAATTTCACCCCTACAAGAAAATAACAATAGCTCAAATGCAAGAAGAGAAAATAAAAGCCAAGTAAACCTAAAATATTCAACTAATCTAGCATTAACATAGATTAGTATCACTACATTTAAATATGCACATCCAAAATTCACAAGAATCATTAAAATATGAAGATAAGATCAAAAAAATGAGAGAGAAACCATAATAATAATACACACAAGCAAATGTGGACAAACTTTGTAGAACTCCTTGATTATATTAATTTTCTCAAAACTTACATATATTTTTTTGGCTCCAAAAAATCTCTTCCCTTTTTCCAATTGGAAATAACTCTTTATGTAGATAATTCATGAGTTATGTTGATCAATAATGATAAATTAAATGTGTAAATGTGTATAGAATAGTTATCCTTTCTATTACATTTTAGATCAAATGACCATTTCTAATATACTAACCTATGTGCAATATGATTTATAAGTTGTACATGCCTTTACAAAAAGAATATTCCATTTCAAAAATATACAATTCTATTTTCAAAAGAATATTTATAATCCAATTAACTTTGGGACCCTAGTACTACTATAGCATTTAACCTTCCTTGCAGGATCTTCATTCTATAATGTTACTCATTGATCAGCTGGAGGTCAATAATGGGTCTCATGAACAATGCTCTTTGTTGATATCATAAGTTATTAAGGTCCTTTTCAGCTCTTTCCAAGGCCTACTTGATGATCCTATAATCTCCTATATTTTCCCTAAATGACAACCATAGGCTCATGATTTTCATATTATCAGCTCCTATCTTTCCTTGGCCTTGGTTCCTTACATGCTACATGAATTGAGAAGCTATATCCATAAATTCCTCATCAGTGATAAGGACCAAAGGACTAAGTGAGGTAGGATCTTTGATTAAGTTTTCCAATATGTGTAGCATTTTATCTTCCTACTATCTGAGGTCCTTAGAAATATCCTCAATTTGCTTGGACTAGTTGTTTAGGGCTTTGATCTTACTCACTATTATAGCCATAGCCAAGTTCAGATGGGCTAGGCTAACTATTCTAAATTCAAGGATTTGGTTCTTGGTTAAGGATTTGATCAAATTATTTATTTAATAATTTATAACCCATAATTGGCCAACTTGGCTGGTAGCCATGGAATTTTCTTACTTATTACCTCTTGTTTGGTTCTGATTGACTTTAAGGAATTGAATAAGGCAATCATGGTGTCCTCAAATAACTTAAATCTATATTTTTGGATTGACAAGATGTTGGTCTCTTCTAAATTTTTATAGTATTGCATCATACCTTTGATGATAGCCTGTAATTGATCATATTGTGCTTGAACCAACTTTGATGATTCCTCTGTAAAGATAGGAACCTCACTAGGTCTTTATCATTCCACTAGAGTCAAACTAGTGAATGGTTCCACTTTTTAAAAGGAAAATTCCTCTCCAACAATCATGGAAATTTTTCTATCACTCTTTCTAAGTTGTTGGTCTCTTGATTAAAATAAACCCCCACTGATGATTACATCACTTTTGGAGCTAGGGTTTCTATTTGTGCTCCACTTGATGGTCTTGGGGTAGCCATTATTTTCTCCTCTTCCTCTTGTAGAGCCACAAATCCATGGCTCAAGCTCTTCATGCACAATGATGTTGATAGATTTTGTCATTACCCAAATATGGTGCATAGTAATGACTTTTTGTGATTTTCCATAATGTCCATAAATTTCTTCAAATTGCTCACTAGTGGTCTAAACTTCAGTTATGGATTGAATTCTTCTTGCATGGATGATAATTCAACTTTATTAGGATTTATTATGATCAATATAGGGTTGAATTATGGATTAATTTCATGATAGGACTGTTATAAATGTCTTCTTAGTGATTTAATGGGATCAACTAGTTCAAATGACAAGATTCATGGCATCCTTGTAGCATTTTTACAATACTTTAAAAAGTGACCATTGTCTTTTGAAAATTCTAGCTTGATCTCACACTGTTAGATTCTCTTTGCTTAGATCAACATGGTTCATTAATCTCGATCTGAGAACTAGAATGTTATTGGCTACTTATTGTGTTCCCCATAGTTATGACACTTGTCACTTCTATGTTCACTCTGAGTTTTGTTGAAATGTCAACATTGATCTCACACTGTTGATCTCATTTTCATTAATCAATCACACTTCATCAATCTTGATATAATTAATTATGCCTATTTCTTTGTATACCATGATCATAATGCATACACTCATCCACATACCATCAATCTTTGAAAGATGATCAAGCTTTAATTTATCACTCACAGTTATGCCATGTGTCATCTCCATGTTCATGTTTAGGGATTTTAAATTTTAAACCTTTATCACACACTATTAGATCTTGATTAGCCAGATCAACATGCTTTATTGGGTCTTGATCCTCAAGGTCAAACACCATTAGTTGATGAGTGTTCTTTTATTGAGATTGTGACACCTGTCACTTTCTCAGTTGTCCCAGGGATTTAAATCATCAACATTGATCTTACACCATTAGATATCCTTCACCTAAGTAAATGTGCATTATTTATTAAGGATCTTGACTTGTTGGGTTTATATGGACCACTATATCTTGATTTCCCAAGCAAACATGAATAGTTGATCCTATGAATAACATAAATAAATAAGTCAAGCTTAAGAAATAAAGAACTTAGCATAAATTTTTTTTTACTATGGTTTTATTTTGTGTTAATAAACATAGGTAAGACCTTAGGATAAACATATTAAGATAATTTTTAGACATGATAAAGAGTACCCCACTAATAATAAAACAAATGGCATAAAGTGTTAGGACAAGGATTTTAGCTAAAGTCTAAAACATAAAAAAAGGACACAATAACTAGTTAAACCATGTGGACCAATGGGGGATTGGGACATAAAGGGACTAAACATAAAAAATTTAGACTAAGGTTTGGTCATGTTAATAAACATGGCTAAACCTTGGGATAAAAATCGAACTAAGCCCATGGCATGATTAATCATTTCCGCATAAAATGTTCCTACCAAATTTGAATTTGATTCAAAAGAACCTAAGCTAGGGTAATTTGAATGAGGGTTTTAAGATGATTTTGATTTTATTTTCAACAAACCAAGGGCTAGTAAAAGGTCAAATTGATATAAAAATCATGAAATATAGGAATTGCCCATTCCAAATGGATTCAATTAGAGCTGCAACCTAAAACATAAAGATCTAATGTTAGCAACTTTAGGCAAGATTAAATTATAATTATGAACAAATATACCAACCAAATTTGGTGTGAATTATATTCAAATAAAGAAAAGGTGCAAACATGCTAGTGGTACTCTCATCAAGTGAATTTTCAATTTTAAGTTACAAATTTGCATAATTTAAAACAAGGGTCCCCATGTTTCAAAAATGGGGGTATGTTGACCTCAACACATAGAATGGATAAATTCTTATATATTTTAATGGTTTTTAGAATAAAATTTAATTGTAATACTACCTTATTAAAAATGGACTTTTGTTTTATTGAAACTTAGGAAATATTTAAGTGATAATAACTTATTATTATTTAACATGTGATTATTTCAATATTACTTGTATTTAATTATTGTGGTATTAAATAATATTTTTATAATAAATCCATGGAATTATTGTATGTCAATTATTTATAAATATGGTATAAATGACACTAATTATTATTATCATGAGATGGGTTTGCATGCATATATTTATAGTCATTAATACTTAGATTAAATGCAATCTGATTGTGTGTATGATTATGATTGATCTAATGGATAATTAAACTATATGAAAAACTTTTCCAAAGTAATGTTTAGAATTAAACATTATCATTTCACCTATTTTATTATATTCATGTATGCACAATGTCATGTTATAACAAAATTCTTTATGATATGTTGAATGTAGTTAGAATCTTACAACACATGGGTTCTAGTAAAATTATTTATTCCTTTACCATTATCATATGTTTATCCATGAAGGGAGGGACATTACCTAGTTTATAATTTTTTAAGGGATATATGTTCCATGGTTAGTGTGTAAAAGTACTTTGATGATGCTCTCCCTCTCCTACAATAGTCAACTGATAGAGACTTTTACTCATGATCTCAGTTTATTTACATATATTGAGGTTATAGACACTCATTTATTACATGAAACATGTATTTATTTAATTACACTCTGATTGAAAAATATAATATTATTGTACTTGATAAACAATAGTTTGGTTTCTCTTATTGTATAATAATATTATATTAAATTTCAATAGTTGGCCAAGTTATTATTGTTCAACAAATTATACATTTTGTGATGGACTAAATTTGTAATTCTATTAAATGTGATTATTTGATCATTATCTAACTAAATCACAAGTGGTTTATTATTAAATATTCTTTTAATTAAAGATAATTAACATATATTAATTAGGAAAAATCTAATTTAATTATTAAGTGAAGTTTTTTTAATTAAAAACTATCATTATTTGAGTTAACCTAGTGGGGTTATAACATTGTGGTATCAGAGTTAAGGCTCAAACTATAGAACTTAATGAGTCTGATAACATATTTTTATTCTCTTATTAATAAAAAAATATAATCATGTGTAATAGACATGGAAGTGAGGATACTTCAAATACCAACCCTCCAGTATATACAAACCAATTTACCATAGAGAAAACAACAAAGTTGGATCAGATTATTACTATCATGTATGAAACTAGGGACCAAATCATGGTTTTAGAGTAGGAAGTTCATGGGAATGTTGAGGAAGTCAATAAAGAAGAGGATGAAGTGCACCATATTCATAAATAAGCTCAACAAGAGGATTGGAAAGAGCATAGACATGATGAGGTGCTATAAGATGCAAGGGCTCATGTAGTTGCATAACTTTCATAGGACATGAAGAAGATAAAACATCCTAAGTTTGATGGAACTATATTTGGGGATAGTGTTGAAGCTTGTTTGATAGAAATAGAAAATTACTTTAAGATACAGAACAACTCAAAATTTGATAAGGTAGTTTGGGGAGCATATCATCTTACTAGTAAAGTAGAAACATGGTGGGAAAATAAAAAGCTTAAGATGAACCTTGAGTCTAATAACACCACTTGGGATCAATTCATGGTTTTTTTTAGATCATGATGTTTTCCCCAATTGTATTTTGACTAGAACGTGACAAATTTTCAAAATATAAAGCAAGGAGATATTTTGGTGAATGAGTACTAGGAATAGCTCACTAAGATCATAAAATATGTTACTAAATATTAGGTAGACAAAAGGTTTCAAATCTAAAAGTTCATTATGGGATTAAGACCCCAAATTGGATGTGTAGTATATGTGCATAGGCCATTTATGATGGATTTGGTATTCAAGAAGGCAATTAAGCAAGAGTCTTAACTGAAGTCTCTTACTCAAGTTAGAGAAAAGTTAAAGAAGTTTGGAGGTTACAAAATGACTCTTAAGAAAAAGAATTAGAAGATGAATCAGAATTCCAAGAATCAGATAATGAGTCAAAATGCTAAGTTTCGTAACTTCTCAATTAGTAATAAAGTTGAAGGTGGATTGAAATCTGGGTTTAAGGGAAACCAACAGGTAAAATAGAAAGGACCACCTAATAGATATTTCATGTGTTGATGTGATCACTATGATAGGTAATGTACTCAAGGAAGTTTGAAGGAAAATCTAAGGGTACTATGTAACAAGGTAACTTTCATAGAGAATCCATGAGGCTGTTAACAATAATCATGTTGATTTTAAAGCTTCACCTACTGAGTTTCTAGGTAATTGTTTTGGTCAAACTATTTATATTTTGATAGATATTAGATCTATTTTTTTATTTCTCCATGTATGCTTTCTAATTTTTATAAGAAATCTATTTCAATGGAAAATACTTGGTTAGTGTAATATGGGAATGATGCCAAGGTCAAAGTCTATAGGTGTTTAGTGGAAACTAAGATTGAGTTACCTAAATTCATTACTATAATAGATCTTTATGAATATCCTCTAGGATAATATGATGCAATCCTAAGGGTGAATTGTCTTACTAATAATAAAGCAAAGGAATATTTATATATGAAGAAGGTAGAGTTTTAAGATGATTTTGAGAATTAGACTCAGATTTAGTGTGAGAAAAGGGCATTGAAACTTTGAAATATTTATGTAATTCAACTTAAGAATGTTCAAATAAAATGATGTTAGACATTTATTATTAAAATAAATGATATGCAGTAAATAAAGGAGTATTATATAGAGGATTACCCTTTTTTTAAGGAAATTTCAAGGTGTGTTTCCAAAGGAATTACTAGGATTACCACCCAAGCAAGAGTTCAATTTATAATTTTACATAATACATAGTTTAAAACCACATCCAAGGCACCTTATAGATAAAAAACTATAGATTTGGTTGAGTTGAATGATTAATTATAGTTTTTGTTATGTAAAGAGTTGATTTAATGAAGTGTGTCAAATTGGGGTTCACTAGTTGTGTTCATCAAGAATAAGGATGGTACTCTTCATCTATTTATTAATTACATAATGTTTAACAAATTGATAATTAAGAATAGGTATCTATTACCTCACATTGATTATCTCTTTGATCAAATGTGTGGGAAAATAATTTTATCAAAGATATATCTTTGAGTAGGATATGACCATTTAAGGATTTGAGAATAATATATTCTTAAAATATTGTTCAAAACTTGGTATAGGCACTATGAATTTATAGCGTTGCCTTTCTGGTTAACAAATGCTCTAGAAACATTAATAAAAGTATTAAACATTGTGTTTAGGGACTATCTATATCACTTTGTGTTAGGTTTTCTATATGATATCCTCATTTATTCTAATAATGAGGAATACCATCTACAACATCTAAAGTTAGTGTTATAGCATTTCAGTCTAACATTCTCTTGGGGATTTACTAGAATAAAGTAGTAATTTGTTTTAAATATTTATTCAACACTTATTTTTTCATTAGATTACATCATGAGAATATAATTAGTGATGTTAATCATACTAACTAAGCATATCAAACCTAAGTAAACATGTACAATTTTATTTATTGATCACTATCAACTTATTTAAACAATCATAACTACATAAGGAAAGTAATCATACCAAAATCAAGACATAGATAGAAAAATAATACAACCTCTATTGCCAATGTACAATAATATTAAATTACATTTCCATTAGACATGATGCCTTAATATAAGTACAAAAATATATATAGTGTTCCACTGAGATCAAGTCACACTAACTCTTATATCTTTGATAATCTCAAGTGTAGTCTCCAAGTAAGTAGTCCAATTGAGAGGGAGATCATAATTCAAACACTTTTCCACACTAACCATGAACTATCAATCCCCTTCACAATAACCTAAATAGGGAATGGGCCTCCCTTCACATATGGGTAGATAGTGATGGTGTGAGAATCTATAGAGACATACTCATACCCATGTATTGTAAGATTTATACTACATGATGTGTACCATACATAAATACATTCTAATATAATATCATGTAATAATGTAAATCACACATATGAAATAAAAATGTCTATCACAACATTAGTTTAGACAAATTTTTTAAATAACATATGATATCTAGGATCAATAAAATTCATACACACCACTTGATCATATTACTTTTATCTGGCATCAGAGATATTAACTAATTTGGTGAAGTCCCTCTCACTACTTAATTAAAATCAATAATTCTATATTTGGTTAACATTTATTATAGCCAACAGGTTCATGTAATTACTTATACTAGCAAGTATAAATACATGCTAATTACAAAAATAATTACACATATATTTAGTCTATCGAACATATTAATGAACCCTATTTATATTATTCATCATATAAACAATATTTATAAAAATCAAATTTATTTACCAAATGGTTAAAATACAAGTCTTTCTAAAGAATCTACTTAAGTAAATGCTAATGTAAAAATTTATCATTTTCATAATAAAAAGTTCATACTACTCAATATAAACAAGCAATCATAACTTATATAATGATTTTTAGTAACTCATATACATATACTTATTCATCCATTAAGGAACTTAGGCTATGTTCTTATAGTGATAGTACCCTATCCTTCAAGATTTCATGACTTAACTAATTAGTCACTACTATAACTATAGGCACACTAATTATTTTATAAATATAAGCTATAAACATATAAGAGGAACTGGCTTTTCTTATACATATATTTCATATATTTATATGATCTTATTATATACATCGCATAAATATAATTTAATTCATAATTAATATTCTGACCTACTAACATAACTTTTTCATTATTCTTTTAAATCCTAAAATATAATAACTTTCATGAAAAAGGCTCAAGAATCAGATAGGGTCTTAATATTACCAAAATCCCTATTTTCATTATTTAACATAAAAACAATGATTCCAACTAGGCTTAGTTTCATTCCTAATCTCAATTTTCTATTATTTTTGCAATCTTTAAGTCATTTATACATTGATTTTAGTTATCAAATATAATGGATAATAGATAATAATTCTTAACATAGTGAATTATGTTCTCTATTAAATCAAACACTCATAATTATCATTTCCAGATTAGATGTCTAATTCATTATATAAAACTACTCTATCCACATTTATGAAGTCCTTATATTCTTACTCAAACTCATATAAAAATATAGTTTTATAAATTTACACATTCTAAATTTTGTATAAAGTTATTTTTATAGTTCATCGATGTATATATATAACTAACATAATATTATGCACAAACCATTCATATGCATACTTTCATAGCATTTAAAACAATAGACTTATGCTTATATGCATAAATTATCCTATAATTATGTGTTACTGCTATATATATACCCACCTTGTTCAAGTTATACATAGACGTAAATATATATATATATATATATATATATATACACACACACACACACATGTTTAGATTTATAGAATACATTATATATATATATATATAGAAATTATATATAGATATCCATACTATAGTTTTTTATAAAATCCAACTTAAATGATATGATATAGTCTATTTATGTTTATATGTGACATATGATACATGGTTTATATATTGACAATCATAACCTATGTGTTTCTAGAACAATTTCATTCTTATCTTAGAAACATATAAAAACCCCTTTCATACCTGTTCAACATTTTCATGGTTTTTAATGAAGTATAAACCCAATACATATATGTATAAAAGCATCTTATTTACAAATATTTTACCACAAGAAACAATACTCAATTATACATATATTTTTTTGATTTAAAAAAAAATTCAATCATCTCTTATTCAGGGTTAAATCAAACTCAGTTGTCACAAAGATATCTTCATAATAAAACAAAAATATACCTATTTTACCCAAATAAAAACCCATTCAACATTTATTGACTCAATTTATATCTTTTAAAACAAGGATAACACATTATTCCCATATTATATCTACATACTTAATAGACTAAGTATGTAGGTATAATATGTTTTAACAGAACTCATTCTTTGTTTGAATAGAAACTATTCCCTCAGGTTATCATTTTACTTAGCTAGGGAAATATGTCATTTGTTCTTAAAAATTCATTTAACCTTAATTTTTTAACGTCATTATAGTTATAATTGGTTAAGGGACAAGCCTCTCATCTCCCAAGGAAACTATGGAGAAATTATAGGCCTGACTACTCAGTTTTTTGGTGATAGGGTTAGTGATTATATGGAAAATAACAATGGGATAAGGAGCTAGAAAAACCTTTTGGATTGTTGTGTGCATAGGCCTAAGCTTATCCCAATAATTCAAGAGATCTAGTAATGTGTTCAAGAGATCAGAATCTTGTTCTTCTTTTGGGAGGATGAACAATACTGGTGGCCGGATAAGAATGGATCGTTCTCTATCAAATTTGCCTATCATCTACTTACACCTAAAGCTTAGAATAAGGAGGTATGGAAAAAGGTTTAGAATCATAAAATCATTCCAAATATTAACTTGTTTTGGTGGGTTACTGCCCATAACAAAATACTTACTTAAGACAACCTTCAAAAGAGGGGGTTTACTTTGGTCAACAGATGTTTTCTGTGTGGTTCTAGAGAGGAATCAGTTTCACACCTATTCATACACTGTGAGTTTACTTGGGATTTATGGGGCAAAATACTTAACAACTTTGGAATTGAATGGGTTTGCAATTCTGACCTCAAAGAAGTAATTCTTAGCTAGAACTCAACCTTCACACATCCCTGGATTAAGTAATTATGGAAGCAAGCTCTACCATGCTTGAGCTAGACTTTATGGAAAGAGCAAAATCACAGAATTTTTAGGGACACTGCTAGAAATGTTGCTCAAGTGTTTAGCTCCTTTACTAGGACCATCTTGGAAAGTGTTACAACAGCTCATATTAGTGTTGCAGAGAAACCCCTATCTGAATTTGAAAGTCAAATTGCTGCCAAATGGAAGGTTTTAAACCTTATCCCTAGTCATGATAATTCCAAAATTCTTCAGAGACTTCATAGTAAATGGATACCACCTAAAACCAATTGGATGAAACTCAATTTTGATGGGGCATCCAAGTTGAGTGGTAAAGCTAGTGGAGGAGGAATAATAAGAAATGAAAAAGGAGGGATGTCTATTGTCTATGATGGTGGCATGGGTTGCCAGAGTAATAACTATGCTAAAGCTATGGCCTTACTTTGGGGAAGGAATTAGAAATTTGAATATTCAAGGAGATTCTAAGTTGATCATAGATGCCATTAATTAAGCATCTAATGTTGGTATCCATCTAAAAGACATCATTACAGACATCCAATTTCTTTTACAAAATTTATCTGAAGTTGAGATTACCCACACCTACAGAGAAGGTAACAGGGTCAGTGATGCTTGTGCCAACCTTGGTCAGCAATTCTCAGGATGGAGGGTATGGTGACAAGGGGCTCATATACCCCCAAACATTAGAGAGATCATTTAGAAGGAGATGATAGAGCATGAATGATGCACATTGATGATGAAGATAACTTTCAAAGGAAGTCCACATGGAGAAGGCCATTGCAGATCATAGAAGCGGTGGGTAATCCAGGGGAATGCTGACAATGCAGACAATGAGAATCTTAAGGATCTTGTTAATTATATAGTTATGTAGTTTCATCATTTCTGACTCTAGTCTTTCTAGTGTTTTATTTTGCTTCTGACTTTGTTTCTAGACTGTGTCATTGGTTCGGTGCGGGCAATCTTTTGTTTGCTAGCCCTTCCTATCTTTTTTGACTATATAGGGTTGGCCCCTGGTTTTCCACCTTAATTAATCAAAAACATCATTATATTTATAAATTAAAAAATTAGGATTTGGGGATAATGGGTTAGTTATGTTGATGGATGAGCCATCCACAAGGCTAAGCCTATATCCATTTACAAATATAGTTCATTTTCTAGACCCTAAGAATCATAATCATACAAAAACAATTTATTACAAATTTAATAACTATATCAAACTTCTCTATGATTTTGGTATCAAAAACTCCAATATCTTAAAACCCTTTTTGATTCATTGCTCTATACTTTATTCTTCCCTTCCACAATTCCCTCTTATCCTAATCTTCTCATGAACCTTTTTCCATTCTAACTTTGCATTCCATTGTTCACCATCAATTCATAGTCCATGCATAATATCCAAATTTTCCTTTATACTCAACTAATCCACAGTTTATCTCTCCACTAAACATAACATAAGCCCTAATTCTTTCTCCTCAAAATTTTCTTTAATATTATCAAACCTTTATTTTGTTTAACTATTTTTTCATGATCCCTACATAATAAAACCTGAGTATATCCACTAAACAAGTCCACATTAACAATTTAGATAATGATAAATTATACTTCCAATTTTAATGTAGTCTTATGCATGACAAATCAAATACTAAGCTTATATTTTTAGGATAATCAATTTTCTTTGTTAACATATATAGATAATTATCTTTTTATCAAAAAGATAGATAAATCAGTTATTGATTCCAATTATAAAAAGATAATTGTTTTAGTTAATTACTAGTGTTTATAGGCTATATATATGTCTTATTTTATTTTAATAACTTAATTTATATTGATATTCTTAAATATCAATAATAGTAAGCCTAACATTTAATAACATTTTTAAAGACATTGTACTAGTCTATATATAATAGTAATTATATATATTTTATTTCATTTACTTTCAAAAATCATAGACAAATATAAGTAAAGTATCCTTATTTAATCCTATTGCACACCAAGCACTGAGTCCATCTATAATAAATAAACTACAATTTTAGACAAGATTTATTCCATAACTATGTACTAACATTTAAAACATGCAAATTCTAATATTTAACAATCCAAACACATAATGCATATAACATTTTTAATCTAATGTGGTGTGTGTAAGGATCTTAGAAATTACTTTATCATCCTTTACACCATCTCCATATACACCACCCTCTTTGATGATGCTCTCCCCTCCATCATGTTGTGATGGATGAATTCTCCTACATCCAACTCATGACAAGAAGGTAGTTAGTCAGATACATCATGATATAAAACAATTATATAAAAACAAAGTAACATAATCATTATGTATACAATTCATAATTATCCATCTCATAATAAATGAACTCATGAAATCTAAGTAACATACATCTATTCCATAATATAATATGACATCTAATATAGTTAAAAAGTAACAAATCAATTTATTGACCAATATTAATCCATGGATAATTACATAAATTAGTTTAGTGAGAGAAGCAATATGTAATGTCCTTCCCCCCTAAAACTTGTCATCATCTTGATGACACTTATTCAAACAATAGTTTATGAGTAAAAAAACCAAGTTTATTAAAATATAACATAGTATATAAAATAAAATAAAGTAAAACAAAATTGTAAATAACCTATAGAAATCATCACAGTCCTCCAAAGTAGCACTGTCCTCTGAGTATTGGTCCCACAAGACACTTACATTGTGACACTTCTCTATTATGTAAATGAATTTTTCAAGTGTTAATTACTTTGATTGGTTCTACCATGATCACACCAATTATCTAAAACCTACAAAGCATTCCAATCCAACACATTCAAAGCATCATTTATATACTTCTTAAGATAAGATACATGGAAGAAACTATACAATAGAGCTAGGGATGGTGGAAATGCAAGCATACACGCTACAAAATTGACCAATTCTAAAACCTCAAAGGGTCCCTATATATCTCAATGAAAGTTTTTCTGACTTCCCACATTTAATCAACCTCTTTTATGACTTAACATGCAAGAATACTTTTTCACCTATTGAAAAATGTCTATTTAATATCTTAATATTAGCATAACTATTCTACCTATCAATTTCCCTAAACCAATATTTAGATCAATACAAAATCTATCTATTGAGATATGTCTTAGATATTATACTTTATATTGGAAAAAATGCACACTTGGATAATTTGCCATATGGCCTGTGCTTTTGTAGACATTGAAAAAACCAAATCTAAGTGTTGAAGATGATATTATTTCATCCTTAGTAATAGATAATAATGTCATCTAAAAATATCAAAACAAAATGATATAGGTAATCTCTAAACACATTATTTGTGAGATTCATGAATATTGTAGGTAAATTCATTAACCCAAATGGTAATATTTTGAAGTTTTAATACCCATAGTGAGTTATAAACATCTTATCTAGAATACATTCATATTTTATCCTTAAATAATGATATTCCATCTTGAATATCAATCTTAGAAAATACTATTGCTCCTTGTATTTGATTGAAAAGATCATCTATTCGATGAAGTGGATAAATTCTCTTGATTATTGTTATTGACCATTTTTGCCCTAATTAGACCAAAGGTAAACACACCTAACTTTAAAAATTTGACTATTAAGGCATATACCCTCCTAAACCATCATAATGAGATCATCAAGTTGGAGTCAGGGTGCAAGAACACTCATTGGCAAGCCTAGAGGCCAAGAAGACTAAGTTGCAAGGCAAAACATCTATGTCAGGTCAAATGGAAACCAATGGGTAGATAAATAGTTGTGTATGGTGAATAATCCTTAATATCATGATATAATGAAATTATATACTCCATTTATCCATCAATTAATATTTTGTGTTTTGACCCCCTAAACCATGCATTTTCTTAAGCTTAACGCCATAGCTAATTCAAGGTTTGCATATGAGCACAAGGTTTCAAGGTATAAAAACTTATCATGGGACATCATGTTATCTTTCCAAAGGTTAATTAAATATTTCCCAAGATTTTTCATACATTTGAAGGATAGAAAATCCATTTTTTAGTTTTGTAGGGGCGAGAGTGCTAAGAGAGGCCTAGAGTGCCAGAAGAGAGGGGGGTAATATCAATAATTTACTTGAGAGTTAGGACCTTAAATTTTTATTATATTTGGTATAATGTTGTTATATCCATAAAACTCTCTAAATTTCCTTATTTCACCCCTAAAACTCAATAATCATTATCCAATCCAAAATCAGTTTTAAACCCTTCTTAAACCCTCAAAGCTTGGTTTTGAGAGAACATTCGCATTTTTATTAGATTTTTCATAAAAAAATAAATTGTGGTGTGAGATATTATGGGGAGTATTTTAACTTTATACACATTATAAAATCAAATTTTAGAGGAAAAAATTAGAAACGTTTAAGTTGTCATAATTTAAGGTTTTGGCATACAAATATAGACGGTCAAAAAAGGCCTTTTTAAGGCACTTAAAGGGTTGAATGGTCAAGTATAATTATTGTATAAATTATAGTGGTAATTATGGGGTTAAAAATAAATTATGTCTTTATACCTCATAAATCATAGGATACAACCTTTTTATTTCTCCCTATGTCTCGTAGTTCAAAATTTCTGAGTGTGCTCGAGAGCAGAAAAAATGAGTTTTTGGGCTTGTAAAGGTACAAATAATTTCTAAAAGTTGGTACATATTTTTTTCATGAGTTTATATACCTATATATATAATTTTTTTTTGGTCAAAATAATAGTGTGAGTACCCACTATTTTTACACAGTCCTATGTTTTGTCCATTGAGGACAATATGGAGCTAGGGTGTGCATCAGGGCTAAATTGGTATTTTCAAAGGACTTATTTGATTTAATTGTAAAAAAAATTAATTTTAATATTTTTAATAATTATTTAATATCATAATTAAAAATTAATGAGGTATTTATACCCCACATATCTCTATATATGGCCCTTTCTGCCTTCTGAGTTTTCTTGTTTCTTACAAGCATGAGAGAGCTAGTGGGGAGATTCAAGAAGAAAATGGATGTTTTGAGTGCATGATGAATTTGGAAACATGTTTGGATTAATTAAAATACTTAATAGACATGAAAATTTTCATGGGATGGTCCAATATTTATAGAGAGAGATCAAGACAAAGAGAAATCAAGTTCTTATATCTCATTAATGGAGTTTGTGCTCTAAACCAGATCTAAAAGTGAAGGTTATAGGGGTAAAAATGGAAAATTTATGGGATTAAAGTTTATAATTACTCTAAATAACAGCAATTATAATTATTTCATCACATTTATCTGGCTAAGAGAGGCTCAGTTTAGTCTAATTTGGCATAAAGACACACTTAGACCTACTAGGCCTATAAGGTGGCAGACCTTCTCAAGCTATTTTAGAGAGATCATAAGGGTCTCAAAGGCTAATATTAGTATTTAAGTAATGATATAACTTAAAAAAATATTCATAATTATTAAATGAGGCTTTAAAATACCTCAAACATGTGGAGACACCCAAAGCCAATGCATGTCTTAAGAAGGCTAGTGATGGATTAATAAGTGACTAATCAAGTTTTGACTTTTTTAAAGTGTTCCAAATAATTTTTAATCCAATTATAGAAAAAATTAAATTTTATAATAATCAAATTATATATCAAAATCCATTTTATGTCAAAAAAAAATTTACCCTCTTTTTCACTCTCTCATCCAAGTGTAGTCTTAGAGCTCAAAGGTTTCATTTGCTTGGCACATGTCATAAAGGTTGCATGGGGTATAAGGAATTAATTAAGGTTGAGATAAGTTTTTATAATAAAATTTAATGAATTTATGCATCCATTAATACACCTATTTTTTGTGAACAATCATTAATAATCTTTCCCATTCTCAAACCTTCAAATTGCCTTTTTGCCACTTGAGAAGCCAAATTGTTTTGAATGTTTATCAAACTTGGGAAAGAGTTAGGACATAAATTTTGGAGTGTATTTTTTGGAATGAGTTTAATCCAAGAAAATATCTCATTTTACATATTTCCTTAATCAAAATTATATAACCTTAATCAAAGATAATTTTAGGTTTTAGCTTACCTAGCCCTCTCAAAAGACCAATTTTACCCAAAACCTATTAAAAACTCATAAATTTCCATAAAATTGTCAATAAAAAACATATTAAAACATTAATAAACTCCCATGAGTACCTTTTGGACCCATTTGGAAAAACCAATTTGGCATGTGTGGGCTGTCTTGAGGCCCAAAATGGCTAAATTTACATGATTTAAAGGTTTTCAAAATAATTGACCTCCATTAAAGGAGTCATGAAGAACGAGGTATATTTAAAGAACATAAATGGTCAATAAAACATAAAATTTAATTTATAATACCTTAAAATTTCATAATCAATCTTCCAAGGGCATTGGAAATTTTAAAGGTGAAGACTCTCATGGTAGCCTAGGATCTCAAGGGGTCTCTAATGATGGAGTGCAAGATAAAGGAAAAGGTTGAAGGTTTAATGTTGATTTAAACCATTTTTTTAGGTCTTTAAGGTGGAATTAAATTTTTTTTCTCCCTCAAAATAATTTTTTAATGTCAAGAATCCTTCTATAGGACTAGAAGTGGTTCTTATGGTGCCAAATGGCCTTGGAAATAGGTTCTTGCATAATTGGTTAAGGATGGTTCAAGCTGGAAGACCTCCATAAATGTATTATATTTATATTTTTAGGTTTCATGGATTATATTTTAGGTTGGGAGGAGCAAAGAGGAGTTAAGCATAAAGGAAAACATCGAAAAACAAAACATAAAAAAATAACCTCCATGGTAAGTTAATCTTTAAATTCCAAGTCAATTAACCATATGCCAATTATCTTATATAATTACAAGTGGAGGGGGGCATAAAATTCCAAGAGGGATATGTTTTGGAGGTTTGGAGAAAAATTTGGATCATGCATTTTATTTTCCAAGTCTTTGAAGACTTTTCCCATGTGAGTGGGATATTACATCATCAACCTCAAATTTTTGCATCTTCTAGTATCTTTCTAAGCTAATGAGAAGGATTGAAGACTATTTGTACTAATTAGGGGCTATTTTTTTGAGGACGCATTATTTATAATTGAAAAAAATGTGGTTGAGATCTCCATGGAAGGTGGTTGTGTCTCATTTATTGATTTTTTAGTACTTGTTTCTTCTCTCTCTCTCTCTCTCTCTCTCTCTCTCTCTCTCTCTCGTCTCTACTCTCTCATCTCAGGTCTCTCTCCTCTCTCTCTCTCTCGATCCTTCTCACTCTCTCTACTCTCTCTCATCACTCTTCTCTCTCTCTCTCTCTCTCCGCTCTCTCTCTCCTCTCTCTACTCCTCTCACTTCTCTCTCTCTCTCTCTCTAATTCTCGCTCATTCGTCTTTCTACTTATTCTGTCTCTCTCATCATCTCTCCTCTATCTCTCATCTCTCCTTTTCTCTCCTATATCTCCCATTTCTCACCCATTTATAAAGATATACTCTCATTTGACAAGGAAAAACCCTATAATTTTTTTTTAAGAACTAGATTTTTAATAAAATAAAATTATTTTTCACCTATCTATTACCTTTAACCTATGTTTAGCAAGTTTGTGCATGACATCTTTGTGAAGAAGTATTCTTCCATGTTCATGTCCTTATTTCTTGCCACTTTTTAGGTGTTTTGCAATATAATTATAGGTCTGAAAATGAGATTTTTTTTACCCTTATTGGATGGTTAGTGTGAGTTTTAAAAACCCCTCTTTGTTTCATCTATTACTTAGTGAGCATAGCTTAAGAAATACTTATGCAAATTAGCTAGCTTGTGAGATTGTGTGAGTAAAGATTATCTTTTATGTTGAGTTAGTGTTTTTTTCAAGATTATTTGAGTTTCATTTAATTTTTTACATCACCAATTTAGTCATATTAGTCAACCCATACCCACTTTCTATCCCTTTTTCAAGAGAAAATATTAGTTTAGGTGATCTACCAAGAGGAAGTTGGCCTTCTCTGGAGGTTCAAACTCTCTACATGATTACCCATAGCCTAAGGTTTCTCTAATATTTTATCTAAGGGTGAGAGAGCCTAAAAAACTCTCCCACAAGAATGTAAATTATATGCTATAATAGTTTTTGGCATACCTAGTGGGATAATTACTATGTTCTACATCTCATTGAAAGGTTCTTGGTGTTGTCTTTCAGTGAAATCAGCCTTTGGAGGCATATTTGTAAACATTAATGGTGACTCCACTATGAACATCAACTATTCAGGCAGCCTAAATGCCTAATTTCAAAATTTATTATGTATAATCAAACATATGTTGATCTGTATGCTCATTCTCTTCCTCAACATCACACTTATCAAGCTAATAATTTTTATGTGTTCCCCCCATGTGGACCCCATGCAACCTATCAAACCTATAATCACCTTTTCCTCCCTTCCATGCCTTTGTATGACTAAGATTATATTCCTTTTCATTCAAATTAGTCCTCTAATTCCCCTTGTCAAGACTAGTGTTATCTTATTACATCCTCATCAGGATTCAAGTAAGCATTATCATATTACATTAAGTTGATAAGGGAGATTGGTAGGGGTTTATAAGTTTCTTCATTCATCCCTATTCATGTTCTATAAGATTCAAATATTTATCTTAAGTTGGTTAATAATAGGTGGTCAGTTTTGTGAAGATGAATAATGGGTAGTTTGTGAGAGGGAAAACAAAGTGTGCTTAAGAAGCATGGTCCAAAGCTTGGATAATGTGTTTATATATTATGAGGATCAATAGGTTAATTAAAATCAGTCTTATGTGTCCTCTCCTCTCCAAGCGCCTCAAACTCAACCTCCAAGAGTTTCAAATCAGCCCCTATCCAACCTTGTCAAGGTCCATCCTTGTCAAGAATTAGAGAAGCAATACTAGACCAATGGAGAATAATAATGAAGATTAATAAGGAGGTTACACTTGGAAAATAATTCCTCATTCATTCTATGTAGGTGATAAGGAACTTCTTGCATGTATTTTTGAGTGTGTGTGCATCCATTGATATAAGGTGACTATTGACATGTTGAGACGCTAGAGATGGAGTGGGTAATATCCATTGAAGAGGTGTTTGAGAATTGGGAGAGAGGAACATATCAAACCAAAATAGATCAATTTACTCTCTCTATACCCATACACACACTCTCCCTCATAATCATATTCATCCCACTCTTCACCAAAGAGCATCCCATAACTCCTTATGTTCCTACTCCACTAAGTGGACCTTCTTACCCTCCCACCATCTCCCTTTACAAAGGAGGACCTATTGTATGGAGATAAAATAAACACCATTCAGTTGAAGAGCATGAATTAATCCCACCATGGATCTTTACCTATGCTAATGATCTTGATTATACCATGCCCTTACTAGTGAGACCACTCTCTCCTAAGCCTATACAAGAATAAGAAGACAAAAAGGTGGATATACCCTATACATTTCCCTCATGGAAATTAATAAATGAAGCCATAGAGATAAAGGAGGAATTTATAGTCATATGTGATACATAAGAATATAATACAAGTGTCTATGACAAAGAGATAATGATAGGCAACCAAATTCATTTAGAGGAGGAAAAATTAGGTTTGGAACACCCTTCTTGGCATGGATTTTAACATTAATAAAATAGATCCTGAAGAGGACAATCCTCAATCTGAATATGAGGATTAATGAATTAGAGCTTGAAGATGACAATCTTCAAGCTGAATATAAGGTAGATCTTGAATGGACTATTGAATGTCTATTATACATAATGAAAAGAGAATTATAACTAAGTACTATAGGGTGGTCCACTAAAAAATTAAGTTTTAATTGAAGATATCCCTAATAATGTTAGAGCTAGAAGAAGGAAAATCAGACCTTGATAAAGACAAGTGTGATGTTTTAGACCTTGGTTGATCAAATCAGTGCTCATTTGTAGTTGAAAAATAAGTTGAATCCTTGAGTGAGGTTGATGAAGGAGACATATCAAGTGCTCAAGTAATATAGTTTGAGTTATATACTAGTGAATATCTTTAAGAGTTGTGGTAGAAATTCAATGCCATAACATAAGATTTTGAGAAGGCTAAGAGACATGTCCTTCCAAAAAACTATGAGCATGTTACTCTAAGCATGATCAATCATATTTTGAAAATGAATAAGGTTGAATAATATGGTATTTTTAAGACACAAAGTGGAGATATAGTATTCACTCTCTCAAATTATATTAATACCTTCCTACCAAGACATTATTCATATTTAAGATCATTATGGGATCAATTTTGAGTCATCTGAAGAGTACTTTTACATCAGGGGCATATTTGTTCTAGTTAACACTCATGAGAGGCATGATTTAACAAGCATAGTGTTTCAAAAGAAAAAGTGTCTTTCATCATGTTCCTCTTCATGAAGGGAATGATCCAAGAACCTTTCATTTTGATCCAGGAGGGTAAATCTTTAGGTTAGTTTTATATAGTAGCTA
The DNA here is from genome assembly GCA_037957365.1 of Torreya grandis. NCBI lineage: Eukaryota > Viridiplantae > Streptophyta > Pinopsida > Cupressales > Taxaceae > Torreya > Torreya grandis. Next base: position 1,322,983 of record JARHVA010002786.1, on the reverse strand, counting down.
ATGCATTTAGTTTCTCTAAGTGCCTTTGGCACAATTTGTTTGTACAATTGGTTTCCTTTGTTGTGTGCTTTGGAGGTAGTAGGTTATTATCAATATTTAGAGGTGTTTCAGAAGATGGAATCATTCCAAATAAAATTTAAATATTTCTTTGGATAGATTGAGAGACTCCCTTACCCAATGGATATATGAGGCACAAGTATTTTGGCTAGTAGACTAGCCAACCCCATAGAGTCACCAAGAATATTGACCATTTTTGACCTCCTTACACTAAATTTCAACACCCCTAACTTAAAAATTTGAATTTTAAATAATCTACCCTCATAAACGATCAGAATAAGATCATCAAGTTGGAATTAAGGTGTAAGAAAAATCATTAGCAAGCCTAGAAGCCAATAAGACTAAGGTGCATGGAAAAAATTTGTGTCAGGTAAAATAGAAACTAATGGGTAGATAAACGGTTATGTGGATGGTTAATCATAATTAATATCATGAGATAATGACATTAGAGACTCCACTATGCCCTTAGGGAATAATTTTTGTGTTTTGACCTTGAAACCATGCATTTTCTCAAGCTTAACACCATAGCTACTTTAAAGTTTGCATATGAGAACAAGGTTTAAAGGTAAAAAAATTGCCATGGGATATTATGGTAGCTTTCCCAAGGTGAATCAAATGTGTACTAAGAGTTTTCATACATTTAAAGGACAAACAAGCTATTGTTTAGTTTTATAGGCCTAGAGAACTAAGAGAGGCCTAGAGTGCCTAAATAGAGGGGGGTGATAGCAATAATTTACTTTAGAGTTATGAAATTAAATTTTTATAATTTTTGGTTTCATGTTTTATATCCATAAACCTCTCTTAGTTTTTTTAGTTCACCATTATAACTCAACAACCATCATCAAAGACAAAATTAGTTTTAAACACTTCTTAAACCCTCAAAGCTTGGTTTTGAGATAACTCTCACATGTTTTGAGATTTCTAATACAAAAAAACCATGTTGTAAGATATTATGGGGAATATTTTACATTTATACACTTTTATCCATCAAATTTTAGGTGCAAAAACTGGAAAAGTACATGTTGGCCGAATTCAAGGTTTTGGCATGTAAATATAAATAGTCAAAAAAGGCATTATTGAGGTACTTAAATGGCTGAATGGTAAAATATAATGATTGGATAAATTATATTTTTACTTATGGGTTCCAAAAAAAATTAACATGGTCTTGAGACCTCATAAATCTCAAGATACACCTTTTTCTCTCCTTATGTTCATAATTTATAAGTTTGTTTGGGAGCAAAAAATGAGTTTTGGGGCATTTATAGGTATAATAAAGTTATTAAATTTGGTACATATGTTCATCATGAGTTAATATACCTATATATACTATTATTTTTTCCAAAATAAGAGTTTAAGTATCCACTATTTTTACATAGTCTTATGTTTGTTCATTGAGAAGAATAAATAGCTAGGGTGCCCATTAGGACTATATTAGTGTTTTTGGAGGATTTAATTGATTAAATGTTGAAAAAAATGATTTAAAAAGTTTTATTAGTTATTTCATGTCCCAATTAAAAACTAATGAGGTCTTGAGACCCCATATATCTCAAGATATGGCACTTTCTTGCTTCCTAGATTTCTTGTTTCTTGCAAGCATGAGAGAGATAGTATGGAGCTTCAAGAAGAAAATGGATTTTTAGAGTGAATTATTGATGTAGAGGCATGAAAAATAAGTTCAAAAAACATAATTAACTAGCTCTATTCTTTCCAAATATTTCATTCAATATCATGTTTTGACTTCAAAATTCTATCTCCAATTCTAGTTCTTCTCTAGGTTCTTGGGCTTAGAACCCTCCTTAAATTTATGCATGTTTTATGTACCTTAGAATCACTTATTTATGAAATTTTACCTCTAACATGACATTAACATTCACTATATACCTCATCTAATTCATTTCCTTCAGAAACATCTTCTCTATCTTTCACTAGCTTTTTAAAAGGTAAGTCTCTCAGGTCTCAAGGACCAAAAATTCATATAGGTTTTAATGACTCAAACTTATCTCATCAATGGTATTATATGAAATTATAAAATATTTTATATCCTTATTAAATTTCTTCAATAATTCTGATACTCTCAGTCCACACTCTATGGTCACAATGTTCTTTCAAGGCTGATAACCTTTTTTGTTCCTTTTTACTTTGTTTGATCATAATAGGAACTCATTTCAAGAATTAATCACATTTATAGTCACAGTTTATCCTCCTTCAGATTTTTTTTAAGTTTCATTGTCAAAATCCACTCCTAGACCACACTTCCTTCGTTAACCTCCCCTTAATTAGGCCTAATTAGCCCTTAAGCACACCCATAGGTCTAGAAACCATACTATATGTAATCCAATAAAAAAACCTTTTTATTATCTTTCTTCACATAAAATTAGTTAGTATTATAATTTTTTAGAATTTTCTAATTGTTTAAACTCTTGGAATATTCAAAACCCTAATCTAGGGATTTCCTACCCCTACATAGGCCCACGAGCCTAATAAATTCATTATCTTGAGTTTCACAACGTTTCAAAATGTTAGAATTCCACCTCGAGGTATGTTTTTACCTTATAAAATTTTTAAAATAGTTTTGAGTCATTATTTAGTCTTCATTTGCTTTAGTTTAGCCTAAACACTAAATTTTATGCACACATAGATGATTGTGCAAGGGTTTCATACCTCTATTGGATTTCCAATAATTATTAAGGGTTCACAAATAGTTTGTTTGTGTATTATTTACCTACATAACATGAAAACACCTTTACAAATTATATATTAAATCCATCCTTAGAAACAAACATTTTCCATTAAGGATTGGTTGTGTCATAACAAGACATAATTTTGAGGGTTTTGTTTGGTTATTCCAACTCAATGATAGTCTATTTGCCCACCAAGACTTATACCTAATTAAATACTTCTTCAAATTCTTATCAACTCCATGCTATACCCATTTTCTCAAACATCTATAATAATTCCTAATTGTTTGACTATGTAACAAGGGTTTCTTGACTGTGAAATAGGGTTTATTTCCTTATATGAACTATGTATAGAGTTTTATCACTTTTCTTGTTTTCAAATTTATTAACACTCTACCTAATGTGATTATAATTCTAATGATAAGTAATCACCTCAATAAAACTACAATATGTAACTTAATACATAATAGCATACCTTCATTCATTGGTTATGACAATCTATGAATAGGGTATTCAAAGAGAGTTGCATTCTCAGGGTTCCCTTCACTTTGGAATCTTTACACAATCATCTAGGGGTCTTTATGATCTTAAACACATTTACACAACATTCCAAAATTTGTGCTTCTTTTTTATTTCCTCTATATTTTTTTTCAAACCTTCCTTCTTGACTATAAATTATAGTTCTTCCCAAATCTACAAACACACACATATTTTATGCATGTATATAGCCTTTAAGGCTCACCTAAAATAATGTGAATATATAAATAACAATCCATATAACTTGAATGGGAAACAATAAAACGATCAACTTATCTTTATTCGTTGAATCAACACTCATTACAGTACACTCCAAAAATGGACTTGATCATATTTCTTGAGGGTTTTTGAACATTTTCTCATTCTCAATTTTACTCCCCCTTCTTGGAGATCTCTCCCTCCCTCCCTATTCTCTCCTAATCCAAGAATTGCGTACAACCTTCTTTATTTAACCAAATCCAACGTTAGTTTAGGTAGTTACATGATGATCTTCTTACACATTAGCTTCAACATGGTGTTTTAAGGTTACATTACCAAAACATGAATCTTAACCTTATGAATTTTATATATGATTTAAAACACCTTTTACAAGGTTTTTTGACTCTCTTACACCATCATTCTCTCACTTAACCACCTTTACCATGCATTGACCACTCTAACCTTACTTTCAAATATTTGAATTTTCAAATTCACTATTTTGGAGGGAAAAATCATAGAATATATATAACACACCTTCAAGACTCAAAATGTACTCTAAGATAACAAATAGATCTTAGAAGGTCCTTCACACACATTGACACCCAAAATTGACCAACTTGACAAGTTATTGATAATAAATCAAAAATGGTGCTTCTTAGCTTGATGCTCTTACATAAATTATACATTTAGAAAAATGTTGGGATGAATTAAAATATCTAATATAACTCACAATTTCCATGGGATTGTCCAAGATTGATAGAGAGATATTGAGAGAGAGAAAAGTCAAGTTCTCATATATCCATTAATGGATTCCTTGCTCAAAACTAGGTCTAAAAGTGAAGGTTATAGGGGTAAAATGGGACATTTATGGGATGAAAGGTGATATGGAGTACCCATAATATATATTATTATAATTTTATCACATTCATTAGGCCAAGAGAGGCTCAATTTAGTCCAATTTAGCATAAAGACATACCTAAACCTACTAGGTCCAAAAGGTGGCAAACCTTCTCAAGTTATTTTAGGGAACTCCTAAGGGTATTAGACAATAATATTAGTATTTATGGAATGGTATAAATCACCCAAATATTCTTGAGAAGTAAAAAACACCATGGAATACCTCAAACATGTAGAAAGACCCCAAAGCCAATGCGTTCCTTGAGAAGGCTAGTGATGGATTAACAAGTGACTAACCAAGTTTTAACCTTTTTCAGGTGTTCTAAATAATTTTTAATCCATTTATAACATGAATTACATGTTAAAATCATCCTATGAGCTCTTAAAATCCATTTTAGGTCAAGTTTTTGGCCTCTTTTTCACTCTTTCATCCAAGTGTAATCTGAGAGCCCAAAGGTCAAGTTTCACTTCCTTAGCATGTGTCATATAAGTTACATGGGGGGATAATGAGTTAATGAAGGTTGAGTGATTTTTTGATCTTAAAAATCCATGAATTTATCCATACATTAAGAAACCTATTGTTATGGACAATCATTAAGAATCTTGCCACTCTCAAACCTTCAAATTGCCTTTGCCACCCGAGAAGCCAAATTAGTTTGAACATTTCTCACATGTGGAAAAGAGTTAAGACATTAAATTTGGAGTGTATTTTAGGCCTGAGCTTAATCAATAACACTCTCTTAGTTTTCCTAGTTCACCTTCAAAATTATAGAACTATCATCAAGGCTAATTAAAGGTTTTATCTTGCCTAACACTCTCAAAAGACCTATTTTGCCAAAAACCTCTAGAAACCTCCTAAATTACCCTCAAATGGTCCTATAAACATAGTAAAATATTAATAAACGATAATAATAACCTTTTTAACCCATTTTTTAAATAAATTTGGCATGTGTGGGATATCTTGAGGATAAAATTGTAAGTTTTGAAGGTTTTCAACATAGTTGGCCTCCATTAATGGAGTCATGAAGAACCAGGTCTATTTAAAGACCATAAATGGTCATGAAATCATAACAGTGCATCTAAAATACCTTTTAAGGTCATAATAAATATTCTAGGTTAATTAACAAGCTTAAGGGTGAACACTCTCATGGTGGCCTAGGCTATCAATTGGTCTCTAATGGTGGAGTGCAAGATAAAGGAAATGGTTATAGGTTTAATGGTGATTTCCACCATTTTTATAGGTATTTAATGTTGTATGAAACTTTTTTTTCTCCATATTAGGAATGATATAGATGTTAGGAATCCTTTTACAAGTCCATAAGTGGTTCTCATGGTGCCAAAGGGCCTTCTAAACAAGTTCTTGCATAGTTGGTTGAGGATGGTTCAAGCTTGGAGACCTCCATCAATGAAGTCTATGATATTTTTAGGTTTCATGGAGTTTATTTCAAGTTTGAGGATAAAATAGGAGTTGAAAATAAAGTAAATCATTAAAAAGCAAACATAAAATATAACCTCCATGGTTAGTTAGGCATGAAATGCCAAGTCAACTGACCATATGCCAAGTATCTTCTAGAATTACAAGTGGATGGGGGTGTAGAAGTCCAAGAGGGATAGTTTTGGATGTTGGGAGAGAAATTTTTAGCATTCATTGTGTTTTTCAAGTCTTTTAAGAATTTTCCCATGTGAATGGGATATGACATCATCATCCTCAAATGTTTTCATCTTCTAGTCTTTCTAAGTCAATGAGAAGGCTTGAAGACTATTTCAACTAGTAAGGGTTTTTTTTTTTTTTTAGTAAGGATTAGTGATAATTGATCAAAATGTTTTTGAGACTCTATGGAAGGTGGTTGTGTCTCATATTTCGATTTATGAGTGCTTGTTTCTTCTCTCTCTTCCCCTTTTCTCCTATATCTCTCATTTCTCCCCCATTTGTAAATATATACTCTCATTTAACAAGGCAAAACCCTATAAATTTTTTTAATAACTACATTTTGAAGAAAATAATATTATTTTTCACCTATCTCTTACCTTTAACTTGTGTTTAGCAAGCTTGTGCATGATGGCTTTATGAAGAAATGTTCTTCCATGTTCATTGTCCTGCTTTCTTGCCTATTATTAGGTGTTTTGAAGATAATTGTAGGTATAAAATTGATATGTTTCCATCATTAATATATTCTTAGTTTGATTTTTATAACCCCTCTTTTCTTCATCTATTTCTTAGTAAGACTATTTATAGAAATACTAATGCAAATTAGCTAACTTGTGAGATTGTGTGAAAAAATATTATATTTATGTTGAATTAGTATTTATTTCAAGCTTATTTGAGTGTTATTTAATTTTGTGTATCACTAATTCAGTCATATTAGTCATCCCATACCCCCTTTCTATCCATTTTCCAAGCAAAAATATTATTTTAGGTGATCTACCAAGAGGAAAACAACCTTTTACAAAGGTTCAACCTCATTATAGGATAGCCAAAGCCTGGGGTTGCTCCAATATTGTAGTTGGGAGTGAGAAGGTGTGAAAAAATATCCCACAAGGGTGAAATTATATGCTATAATAGTTTCCTTATTCAACACTATACAATCAATGTAATGTTGAAGATTGCCATCCTTCTTGTTAATTAGAAAACTAGTGTGCCCCATGGTGACACACATGGTCTAATTACCCACTATTGAAAACATTCCTAAATTTATGCCTCTAATTATACTAAGTTAGTGGTTTCCATTATATATGGATCATTAGACTAAGGTTCTTATCCTGGTTTGATATCAATAGAGAAATCAAATTCCCATTTATGACGTAATTCTATAAATTCCTTTGGAAGCACATCATGAAAATACCTAACGATAGTCTTAAACTGATGGTTCATTAGTTCCCTTAATTTATTTATCTTGATGATAAATTCTTAACATTCCTTAACTTGGAACTTCCTAAGTTGCAATATGAAAATCTACCTAAGACTTAATTCCCTATTCTCACCCTAAATTAGTATTTGATTTATAGAATCAGCAAGACACTCAACCTTTCTCAGATAATAGTCAACCTTGGCCTCATGATTCATAAGAAATTTAACACCTAATATCACATCATATTAACCTAAAGGTGCTACATAAATATCCACAAACATTATGAATTCTAACAACCTAATTTCTTCTTCTACTAAACACTTATTAACCTAGACTTTAGAGTCACTCCCATATTGTACTAACCATGTATTTTCCATTACACAAGATTTTATACATAATTTATTTATAATCATATTATATATAAATCATTTCATATCCCCCATATATATCAAAATATAATTGGATTTTCAAATAAAATACATGAAAATTATATGGGTGAAGCTTGGAATTTGGCTTTTTAATTACCAACTGTTGCATGAATGCATTGCTGAAAAGTTCTTTAATAAGGGGAAAAAACTTTGTTTCTCAACTTATCCTAGGTACATTCAAACACAAAATGGTCACCTCCATAGATGAAATAACCTACTAGTGGTCCCTTCCTATCAGACTATTAGTTTCCCTTAAAAATTTCCTTAGAACCATTACCCGATTTCTTGCTACCTGAACCACTGTTGAATTTGTTATTCTAATTCTTGAATTGAATCTTGGAGTCTCCACTCCTCTACTTCTAATTATTCTTCTTGAAAGTTGGTTTATAACTTATAAGCTTTTTCTTACATGTGTCCCTAATGTGAGCAAGATATTTCACCTTTTGCTCTTATTTGATTGCTTTTTCAAAGACTTGGTCCATGGTAGATGGTCCATAAATGCCCACCTCTCTAAAAGTCTAGAGTTTTAATCCCATTGTAAAATTCATAATATTGAACCTCTCATCTACCTAATACTAAGGTACATTCTTTAGAATTTTGGTGAATTATTACCTGATACTAAGGTATATACTTAAGATTTTGAAAACCTATTAGTGTTTGGTTAAAATATAATTTTAGAAGCGACTGTGATATAGATAATGTCACAAAATATTCCCAATTAGTGGTGGTTGAGTTTAGACTCAGTTCCAACTTCTTGTTGGCCCACCATGTATCTACTTATCCAGCCAACTGATAAGCTCCCCAAATGGCTTTGGTGACCTTAGAGTAGTTTCAAATCTAGAAATACTTATCCATTTTCATCAGCCATGATTTAGCTCCATCTCACATAATGGTTCTATCAAACTTAGGTGGATTCACCTTTTTCATATCCAATAGCAATTCTGTAGCTACACATTCTCTCCCATCTTGAGGTACTTATTTGTGTCTCTAATCTTGAATGATTTATTATTTATACGGTTGATCTTTAGTCTCATACTAATGGGTTTCCTCCTCATGTCCAAGAATTTCCTTTTCTACGATTACAACTTTGTCCCTAGTCTAGTTCATGGTTGTAATAATCTGATCTAACTTTACTACTTGTTTAGTGGTAAATTGGTTAGGATCAAATGGAGGTTTATTTTCATTGACATTCAAAGGACCCTCACCTGATACTCTTGCTCACACCTTTCTTCATTATATTAATAAAATAATATGAAAGTGTTAGCAGACTCATTAAGTCCTAAAGCTCAAGCCATAACTCTTATACCATAATGTAACATACCCATAGGGATTTACTAGAATAAATAAATATTTCTTTCATATATTTACTCAACACTTATTATTTCATTATATTACACCATGAGAATCTAATTAATGATATTAAACATACTAACTAAGCATACCAAACTTAGGTAGATATGTAAAACTATATTTACTGATCACTAGTAACTTATGTAAATAATCATAACTGCATAGGAAAGTAATCATAATAAAATATGAACACACTAGTAAAATAATAAAAAATCTATTATTAATGTATAATAATATTCAATTAGATTTCTATCAGGCATGATTCCTTAATATAAGTACAAAAATAGATACAATGATCCATGGATCTCAAGTCACATTAACCCTTATATCTCTAATAATATCAAGTGTAGTCTCCAAGTAAATACTATAGTGGGGAGGGAGAGAATCATCTGAGTACTTTTCCACAAAAACCATGGACCATTGACCCCCCACATAATCCTTAAAATATGGAATATTCCTTCCTTCATGGATGGGTAGATAGTGATGGTGTGGTAATTTAGAGAGAAATGATAATACCCATGTGTTATAATATTTCTAATACATGATGTGTACCAAAAAGAAATGCATTCTAACATTATATTGCATAAGCATGTAAATCATATGTGTTGAATGACAATGTCTATCTAAACATTACTTTGGCTAAAGTTTTCAAATAAAAAATGATCTCTAGGATTAGTCAAATTCATACACATCACTTGATCAAATTACCTTCTTTTGGCATTGGAGATATTGACTAAGCTAGAAAATTTTGTCTCACTACTTAGTTAAAATCAACAATACTATATTTTGTTAAAATTTACTATAACCAATATGTTCATTTAATTACTTCCCTTAGCAAGTACAAACATAGGATAATTAAATAAATAATTATTATACATACATTTAGTCTATCAAACATATGAATGAACCCTATTTATATTATCCATCATATAAACATGATTTATTAAAATCAAGTTTATTTACCAAATGGGTAAAATACAAGTCTTTACAAATAATCTACCAATGTAAATGATAATGTAAAAATTTATCATTTTCATAATACAAAGTCCATACTACTCAATATAAACCTGCAACATAACTTATATAATGATTTTCATTAACTCATATAGATATACTTATTCATACATTAAGGAACTTAGGCTACATTCACATACTTATAGTACCCTATTCTTTGGGATTTCATGAGTTAAATAATTAGTCACTACTATAACTATATACATGCTACCTATTCTATAAATATAAGCTATATAGGTATAGGAATACCTAGGTTATCTTATATGTATATTTATTATATTTATATGTTATTATTATATACATCCCATAATAAATATATATATATATATATATATATATATATATATATATATATACAAAATTTAATTCAAAATTAATACTCAGACCTAGTAACAAAACTTTTTCATTATTCTTTTAAAGCCTAAAAGATAATAACTTTCATGAGAAAGGATTGAGAAACAAATAGGGTCTTACT